>OZ020166.1:20977154-21245743 GCA_963971145.1 Sussaba pulchella
GTTCGCGGCTCCTGACGCGAGGCTCTTCAGGGAGTTGAAAAATCCGCTCATTCTCCAATTAGAAACTTTTGGCCCTCTTCTTCATCCCTCCTTCGGGCTTCACTGCCGGCCCTTTCCCGCGTTAACCGTTATCACGTCTCATTTTCCGTCCACGTATTATTCACAATTCTCTCCACGCGTCAAACTCGTTCTAATTCGTTTCTCTCAGCATCGGACAACAATTTCATAAAGCCACGATTGCGTTGACCGTTTGTGACATTTTGACAACACTTTCGGCACATTATGCGTCGCTCGGGCGATTCTTTTACCATGAATGAGAATTGTTTTCGGTGTTTTTTCGCACAATAATATTGATAATTATTTCAACGTTTATCGTCTTATCATTTGCATCAATTTAAAACATTTATTGATTTATTAAATTGGTCGACCGAGCATTCGATCGAATTCATTCATTAAAAAAATATAATAATCCGATAGTCCCACTTGATATTCGATTTTCAAAGAACGTTTTCGATATTCAATATTGTAATTGAGAATTGAATACGAATACGTATTCATGGATATCTCAAACTTTATTGATTGGTAAATAAAGAAAATAACGAACGAACGAGACTATCAATAGAAAACGGGTTAAGGGATGATCGATGCCCATCGATATTTGATCTTGGCTCTTTCCGCATTCCAATGGACTCCGCAGTCACTCCCTTGGACTAGTTAACGGCTCATTAAGCCCTTTCCCGAGTGACCGACAAGACGACCCAATCAGGCGGCTTGCACGTACCCGAGAAAACCCACAATCATCAACAATCTCAGCGAAATGCAGCTGCACGCCACAAAATCATTACGCGCCCATAAAAATAAAATTCATATTTGAGAAGCAAACAAGGAAATTTGGAAAATAAGCTTTTCTTCTTTATCGAACTTTCGTAATATTTCTTTTTCGCGTTGAATCGATGCGATACAGCTTTTTAAACGTATCAACGTACAACGTTCCAGCGTGGCGCTGGGGACGAGTCGTGTGAAGAGTACGCGCGCACCCCTCGTCGTCGTCGTTATCTCGATAACGCTCACAGCTGTCGCGCGGGACGCACTATCTACCCGCACAGTCTTCGTCGGCGCGTATACCGCCAACAGCCGGTTGGAACGACAATGGAACGGTTACTGTGTGCAACTACGCTCGAAAAATCCGGTCACGTATGTCCTCCTTCGCTACGGGATAACGAGAAATCGTTCGGTATCACCCACCGGACGACTTTAATTTACGATAATCCTTACAGAAAAAGAAAAAAAAGCTCGTACTATCCTATTTGTTTGCACTTTGCCACTGACATAAATCACAGACCAAGCATTTTATTTTCCCATACCCGTTGAGGCGTAAATAAAAATAAATAAGCAAATAAATAAATAAATAAATGGCAAGAAATGCATAATTCGATAAATAAGAAAAAAAACGGTTTCACAAACCCCCTTGATTTTTCTTGTTCGTTCGTAATTTATCGGCCAATTAATCGCGCGGTATCTGCATAAAGTTTATATTTATGAAATTCGGTGGATTAATATTTTCGTCGTTATTGGCTTATAGATTGATTTTATTATTTCAATATTTTAACATTTTCCATGATTCGACATTTAACGATCTCATATTTTTTATGTAAATCTGCTGGAATCCATTATCACCGTATTACCACAAGAGTGAATTTCTAGTTCAAGCTCATTCAGAGGGATGATAAAAATCCATCGACTAACCCCCCCCCCCCCCTCCACGCTTGCCGATAATCGTCACCGTCCCAAATTCATTCATTCTTTTTGTTTCACAGCCTCTCGTCATTACCTCCGAGTGTCTACCCTCTTCAAGACTCGCGTGGGTCGCGCTGATTGCGATATAATTGGATCATTGTGTTTTCGTCGTAGCAAAATATCACGACGGGAATATATACAGTCGCGTTACAAGGAATTGGGGTTTCGGGCTCCGAAGAAATGCGATCGAAACGTTCGACACCGAAGGGTCATAAGCGACCGTATCACGTTTTCGAGGACGTATTGGGAGCACCTACCACCATCCTACCGACAGACTACTTCCACTTCGATCCCTTGCTCCACGACTCGCTTCTGATTCCTCATCCTGGACAGCAGCCTCGTGTTCAACCCCCCCCCCCCCCCCCCCACACACGAAGACAATTTTTTTTTCCGATCCTCAACGAAATTTTCCACTCACTTTTTATTCACAACACAGGCTATTAACTCGATCGATCGATCGATCGATGATTACGCACACCAAATGCATGTAGTACAATAAAGACGGAAATTGGAGGAAACATCGGCGATAAGGCTGGGAAAATCCGACGGGAGGGTTAGAATTTAATTTATCCAGCACGATACGTTATTTGTGGCGAGAGACTCGACGTCGAATCAGCTGTGCCGAGGGTTTTAGACGGAAACAACGTGCGCGCGTCACACCACGCCACTGGCAACCCTCGCTGACGAACTCGGAGGGGGTAGTTTTGCTTGCCCTGGAACCTGGCTAGCCAGACACGCACACCCCTGTCTTCAATGCAAAACACACGACCGAGTTATTCCACAGCCAGTTGCCGAATGCCGTGTCAACGGTGGAGCGTGTGGCGAGGGTGGCCGAGGGTGACCGAGGCGCGGGGGGTCGGTTTCAATCGTGAGCTCCACAACCAAAAGTCCTCGGCACGCATGCGTGGGATCTCGATCTTCCGCAGCCCCCGCACGACTGACCCGACGCGAAGGGAAGATGCTTTTCTCACCCTTGGATCTCGCCCACATGCTGGCTCGGTAAATGGCCAGCCATGCACGTTTCAACCCCCATATTTTCGGTTTTTCCTACGGTGCCACACTCGTATCGGCATTGGTAATAGTCTTTCGTTTATTCAAAAAAATATGTTTTTGTTCAAGCACTTTTCAGAATATGAGAAATTTTATTCACAATCTTAGGATTGCCGCCTCATTGATGGGATCGTGAGGTAACCTTATTCATCTTTCGCGGAATGGAATATTTTTTATCATTATTGCAATAATTCGTCTTCCTTTTTAGTTTTGACGGAGCTGCAGAAAAAAAATGTAATTCATTTTATTTCATTCGTATTATTTTTTTTAAGGACTCGAAAATATTGTTAACAAGAAAAATTGGAGATGTTTGATTGTCTGGGTTAAAAAAAATGTTTGGTACATGATTGTCGCGTTAGGATTTGAATAGCATATTTTGGGACTTGAAAGAAGGATGACACCGTTAATCATGAAGGATTTAAAAATATAACGCAGCTTTTGATTCACCTAAATGTCACAAATCTGGTAAAATCAACATAAATACTATTGCATCTCATTATCATTGCATCTCATGACATCTCTCATTGCATAGCTAAACACGGGCCACGAGACCGTGAATGAAAAAAGTGTCGGCAAATCTGATTCATACATTTATTGTTTCAAATAATGAAAGACTTGTGATTTAGCCCAGTTCATTGGAGGATTCTCGATACAAAGGGGGGGGGGGGGGTTAAAGCACAAAAGCACGGGGCTGCTAAAGCGTCGAGCGCGATGCAGTTTGCGTTAATGGTGCGATAATGATAATGCGAGAGAGATGCTGCGCGTCGGTGCATCCTCACCTGCTGCATATTACTGCTTTGGAGGATCGCGAGCTGCATCGATCCCTGATCATATTTCATACAACACGTTCGAACGGTGATTACGAGCCGGCTGGAGGGGGGGAGAGCGAGGATCGCGGGTGACGGATCGACGGATTCATCGATTTTCAAGGCTTGTAGGTCAGTAAATGTCGGTGTCCGAGCTAAGCGTAACTTCCACGTACGGCCGTCACTCGCACAATATCATAGTCTGCATAAAGCTAGCCAACCTACATTCTCAAAGTCGTTGATTATCGATTTTCGATCGAGGTCGCAGCTTCCCGGCTTCGATATTAAAATTTTCGTCAAAATCCAAGTCTCGCTAATGATGACCACTCGAGGTCAACAAAACCTGCGAGGGGTCAATTCAAATACCAGAATCGTTGAAGAACAAAACTTTTTTGAAATATTGACCACAATTGAAAATATTTTTCTATGAAATTATTATATTTATCGAATATTTATAAGCTAATTTTGTAATTTTTCTGGATTTTTCTTTAAAAAAATGTTGATTTAATTTCTCAAGCGGGTTTGAGGCCTTTTCAAGTGATAATAAGGATTTTGAATGCCGATCATCATAGAACAACGAACGTTGTCATTCTTGACGACGGCTTATTGTCGAGAACGCCTAGAACACGATGAAAGTGCGAGAAAGGAGATACCGGCCTCCTCCTGCAATTTAATTGCTGCATCAATTCACGATAGATGCATGGGAAATTTATTCATTGTTCCTATTACTATTATATAAGAAATACGATTCAAGCATGTGAAAATACGCGTTAGATACTGAATAACGGCTTTTCATTTCCTCTTTTTGAACCTACAATGTGTGTCCGAAGTCCTCTGACTGTCCTATTTCAAGTCGTAAGCAGCTACAGCAGAAGCTCAGCTCGGAACCAGTCGAACTCGGCCAAACAGCTACCCGCGCTTTTCCCTTCAACGTCTCTTATCAATTATCTAGAATGTCTAAATGTCTGCAAAACAACTTCCAGTGCGTCCTGAAGATCCCGGTTATCCGAGGAACTCACCAACGAATGAATCCCGACTAATACAAAATATTCATTCAGGCAATTCGGCGGGAAGTCACACGAGCACCACGGCTATAGAACAACGGAGACAAATTCGGGTATCGACATAAGGGTTGATGTGTAGTCCACCATCGACAAAGTTCACGAGTTGGATGCCAAAAGAAAAGGGAGAAGTCAATTTTTCAATTCTCGTACCCCAAGCATAGACAGAAAAAGGTACATTCAAAGCGACATATCCCAGCGGCATTTGTGATAAGCTTCCGTTCGAAGGCAGTCGAGATGATGGCCACCATGACCATCGGAGTGTCCACACGGTAGCCCGAGCGCCGTAAACGACTTCAAAAGACAAACACCCGAAGCGATGACTCAAGATGACAGTTTTCCGTACGCAGCTGACTCGTTATGTTCACGAGACTTCGCAATCCCGGTGTTACTTTAAAAGTTCATCCACGAGGCGATATAAACGCACGGGGATGACTTACGGTCGCGCCACCTAACGGCTATTTATCGGGCGAAAGCATGCGCGCACGCGCAACCAGCTCTCCGCATCTCGACAAGCGGCAAAGGCGTAATTATTGATCACCGAGATGCACGAGTCTCACTTTATCCTTGTATCGCAAGCTCGCTGGTTATTCTTCTACTTCTTTCGCTGTACTTTCTTTCCCATCCACAGCACCCCACTCTCGTCCTCCGCGTTGGTTTGATATCAATCGCCATAGATTATTTGAATAGGTGCGATTACGAAGCACGGATTTAGATTTTGAAACATCTTGTACAGATCGGGATATTTGTAAAATTCGGTGGATTGTTTTTTCTTCTAATTAATGTTTAAGACGACTACTAATATGTCCAGCAGTATAGGATTTTTTCATATGCAGTTCAATATTTAAGACGATGTTGTAAATAGTAACACCAGGATGCCAATTGATGGTAACTGCAGGTCATAAGCATTTCAACCGGTAAAGCAATGCACTTTCGCAATAATCGGGAAGGGCATGATAAAATTGGTACAATCTTATTCGTTCATTAATTTAATGAATGGTTATCGAGTTCATCGCTTTGCAGCTACTTCAATTACATTTTTTTTTTGCTGCCAATTAAAATGTTCCACTTTATAATAATTGCATGGCCTAATCGTATCACATCGTCGAATAATAGACGGGGATGTTTCTAATTTAGATGTAGCGCTCGTTATATTTCCACTGTTTATTGCATAAAATTGAATCAAATAATTGAACTGAAGTTTGAATTTCGTCGATATCGAATTTCTCAGCACAAACAAGCTAAAACAATCCTCGAGAATTAAGCCCTCATTCTTTGTTTTTCTTTTTCTTTTTGTCGACGGTTATTTTGACAATGACAGTAACGATTATTAGAAAAAGTTGAGACGACCCGTGCGGAAATAAGAGAGATTTATAAAACCGTGCCTGTCGAAGTTTCTGGCAGACCCAGCGATTTTGGGGCTAGAAACGTCGTGACTGAGTTAACTCAACTGGCAAAGCATTGGGAGCTCGATGCGGCCAAGAGCCGCAATGCAGAGGCCATTGATCCCCGAATTCGCCAATGGAATAAAGAAAAATATCGTTCAACCGCACTCAGCTACGTTGAAACAGAAAAAAAAGAAGAGCAACACAAATGTGCCCGATGTCGAATCAAATTTCTAACAATTTGCACTCTGGTGACGTTTTTCTTGTATTTTTCCACTCGAACATTTTTTTTCTTTTTTTTCTTTGATTATTTTCTTTGCCGACTGCTCTCGGAAAGCAAATTACGATGAAAGTACCTCGAGGTACTTATCCGCGTTCGTATTAACCGGTTATAATGCCAAAAGCTTTCGACGAAACCATTCAAAGTGGAAATAAGCCTTTCTTTCAGGAATTCCAGCCGTTCGGTGAATATAAAAGAACGAAAAAATGTCTAGATAGTTCAAGCTCGCAAGTTGCTCACACATCCTTTTTTTTCGTTGGCCACAGATGCAAAATGATTAACGTTTCTACGAACCATGGCTACTACAATACCTTCTACGTTAAATTTGTTTTTCCAGCGTAATGAAGCGATGCTTCATATTACACCCTCAACGTTACGCCGCGTCATCCATATTCATTTATTTAACCAGCCGGAAGCTCGGCCGGAAAAAAAATTATTCCACGACAGAGTTGAAGAATGAATTATTACGGAAATGATAAAATAATATTAAAATTCAATCAAACACAATCGTACTATCGACGTACATGAAATAATAAAAATAAGTAACAATTGAAGAAAGAGTTGAATAATTACCAATGTCATTCGTTTGAAAAAAAATTGGGAATGAGTTAAGTTACTATGTTTCGAATGCGAATGTTTGACTGAGGTATTGGACTTAACGGCATTTGAATCCAGTGATCCCTAATAGGCGCAGTGAACCTGCAAAATCACTAGACGGACGAAAAAGTTTATTTTCTCTTCCGCGAGTGCCGGTTGAAAGAGCCACTCGACGGAGCGTTTAGCAGAACTACATCTCGATTAAGCTGCCGCGACGGTATAAAACATTGCGGATGCTCCTCAAAGTTGTACGATGGCTAAAGGATCGTATAATCCCGACGAGTCCCGTGAATAGACAAATTGGAGGAATTCATTGAACCGGCAAGGAAACCTCGCTTTTGTCTCCCTCGTTTTACCATTTAATTGAAACTATCTCTGTGCGAATTCAATTACTCGTCGTCGAAGCATGGAAGATTTAAATAAAATAAAAATCGAATAAAATAAAGAATCTAAAAAGTGAATTCATTGTGTATTAACGATTATGCATTTGTATCGTGAAAAAATATGGGAAAAATACTTATTGCGTCTCTAAAAAATATTTTCAACCGTTCAAGACGCCTGGAACTTTTTTCGACCAAATTTTCGAATCGTTGATAAAATATTTTCGATGCAAATCAATAAAAAAAAATTGGGGCATAATATTAGCAGAACGAAAACATATAAAACAAACGTAGATGAATTTTAATTTCCGTGAAAAATTTGTTAATCAACTTGATTCGTTGTATACTAGTTACAACGTTGATCATAGACTAACCGGAAATGGAAGAGAAGAGAACAAAATCACGCCAGTGGCGAGAAAAAGAAAGAAGCGAAGAGGCAAACATAACAACAACGAAAATAATGGTAATAATAGCAGACACGTGTCCCGATGTTCCGATTACTCTGGAGCTCACGGACTTGACGGAAATTTGTGTGGGGAGGGTCTTTGGTAATTGAATGACGCTCGCGGTGTGTATTACATTTCCGCCGCGAGGCAGTCAGAAAGCCGGGAAAAACAAGCATTAACGTACACGTGTCAACTAACGAAAACACTTTCGTGCCCATCGGTGCTACGTTTTGTTTGTATTTTATTTCCATTTCATTTTTACTTCATTTCATTTCAATTTTATCTTCATTGTATTTTTACTTTATTTTTGGTTTTTCATTCACATGTCCCACTGGCCAACGTCACACACACATACACACCTACATGCATCGTACGATACGTATGCAATAAACTTTCAACTGATTATCGGTAGAAGCTATATGATAAAATTGTCTTAAATGCGGCTATCCGGACAGGTGGGACCAATTCTAAAAGCTTTAACTTCATTGAAGCCGTTCGTTCCGCAACGCGTGATTCATTAACGAGAGGTTATCTCAAAGGCATGACCGACCTGTCAATCATAAAAATACTATAAAAATAAAATTTTCTTACTTCTTTTTGCACTGTACGCCTGTAAATGTGCGGTAATTACATCGTACTGTTTGTCACGCTTCGCCACGAGATAATCCCTTCTTCGTAATTGTCGAATAAGTAATCCACCGGCGTGAGAAACGTGTTGCCTCAAAGTTTCCAACACGACTTTAAGTTCTTCCTTGCCTGAAAAGAAAAGTTTAAATAAATGAATCAACGACATCAGATTGTTCAATAAAGTTTCAAACTGTGTCGAGGTTCCCAAAAAAATCTTATGACAAAATGTTTTCTACTTCTATATTGATTGTCTCGACCCGCGATTTAAACGAATATAAATTAATTTTGTCAACGAAAACGACGAATCCGAAATCAATTCCACAAAATCCATCTACGAAACTTACCATTCAGTGTCATACTGAACAGTCAATGCATACTTTCGATTTTTTTAAGGGTACAGAGTTTAAATATTGTAGCAAAAGATTTTAAATTCGCTGACTCGATTGACCAACAAATACTTCAAGTCGTTGTGCAGCCGTGGACGTCAGTTTCGTACGACGAAGCTCAATAATGCAGTTGCAATATGCCACACGCAACGGTATAACTGCATCACGTCGACGTCTTATCTATCGATGGCTCGACGAGTGAGCTGTTCAAACATCGCACTAAAATTGGAACAAAAAAAAACGTCTAACGTTTTAAGACCGAGCTCATTGCTCGTATAATTGCTTCTAATCTCGCCGGTATAGGGCTACAATGTTGGATAATTATTCGTCAGACAAAAATAAACTATTAAATCAACAATTCGAGGAGTGAAGGCGGCGGAGGCGGAAATATCGCGGGATGCTAGGAAATTCGAAATCCACGATGGGTCGATTTGCATGATAATAATAATCATCAATAACTCATGTAGTATTTGAACCGAGGGGGGGGCTATCAATTATGCTGGGGGGTTTTTGCGGCCAACCGGGAGGATCGAGCTGCAGATTGAAGTGGTTTCGCGTAGCTTGATAAAGCGAGTGGTTTCCATTGACAATGAGGGGGGGATGCTGGGCGAGTCGAGAGACTGCGAAGTCTTGTCCTCGGTCGTGGGAAGCTTTATACATGTATATATTTGTACATGGTTGGGCAACCGTCTCAAGCCTCGTCAGCTTCCGGCAGAGTGCAACGTTCGACATTTTTAAAGCGGACGTTCGTTCGTTCGTTCGAACTTGATAAAAAAAAATAACGAATAAAAAACGCCCTTCAGCGGTAAAGATAGTTCTGCGAAATCGGAAAAAAGGAAATTACCGTGCTCCTGAAATTCGAAGAAAATCTGTCGAGCGAAAACGGAAGACAAAAATAACGCCGCGGAAACCATCTTAAATGAATTTTTTTCCGACCATCCTTCTCAATTTTTCCGAGGAATTGTCCGATACATTTTTATTGGAGAATAGCGAATGCTAAAGAATCATAAAGTCAATACCAACAGAAAACATTGACGAGGGAAGGAATTTTTGTGGAAATAAAAAAGAAGAGATCCAAGACTAATTGGTTTACTTCGAGAAAATGGCGAAGTGCCGAACCAAAACATTGAGAGAAAAAATACATAGCTAATTAGCGAGTGGAATCAGTACTAAAAAATATTGATCAACGTCGACGGAGCACTTTACGAGAAAAATAAAGGCCCCATAGCTGAGAAATATAACTTGGAGAACGAAGTGTTACGAATACTTTTCCAATGAAAAAAAATTGATCAGTTCTCTTAACATTCCTCGAAGGGTTTTTTACTTTCTTTCACGTACCACGAATCTATCGAAAAAATCTCACGGTTGCTCGGCGACACTCCAACAGTTTTATCTCATTAAAAAATAAACCGAAATGAACAAATGGAAGAAAAAAATTAGGTAATGATCTTTGACACCGCCACAAGGGAAAATAGATAACAGCAATAGTCTTCAATGCCTCTCAAGGCGTCTATGTAGAGATCTCGAGGTTAATACCTAAAGCTTTCACCCTCGATGTGAAACCGATCGAATGAGATTCTTCGAAGATCACAAAATTTCCAGATAACACAACTCTGCGTCTTTTCTAAGTATTTTTTTTTCTTGTAGCCATTTCGATAGAAAGTTAAAAATGAACATTTATTCTACTACGCGACGTTTCCTTCGTCGTCTTCGCACTTCTGCGAACTCTATTGCGATGTTTTCTTCCCTCCAGTTCTTCCTCTGTCTGAAGGAGAAATAAAATATTTTTCCTCTCTTAATTTCTCTCTCAAAGCATCTCGGGTTGCCCGAAGTGTTTTTACTACGATCTTGGCCTCCATTCTCGTTCGATCCACATTTTCCGAGTGCGTAGTTGCGAGCCTCTATCGAACAAGTGTATCCACAAGTGCTGCATAATACTCAACCCGACCGGCCACGAAATCCGACATGTGCATCATTCATCCGCATTGACTGCATCGGTGCTTTTGCGCGACATAAAAAGCTACAGACTATAAAAAATACGAGAGGCAGAAATTATGGAATAATTTTCGTTGGCACGATTGGTCTTACATTTTCTGAGCAGTCGAGCTTTGCGAAGATATCGATGCTGAGGTGTCGGCTTGTACGACGATGCGGTTGAATCGCTTTCCGTCCGGCTTTTGTCGCTTCTCGGACAACCGTAAATATCCGAAAGCAATTGATCGACCAAAGACGAAACGATTAATTCTTGGCTGCCGGGCTCGTTCAACATCGGCAGCGGATACGACTGAATTACATATCCATTTCAATAAAATAAATACAGTAAACAAAAATTGATAACAATAAAAATAAGAAAAAAGTATTTAATAAAAATATAAGTTTTGTATGTGAAATAATTTTTCTGTCAAATTCGTATTTCTTATATCTTTTGATTTCTTAAAAAGTTATTGAAAACATAAGAAGACTCGACAAATATTTATTTTATTTCTAAAATAATTGTTTTGGAAAAAAAAGTATGATGCATACCTTTTGGTTCTTTTCGAGTTCCATGGGTTTATCGATCATGCCGATGTTTTTGCCGTTTAGTGCATTTTGCGACGTCGAGGTTCGATCCGAGATCGACAAAATCGGTGTCGTCACGATGCAAAAATGACGGTTGATGGGTTTGCGATTCAGAGCCATTAAATCCGGAGTCTCGATTATCTGTTTTGTCAAATTCGAAAGTTGCCGTCTGGAATCTTCAGGATAACCGCGGATGTTCGTCCAGTTGAGTCGATTACGCGTCTGCTGTGTCACAATCACGTCCCCGAAAACCCTTTCGCTCTCAACCGCGACGCACTTGACGCGATAACTTATTTCGGAATGTTGACCCGTCAGCATCACGATGGAGTGCATTATTACCGTCGATCTCGATTGTAAATATGCTGAGTACGGATTTCTTTAAAACCTATTGAAATCAAGCTTTTCACTGAAGAATACTGAAATAAATTTGAAAAAGACCAAATTTTATCGTTAAATAGGCAATTAATGTTCAACTCCATACTATTTTGAGGGGGTTTCTCGTTGATTACTCGATTTTATTTGAGAAGAAATTGAATGATTGTAGATTTTTGGGCGCAATATTCAATTTATTCTTTATGGTAACCTATTTTCTTCATTTTTTCAAATAAATTAGAGAAATTTATTCAAAATCATACATCTCTTCGAACTTATGATAAATACATTTTTCTTAATTCGATAAAGCAAATTGTTGGATAGATATAGCGTCTTATGGTCGTTTAGTGTCACTCATTTGAAATTCGTAGGAGAGGTCGATCGTGAGACTGGAGGACCCTGAAGCAATCTCCGTCACCTCGATCCCATACCTGTCACAATTGACGGACTCGTTTGTGATTCGGTTAATTCGACGATATATCTATATATTTGTATATAGATTTTCTACGTACTTCACAAAGGTAAGTTCGATTGTATTCGATATAAGGTGTCGCGATAACACAACGCAAAGGTTCGATAATTAATTAAACAGAGTGACGAAGTGTACTCGGCTTTCTAAACCGACAAATCAGCTGTGAACGGTAAGATTTTATAATAGTTTCGTCCGTCGGCAGGATGAGAGGATACGTAAAAAAAAAAAATTCGAAGCGTCTCGAAGCAGAAAGCTCCTTGAGACTTGGTATTTCTGTAACGTTAATCCATCCAACTGGAACTTATTTCGGAACAGATTTTCTCGATAACAAACCCTGTTTCCGATTGCTCTTCCTTCAGGTTTCAATTCATTTCCCAGCAGAGAATGGAATGAAAAAAGAAATTTAATTTAATTCAATTAAAGACTCACAAATGTTTCAAATTAAAGCAATTAAATCGGTCGTCGCATCTGTCGTTTTAATTTCAATTAATTGTGCGGCAGAGAATAAAATTGATAATGAAATTCCGTTGTAATAATGTCTTACAGCTTTTATAAAATCAAAATTAAAGAACACACTTATTCCGTCCGACGCAAATAACTGCCTTTTGTCGATCGATTCGATATTCTTTACTCAATTATACAATTACCTGAAAATAACGAGTAATATAATTGTGTTTTGTGTATTAATATACATTTCCATAAGATATTCATTGAATTTGGAAATACGTGCGATTATTCAATGTAGCCGTACCGGGTTTATTTCGAGCCAAGGTATCTGGAAATGAGGGACAACTTTCAACTGACTAATCTCGTACCCCTTCGTTACGTTTTACAAATAGTATCTACGTTGATTGGATATCACGCGCTCGTTTCCGTACTCTCAAGGGCTTTTCTAAATTAGATTCAACCACATAAGGCAACGTAAATGGATCCTGCTGGAGAGCCTGGCTTGCTACCGCAGCTTCTTAATCAAAGAAAACGGATAATAACTGCTGTGCAAACTGGTTATAAATGTTTCACGAATTCAACGTGCTACAGAATTCTTGATATTATATTTTCTACTCTTTTTACAATAGAAAATGTTCCGATTCATATGACAATATATAATAATATAATTATTTAATATTATTCTCGGATCGAAGACCACCGTCTATGCGTTGCCTGTGCCCACACCTAATCACATTTTACCGTCGAGTGGTTACTATCACCCCGATTATCACAATTACCCCATCAACCGTCAACCCGTCCTCTCTTCAACCACATAATCATCGAAATCGTTCTACAAACTATCGCCACGCAATTTCACCCACGAAAAATATTTTCTGTTGTTTATACAATTTTATTTGAAAAAAGTATGGAAGATCCTTTAGAACCCACTATTTAGTAGAACAAAACACAGCAAAAACATTTATTCGAGTATAACTTTGTGACTGAGATAGATCCCACTGCCCTACTGTTTCTTATCGACGCTCACTATATTTAAACAAAAAAAAAACAGCTCCTTAATGGTATCCGGACCGCAACTGGAAGTGACGGCGATAATAATACATTTGATTAAGACCACACTCACGCTGACGTAACACACAGATGGCGGCGAACAGTTTTGTTCGTGATTCATTTAACACTTTATATAATAGAAATAAAAACTATAAATTTAATCTCAACTCAAACCAACGACGTGAATTAGAGAATTTATGTCGACGCTATTGGAAATAACGCGGAAAACCACAGAACATTGTTTTCCAACAATTTAATCAACAGGATGATAATTTGCAATCAATTGTTCCCGTACCGAACGTAAAATTCGAATATCGGCGGATCGAAGATTTTTCGAAAGAGCTTTTCCCGTCCACTTTTTGGGTACTGCAACACAGGTGTACTCGCAAACATTTGACTCGACGTGGGACAACGAGCTCATTGACCCCTCCACATAATCAACCGAGGAAAGGTAGAAAGGGAACCCGTATCTAATGTCCAACGTAACGAGTTGAACGATAAACGTTTGCACTCGCATTTAATCCCTCGAGGCGCACAGCCGTGCTAACACTTGCACGAACAATCGTCGACGGCTTGAACTCATTTTCGCTATCGAACAACTCCATCTATACGCCCATCGTCATCACGTTGCTTCGTTGTTGAAGAAAAAAATAAAGAACGATTGTCCATTCGAATGGTGGATTCGCAACGGAATATTCTCGATGAGTAATCGAAATTGCGGACAAAAAAGTTCAACGATATGCATCATATTTTTCGTATTTTTCGTTCTCAGATTTTTATTAATAAAATATTATCTGGTACATTTTTGGTTAATGTTGAACCTTATTGGAACACGTATTGATAAGATATTATTGGTTTTTAAAAATTTTTATTTTTCCAACAAAGGATTGTCAGCAGTTGAGAAATATACTACAAGTCGGTACTTGATTGCTTAAACATTGCGAAGATAATCGATCGAGCGTTATACAATTATACAGAAATCTCGGTGGTATAGAAATGTACAGGTATTGGAAATTCAACGTGTCGACGATAATTACAAACTAAACGATAATATAACAACCCACTTAAGCGTATCTCGTAACAACATCTTTGAGACTTTTTGTACACAATTATGAACATACGTTTTTTTCTGACGCTTCTCCATCCCGACGATGTAATCGCTTCGGGAATCGTGGACAGTACCAGCGATTGAGAACAATTTTCTCGGTCATTAAATGTTATTGATAAATTTGTTTTTTTTTTCAGTATGAATAATAAAACTCGTTGAATTGATAAAACGATATAAAATTGTTGTGAAAAATTATGTTTAAGATTATTTCTGGCAAAATTGGAATTTTCGAGGTTTTAGAAATATTTGTCCTCTGATAAAATTAATCTGCGAATCGCTGGGTTAATGCGCCCACTGAGTTGGAGGCTGTTGACGTTAGGCCGGAGTATCGATTGTGGACAATGAGACACAGGGACGGAATTAGCATCTTGATTTTCATCATGTGAGCTCGGTGTACTCGGTGAAACCGTGATTGGGTGAACCGAGTAGAAGTACACCAACGCTACGGTCTTTGGAAGCGGTGACGATGTCTGATCATTGTATCGGGAATGTTTTCATTTATTTCTCTGATTTCGTCAAATCCGAAATTCGAAGAAAAAGGATACATTCGTCATAGGGTGAAACATCGAGATCCTGAATGTCACCCTTGTGACGGTAAACCTCGCCCAGGTACTCGTGATGATCCGGGTATCTACGATAACGACGGAGGATCCCTCCGTCGCAGACGGAGTACAACGTACTGCCGTTGGAAGTATATCGCAGCTTCCAGACTGGAAAGTCTTTCTGCTCTTTGATAAGCTGCTGGATGCCGGAATCCGGTACGTAAGCCGAGACGAGATCTCCGCCGCTCATTATCAAACCTTCAAATTTTTCATTGATTATGGGACTGCATTGTTACAGTGTAAAATCGGTAGAAATAACATTTTTTTTTTCTAAGATGAAAGTTCTCAAAAGAGGAGTTTTTAAATGTTTCTCAAAAATTGAAAAAAAAAAAAAAAAAAAAAAAAAAAAACATTGAAAGATTTTCTCTTATAGAGAATAGTAAGTCAAATTCGATAAATATTATTATATACGTACTGTAAAAACCATCCTCGCCGGTTCTACAGAATGGTTCTGGCGTTACGCATACAGTGTTGACCGGGTGTCCAGTTTGAAAAGCATGAAGCACCCGCCCATCCGGGGATGATACTTTGCAGGTACCATCGGAACCTCCCGTTAATATAGAATTTTGCCAAGGCCATGAAGACGGTAAAAAACATATATCTCTTATAACAGAACCATGAAGCTAAAAACACGATTCACGAAATATTTGAATCAATATCGCTTTCCGATTATCATTATTATTTTATATATATTTTTTCCATCTCTACGTTTTGATGATTCTGTCAACGCAATTGCAAAACTCACGTCGTAAACTAGATCTAGCGGCAGAGGCATTCTCAGATCTATGAGTGTGAGACCTCTGCCGTTGGGAGCGACCGAAATTGCTAAATTTGGTCCTGAGGGATCTGTCGCCAAACCAGTACGATTCCTCCCATTAAACGTGCAATTGTCATACACCAACAATTGTTCGCCTCTCTCCGCGTCAATAACGACCAATCTGCGAGAGTTAGTTGCTGCGAGAACCTACAAACACACAGCTGCGTGTACAACAACAGAATATTTTTTTGTCTAGCACAAGTTGTGAAAAATCGTTAATAAAAGTTCAGTTACCCTGGAACCGTCTGATGTGAAGCGAACTGCATTGACATTCTTAGCCTGATTGTGAGTCAGAGGCGTCACCTCGTGGCACATGAGAAATTCAGCTCGGAGCGCCGAATAAAAGTTGACTTTGCCATCGTATCCTCCAGAACAAAACAGATATCTGTCCTGAAAATTGTCATTGTCCCAAAATTTATTTGTAATTCATTTTTTAATTATCTCAAACATCATTTCTTCGTCTTCAATTAATAATCAATAATGACAATAATAATAATAATAATAATAATAATAATGTTAAATAAAATGGGAAACAATTTGAAAAGATTGATAACCTGACTGAATAAAAATAAATAAATAAATAAAACATCGAAGGTACCCGCGGACTGAACGCGACGCCTCTGACGCTTCCTTGGTGACATTTGATAAATTTTGGTTTTCCCTCCTGTTGCATTTTGTTCCAGCAACTCGAGAACGAAAATCGTTCGTCGATGTTGAACTTTGATTTCCAAGTATTTTATAATACAATTAGTAAACACGGATGCTCCATCGGGCACGAGACCCGATCTTCGTTGCACCTAGCCATTCTGACAGGTTTACCCTTCTCCGAATTTTCAGATCAACCTGACAGGTTGAATTTCTCTCGCGTCGCACGATTTCCACGATTTCATAACATCAACGGCAACAACAACGACGTCGTTCTATCTTTTACGTACCGTACACAGAAAATCATTAGTGTTGTCGCAAAGACAACACCGCAGACTGCACACGCCCCTCACTACTGACAAATAATAAATGTTTTTATTTTCTCCCCCCTTTTGCCGCGCAGATGAGAAAACAAGAACTTAGTACCGTCTGATGCTGCAAGATGGCGATGGAGGCTTCGTTTTAAATTCGGAGACGTTGCTTACCGATCAGGCAGACTTCGAATGTTTTACAGACTGATGGTAATTAAGAAATAGATCTTTCATAACCAAATGATTAAATTTCACTGATATTCAATTTAGTTATCATATTTATTTCTTAGATTATTGTTCTTCTCTTATATCTTGATTTTATCTTCAAAAATTGAAATCCAGAAGTACTTCGTCCCATTGACTGGAGGTCCGATGACAAATAATAATGATAATAAAAATGCTATAGGATTTATTATTTTATAAAAGTCTTGTTCTTTTTATATTTCGAATGGTTCTTGATAATTCTTTATCATTTCATTCTTTTTGGCAATCTCATAAGATTTTTACGATAACGGGACGGAATTAAAGAATATGAGCCGATTGGAATGATTGCGGAAAATGATATCGGACGCAATCGGACGTTTATGGAGGGCATAGGAATTGTTTCCATAGCAGCAAAACAACGAGCAGTATTTGTCCCTGCTCCTCCCTTTCTGGTTAATTCTGTCGCTGGCTCGTAAACATCAATGTCCTGACTTGCAACGAAAAAAAGGCATATAAAATTTGTACGGAATAGTGACGTGAAAATGCGAGAAACGTCGTGTACTTGCGGCGACAGCCGGAAGCAATATCCGGAAGAGGACAGTTATGAGCCAATTGGACCGAGGACCGATGACGTGTATCAGACTTGCAATCTACCATTGAGATTTATGTACCCTAGTAAGTTTCGAAGAGTTATTCATAATGAATAAACAAATAAATAAGTTTATGAATTAAACAATTAATTAATTAATGACTTTACGATGATCGAAACTTTTGCTAAGTTATAGCCATTTTCTATGTCTGATGGATGTTATTCTCGATACTTTCACTTACTTCCAGCGCTTTGATTAATGCATTATATTATTTCATTATTATCATTCCTTACTTGCTTTTCACATCACTGTTCGGTATATTTTTATACTTTTTTAGATTCGTCGTTTCTCGAACTTATTACGAACAACCTTTACACATAGCAGCACCAGCTATCAACTTTCTCTGCCTTTTTTAACCCAGCCGAATACTAAGAAATTACAAGACAGATAACGACACAACCGTCTTTACAATGGTGATAAACGTCTCCGTTTGTAATAAACAAGTCAGTGCAACCGATCAATGCACCCGACTCTGGACTGGCGCCTATCCCTCCTTGAACATTTTTTTAACAGATCTAATTATAGGTTTCGAGCAGCGATAAATTACGCATTTTTGTAACTCCTTTATCCCGATAATGACCTAAAGTACGTTCGAGCTCATGAAATTCCGTTGAACACGAAATTCTTATAAATGATTCTAACAATCATAGTAATAATAATACTATCGTCCGTATCGTATCATAGTAATAATAATACTATCGTCCGTCGCCAAAGCTGGGAATCATTTGAATAATACTAATGGTCATGTAAAGAAATTTTTCAACGACGAGTTATCGTTCATGTACTTTAGTTGGACAGAAATGTATGTAACGAACGTTGTCAGAGAATTTATCAGAGCCTCGTGTCTCGTACAGTTCTCAGAGGCACCCCCGCATCAATCGTATTGTCAATTTTCTTCAGTCGATCTTGAAGTTTCGCATTATTCGAGCCATGTTTTCGTTGCTCGTGTCAACGTTTCTTTTGTTTTGTTGTTCCGCAATCGTCGATTCATCGATGATCGAAGAAAATTCAGATTGTCGAATACATTATCATCTTCACATTTGTTTTATTGCAAATTCGACACTGAATTCCGTTGCTTTCGAAAACGCCGCGGCTGTGCAAACGATCGACGATGTTGAAGTGCATTTGGAAAATTTGGATATTTACGATATTGCCGAAAATGCATTTTGTCGAACGCAAAATGCGACATCGTTGTATCTGAGTGACAACAAAATAGCGATATTGCGAAAACATTATTTCGGTCAGTTGGAACAAATAACATATCTGGATTTGAAGAACAATCTTATCGGTGAAATTGAAGACGGAACGTTTGCCGGATTGTCGAATCTCGAAACGCTTCTTTTGGATTACAATTTTATCACCAAATTGAATCCCGGTGTTTGGAAAGGTGTTTGCTGTCTTCGGGAATTGTACGTGACGAACAATACCGTGATTTTGAAGAAAAATATGTTTCGAAGTTTGAAACAATTGGAGACACTCGCTTTGGATTCGAATCAATTGGAAGAAATTCCATTGGGAACTTTCAATGGTCTCAATCACATCGATCTGCTTTATTTATCGAGAAACAACATCGTTCATTTGCATCCTGACGTTTTTCGCGGTCTTAATGATTTAAACGAATTGGATTTGAGTAGTAATCGCGTCGTCGGCTTACCGAGCGGAGTTTTCCGAAACATGAGATCGTTGGATTCACTTTGGCTAAATGGAAATGCAATCGTTTATCTACAATACGGAGCTTTCGAGGGATTAAAACGTTTGACGTCGTTGTTCATCGGTGACAACAAATTACGTACCGTCGATTTTACGACTTTGAAAACGTTAAGAAATACAAACGTTGAACCGGGGTTTGTTATCAATGGATCGTACGTGCGGGAGTTCGATGTCGCGGGAATTTTTCGATGCGACGGGGGAAATTATCAGGAACCATACGTCTGCGAAGCTATTGATTGAAAAAAATTAATCGAAAAATTTATCGACAAACGATCCAATTAAAATGTAATTTTCGTCTTTCTTGTTCTTCTTTCTTCCATTTCGTAAAATATAAATAGAAATACTTTTGATAAATATAATTAATTGAAGAACAATTCGTTTGGGCTAGAACAGGCAAAAAACCAGAATTTTTCTTATTTCAATTCTTTTTATATGATTCTCACCATTTTATTATTATCATCATTATTACGATATCAAGTCAAAATTTCAAAATCCGTTCTTGGCAGCTCGCCAGCAAATCGTTTTTTTAATCAAATTATATTGGCATATGTTTTTTTTTAAAGATCATACAGGGAAAAGATGGCTGTTCCAACGATTCAACTGATTCAGTTGCCCGTCGTTGAGTTCAGTCACGATTTATCGATAGAAATATGAAAATGTTGTTCTTCTGTGTAGGAGTTTTCAAGGGATATCGTCAGGAAGACAGTCCTAAACCGCATCCTTGCTACCGCAGCACGTCCATGGATTACGGATGGTATTCACCGACCGTTCACACGGTTCCCACGGTCTTTTATCCTCGAAACACGGCTTTCAGCAACGAACTCAGTCGCGCCGGAATGTACAGAAATCGCTCGCTCAACACGGAACTCGACAAAACCCTATTTTAAATTTAAAAAAAAAAAAAAAACTTTATAAAACACGCATCGCATTATATCTCGTCACAAGTTGAATAAAAAACGCTCCATGCAAACCGGAAATCCGTAATTGCTTAATTTCCGTCCTTGAGATTCGTCGCTACAAATTTCCGAAGACGGGGGCATATTGTCGAAAAAATAAATTATCATACTCTCCAACTAAGCTCAATTTTTTTAAATTTTCTTTATTATTACGTATCGGCTTACATAATACGTTAACCATATATTCAACAGATCAGATCTAAGAGACACTGCGATTACAGAACGTGTCTCGAATCCTAACGCGGGTCAAAGGGTTTGTTTGTTGTTTTATTATTGTTATTTTTCCTTTTATTATTATCCACCATTATAATTCGTTTTCAATTGTCGCTTTGCTGTGTGACAGGTAACAATAATTGCGTTGCTGCGTTTTTGCTGTTGTTGTCAATATTCACCTTGCAAACGCCGTTACTCAATCTTGTAACAAAGCAATCCCGAGCGTGATAAGATCACGCGTTCGCGTGGCGATGTCGAGCGTAAAACGTTAGGTTCGATGAATGGGAGGTTGGGTCGGGGGGTGCAACATCCCCCGCTAAGGATATACATCGGAATAAAATGCATTGCATAGAGATACCGTACAACCGTATAACGTTTTATATAGTTATATACTGCAATATCTAGCGTTTCACAACAGCCTAATCGATTTAAATTTAAAAAATATTAAAAAAAAAGGAAATTTATGCATTTACGATTGGTAAATGCAATTTATCGAAACTGGATCATTCGTAGATGATCGTTCGTTTTTTATTAATTTTTTTTTTTTGCTAAAAAAGCATTTTTCTTATTTTTTCTTTCTTTTTGAATTCTCATTTCGTATTAAAACTACAATAGTACGATTATTATGTACTTTGTGACGATGGTGTTTAGCAATTAGTTTTTAAAAACAGTAACGGGGCTTGGAATTAGTAGTTACGTGTGTTTGTCTGTTCGTGTGTGTTTGTGTATGATAAAAATTCGACATTTAATCACAATGACTAGGAAACATTTGTAAATTGTCTTTTCGTTAACTATATTTCCTAATCACGAGTTTATTCGACGAACGACGAGCAAATAAGAAAAAACAAACATCCCTATCCTTTATTTTTCATTATCAACTGGTATTTCCGGTTTCGAAATTTCCCATTATTAAAATATCCAAAGAACCGCGAATATCAATTTTTAACTCTTCTTCCTCTTCCTTCGGTAAAAACGATGTTTTATCAGTGTCTATGTTGAGGGCACGGGGTTTTCGGTACGCTTTAAATTTCTACGCCTGTCTGAGACCGGAATTAGGAGTCGATTAATCCCACGGTAAATTGATTTTTTGTCCGCAAAAAAAGGAAACGTAAAAAACGGAAGAATCAGTTGCTTGTCGTGAACGAACGGACGGGGAGCTGAAGCGCATTTTATAGAAAATGAAAATGCTTCAACGAACCACGAGCCTATCCGGTTATCCGTCCGATTGGGCAAGAACGACGCGAATTCGTACCCCCGGCGAGACCGGAAGTGACTTGAGGCTATCTCGACTCGAGCACCCCGAACGACTATCCACGTCATACTACAATCGCCATTTTTTGCGCTAAATGTAAAAAAAAAAAAATGAAACGAACAGTCATCGAGGACGACGTCAGCCGAGAATTCGGTCGTGCGATCTTGTGTCGTTTAATCGAAGCGATGTAATTTGGCAATAATTTTAACAACCAATTCGTCACACTCGGACGTCTCGATTGTACCGATTAACGCTCCAATTCCAAAAATCTCCTAATCTGCATCGTTACACCGCATATGCATTCGATATCTCACTATAATTAATTATTTCATTATTTTTTTTTTCTTATTTGATGAATATATATATACATATAATTATCAATAATATATATCTTATACATGTATAATAATATTGTACTACGCCCTCTTACGTCACGCTACACAGCGCTCATTAGGCTTAACGCTAATTTTAGAGTTTTTCCAAACTCCGATAATTCTTAATAATAACGATGACAGATAGAACTCGCATTTTATGTATGATTTAATCTTTCGCCCACTTGTATTTGCTATACGTATCGTTAGTCATTATCGTTATCTTATTAATCATTGCAATATCATTATAACTATTATAATTATTATAATTATTATTATTATTATTATTATTATTATTATTATTATTATTATTATTATTATTATTATTATTATTATTATTATTATTATTATTATTATTATTATTATTATTATTATTATTATTATTATTATTATTATTATTATTATTATTATTATTATTATTATTATTATTATTATTATTATTATTATTATTGTTATTATTATTATTATTATTATTATTATTATTATTATTATTATTATTATTATTATTTTTTTATTTTTATTATTATTATTGTTAATTTTATTCTTATATATATATATAATTTTTGTTCGTTTTCGATACTTATGCATAAGAATTGTGTTGGCTTGCCTTATTGGCTTCGGTGTGGAATTTTTCTTGTTTATTATTATTTTGCTGTTCTGTTTGTCTCATTTTACGTTGATAGATCTATTTAACGGTGGTAAATAATTATCGGATTTTTTGTTTTATCTCGCTTGTGCAGAACTATTCTACGCACGACCATCACCCGACCTCCGTTCGTGCATATTTTTCAATCATTTTTCGTTTTTTATTTATTTTTTTTTATTTTTGCAAAATCGACGACCAATGCTCGGGGACGTGGATTCGTTGTCATCTTGATCGCAGCCACGACTTTTTACGATTATAGATCGACGGGTCTAAGTACGTGTGAGTTAATTACATTTAAAAATTAATATTCTTGCTGTTTTGGTTTTTTTCTTTTTTTTGGGTTTGTGACAAAAGTCCTGCCTGCCGCGTGGGCCACAACGCATTTCGATAGTAATTCTTAGGCTGTTGAGGGACGAAATTGGCATTAGCACGGAAAAAAATCCAAGCTGCGCTATTTAATTTGACAATTATTCAATGTTGGATTTTTGCATTGCGTCCCTCTTTTCACTCTTATCTTCGTAATTTTACGAACAACTCCCGACTTCGATTTATCAGCTTTTATCAGGTCTATGGGGTCGATCGACGCGTTAAATAATATATCTCGACATATTATCATTCCATTAGTTGATTCATCTTTTTTCTTCATAATTTCATCGTGCGAACAAAATCTTTTTCTTGTCGATAAGACGCTTTGGTTTCTTGCTTATTCCAGAAACGATTGAACCTTTGTTCTTTGATTTTTGGCGCGACAGGCTGACCACCACACGTGCAGTCTGTTATTCGTACTAAATTGATAACATCGACACACACTATGATAATTATATACGCAATAATTATCGTATAATATATATATATATATATCTATATATCATTATAAGTATATATAGTAGGTTTGGGGATTTATTTTCGTATTACTTTTTTTCCTCTCCTTTTTTTTGGTTTACCATTATTATTAGTAATATCGGTATTTCGTTTTACGATTATGTGGCTAGCACGCGTTGAAATCAAGGAGGTAACTGTTTACGGTTGTCGACGTGACGTCCACACGCCTACACTGTTACTATTTCTTTAAATACCTTTTATTTATTTTTTAAATATTTGTTATTTTTTTTTTTTAAATCGTTATCGACTCTCAGTTGATTATTCAAAAATCTATCGAGATTATTTTAGATAAAGACACGTACAGATATTTTTTTTATCGAGAGGTCTCGGTGCTTCTCCGCGGGTGACGATAAAAAATCCCATTTCCGGCAATATTTTACGCGAATGATTTGACGAGACCCTCGGTTAGCAAGACGAAACATGAGAGCGTTACAACAGCCGACATTTAATATTCGTTTGCGTTTTTATAAATAATCTACGAATGCATTAAAATCGTGAACGTTGACTAGTCGTTTGCGCGTGCTCTATAGACAAGGCGCAATTGGGGGATCGATGACCAATCAATGCGTGTAAGTGTGTAAGTGTGAGTGTGTGCGTGCGTGCGAGTATGTGTGTGTATGTGTGTGTGTGTGGAAGAAATTTGGTATCACTGGATAATAATTGTCATTTGGAAAAAATATATATAAATGTTCGACGAGCATTGATAATTCTAATCGTGTCAAATATATGTATCGTTTTGTCGCAAACGACGCAATTGATGAGACATCGAAGGTAATAACGATCGTTTTTCGTTCAAGGAATTATCCGACTTAGGGTCTTGTCTAACGGGATAAATACATAGGTACAACGTGATCGAGATTCCTTCATCGCTATTATTATCGATGAGTCTCGATCGACTATTACTTCCATCTGACTTTTAGGATTATCGGTGTGGAACACGCATTTTTTTTCTTTTTGCTTTTTGTTTTTTAAATTCTTGTAATCTATGAATTGTTATCAACTAAATTTAATATCAATTAAATGCTTTGTCGCTATACAATTAGCGATGTATTTTCGCTGTGACGATGAATAAAAATAAGTAAACGCGATATTCGATCTTTAGAATTGTAATTGTACTTAGAGCCATGATAGTGTTGTATTAACTTGATCGATAACTGTGTGACCAACGAACAAGTGCGATAAACGATGCAAAAATTGGCATATTTTTTGTTGGGAATCGATAATTATTCACCACAAAAAATATGGAATATGAAATTCTGCCATTTAGGGAAATTGAATGAAATCATTGAGATCGGCACTTGAACGACACACAGATACCGATATAAACTTAATAAGACAAACAGATATATTTGTTACACGCTTTAACAATTTTTTCTTTCATTGAACAACATAGCGTGTGGTTTTATATTGGGTGTATTTTTATTTTATTTTTTTATTGTGTTTCGACAAATTCTGCGGGGACCGAGCAATAATTATTATTACTGATTTTTCTTCGCTGTAGATTTTTTATGAATCGCAGGTTTGTTGACTCGTTGCTCGGTCAGACCAGAACCAAGAGATGATTCTTTCTTTCAGTCAAGTTACATTTCGTTTTTTTTTATCACGTACACGGTTTGCGAGCACGGGAGTGTTAATTATGTTGTTGTCCGGTTGTTGATGCTATTAGTGGCGCTATATTGCTTTGCTTGGCTCCCTGAAGCGTCTACTTTAACCCTTCGCCCACCTAAATCATTTTTTTTTTTCTCTCTATTTTTCTAGCTTACCTAGTGCACCGTGGCACCCCTGAGATTATCCTTATCGTTAACCGAGTCTACGCATTCATTTCGCCCATTTTTTTTTCTTTTTTGAATTTTTGCACGATTCTCGATTAACTTGTTTTTGCATAATTGTTTGATGTGTATCGCGATACGAATTTTTGTTGCAATTTCCACTTCGTCTCCGATAATTCGTCGTTTTCCTTTTACAGTCTTAGCTTAGATCGAAAGGTCGACCAAATTCAATCTTATTTATCAAATTTCTTTGATTGGAAAAAATAAATAAATTAGATTGAATTCTTACGAAATTCAATGAATTCTCGATCCGTTCGATTTATCCTCATAAGTGGTCTCACACATATACATTCGCGTAATATCAGACATATCGGAAAAAGCAATGATTGAATGAACAAACAAACAAACGAATGATAAGCAAGGTATTTCTACGACTGTTTCTGTATAACAACCGACGCTGCCCGTTGTTATTTTTTAATTGCCAACGATTTCTCGTAAAAAAATGATGTCGCAAGCAAGAAAAATAATTCCTCAATAAAATAACAATTTCCAAGTGTAAGGTTGATCCCTCGGAAACTTGGTTATCGTAGTTTTTTAATTAAAACACTTAAATTTTATTGGATGTTATTTTTTCTTTCTCTTTTCCGCTGTCGAAATCAATCTTCGAAATACCTTAAAATCTACTTGTGCGCTTATTTATTCTAGCTCCCGATGCTACGGTCAACATTTTTCGCGGCGAATATCTTAATCAACCAACGTAACCAATGAATGAACGAAAAACAACGAATCTACCTTTATCAGTAGCAAAGTTGCATTTTCAAGAATTGAAATAAAAGTTTATTAATAAATTTAAAAAAAAGCGAGCAAACAAAAAAACAAAGCGCCAGCAATAATTCTAATCTTGCAGGACAATTAATTTTTGCTATTTATCGGACAATCGCTGGATTTGGTCTTCCTTTTTCCCTCGAACCGTGAAATCGTTTATTTCTCTCTTTCTAAACTTTCTCCTAAGATTTCTACCAGTCTCAAAGGGTGTCGACCGATCGTTATTGGACTCCCTTGCTACACCTCTTTCGTCTTAAAAACCGTCGTTTCCACATTCTTTACAGCCGTAAACAGAGAGAAAAATGCGCTAATTTCATTTCCTAATTATCGATAATCCACGAATGCGGTAAATCTCCAAATGCAGTACAGTTATTTTCGCTATGCGACAGATAAATCGACACTGTGCGCGCTACAACATCATTTCCATTTTCTTTTTTCTTCTCGTTTCCATTCGATTCATTATTCTCCATTATTGTTGAAATTCGTCCGTGCAAGCGATCCTGCTGTCATCATATTCATCGACAAGAATCGGATGATGAATAAATGGTAAACCATTCGTGAACCTTTTTTTTTTTTCCAACCACCGGTTATTGTTGCAAAGTTTCTGTGCTCGGGGAAAAATTCGACAACTATCGAATTTGTGTTTGGTTGTAAATTTGCGAACAAAGCTCAAAACATCGACGACGGATTATTTGTAAGTCGGACGTCTCGGAGGTTCGACGCCGATTTTCGATGATATTTTTCGCGGGCGTCGATCGATCGTTTCCGAAGTTTTCGTCGGTTCTGGGCTCGCAGCCTCGTTTTACATGTCGCCAAATATACCCGCAAAAGTTTTGCGAAGATTCGTCATTGTATCCTCGGTATCCTCACCGGTCTGGCTCTGAGACTGGCTGCCCTGACGATGCAAAAGGGTTCTCGATGGCGGAAGCGGCGGGGGCTCGTCGGAACGTCTCGTGCTCGTCGGCGCTGTGCTGCTCATAGTGCTCGATTGAGATGCTGATTGAAAAATAAATTTAAAAGGCGATAAATGGAAATTATCATCAATTTCCAGCTCGAGTTTAATATATAACTGTCAATAATATTTTATTATCATTTTTTGTGTTAATTTACACCGAGAAAAAAAATATTGAAGCACTTGATTTCAATGAAATTTTTAAATATTTGATTGAAATTTAAATAGTTAAAGAAAAAAACCGCTATTCATAGTAATAATACTGAAAAACTAGAAGCCAAATATTTCGTATTATGAAAGTCATTTTTTATTTTAAATCACAAACACGAAACATATCGCAATTCTGAATCGGGATCCTCCATCCAATGTCTACCCGAAAAGTCCCGGGAAAGTCGCGAAAAATGAAATAAAAGAAAATTGCATTATCAACGATATTAAAAAGACCAGGCGTATCAAGTTCAGAAAATAACAACGTTCTAAGCGAATTATCGATGCATATCGGATTTATTATCAAATTACAGTAGTACCCAGAAGGGTGCTTCACATTTCTACGAGAACGAAAAAAAAATTTTAAAAAAAACAAGAAATGGTTGAGAAGCGAGCGTTAAATTTACGTGAGGGCATGTGAAGAGAGAGGAGAGAACCCGTTGGGTATCACGAAGAGCCTTATCATGACAGCCGAGAGAGCTACCGCCACCCAAGTGGCCTCGATGGAAACCCGCGCAATTACCCATCCACCGAGGTAATCGCATGGGACACGCCCATCGGCCGCTGTACCACCCTACCAAGCCCAAAGGCCTTTTTTTCCACCACGAATGAACCTTGAAATCCCTATTACACTCTATATACGCATCTCACCCATTTTATTATAATTTACGGTTCAATAGTCAAACCAATTTCTCGCATTATTCAAATTCAAATAATTTCAATCGATCGAGAATTGAAAAAAATAGCAACAAATATGATAAAATGATAAATAAAAATTGAATTGAATTTTAATTAAACGGACGTGACTGATAATTATACCTTGGGAATCACGACGCAGGAGTTGCTGATGACTGTCCGTCGTGGTTACATCGCCAGCGAGGGCGGTAGTCGATCCCATGGAACCCTGACTGGCCATGCTCGTCATCGAACCGATGCTACCGTGAAATCCGAGTACCGGTGCCGGTCCGGGTGGCGGTCCTCGCTCCTCCATCGGACTCGTCGCCTGACTAGCCCCCGACATCGAACTTCGGGATGCTGTTTTCGTCAAAATACTGTGTGGACGACAGAATGCCTGAAAAATCCCAAATGGAAAAGAAATTCAGAACTTGAAAACGCGTGCGGAATAATAGAAAGAAGAAGACGACGATCGGCAACTAATCAGAATGATCTTCAAACTTTAGTGCAATTACGACAATCAAAAATTACACAATATCATTTTATAATTTTATTATTGAATTATTAACTATTATCGGAACTATTATTATTATTGTTATTATCATGTAATGATAGAAGATTCGTGCGATGACGATGATTTCACGAAAGTTTCCATCAATGGCGTAATTTTCACATTTTTCAATGATAATTCATTACCTGCATTTTTGCTGTCACCAAATCGGCAATCTGTCGACGATCCTCCTCTTGGGAATCGCCCATTAACGACAGCGCACTATCGTTAACCTCGATGATGTATTCCCGGCCGTCTTTGCCAACGAGAAGCTCGATGGCGCAGATATCGAGCCCCCCGAAAAGCTGCGACACGTTGTCCACCCACGAGCGAAGTTTTTCCGTAACTGCGAGCTGTTCAAGCATCGCCGAGCCGGTGTTTGATTTCCAATTACCGCTGATACTCTTACGCCTGTAATTACGTAGTTTTTTTCCATATTTGTTGTTCTTGTTATTTTTTTTTACAATTGACGACATATATTATTTTATTATTCATTTTATTATTACTTCATATTTATTATAGAATATCTCTTCAACGTTCCTTGTTATTTTTTGCACGGGTAATGCGTGTGGTGGAGGGGCTGGGGTGAGGGTGAGTGCAAGAGTAAGATTCCCGGGTCGGAAAAGTTCGGTTTCATGCAATAGCAGAAACGGGGCAAACTAAAAAGGCTAAAAAAATGATTGAGAAATGTCATCATTCACGGAAACTGCACAAGTCGCCAGTGACAAATCGTGAATTGAGTGAGCGACTGACTCAAGTCATCCAAAGCGTCCCGGACTTTCAGGCTGTAGAATACCCTCGCCGCGAATTTGTGTAAATTAAGTTACGAACTCGAGTTGACGCTGCGTGATAAGTGCAGTCTGAGCGGATAAAAAATAACGAAAAAAACGTACAAAAAAGCATCCAGATATCAATGGTATGGGCATATCGGAAATTAGATCGCGTATCTGTATTTACGCGGGAGACGAACGCGACGATGCCGTAGCCGGATCGAGATTGCAATTTTCCATCGAATTAAAAATATAATCGCGTTCTGTTTGACCTCAACCATTTGTTTTCTTTTATCGGACTGTCCGTGAAATAGTTGAAAATTCTATTTTCGAGTAATCGAGGGTTCGAGGGTTTTGGTTTCAGCGATGCGGTTTTCGACGGACGATGACCGCGTGCGCGGTTCATCGGTCAATATCGCGGAACTGATTGCCTCCCCGGAAGCTCAATTGAGTCACGTTCCGGGATCTACGAGCAAGGTAGGTGCGGTGGCCGCGCTAAACCAACACGGGTTTGCATCGGCCATTAGGAGCGTTCGGCGTGAACCATCGTCCCAGGTGTTTCTAAAATGCTACGAGTCATCACCGCAAGCACTTAATGAACACCTGATGCCTGTATCCCAATCTCGCATGTCAACACGGACCGAGGTGTTGACATAGCGTGGCCACGATTGAGAAAAATGTCGATAGAGGACTTGTTTATATTCGAATTGAAAAAAAACATTATTATTGGTTAAATGTCGAATTGAATCCGTTGAAAAGAAAGCTCGCTCTAGCAAAAATTAATATACCTAAATAAAAATGGCTAACGAACATTGAGAAATTTGCGTAAAAAGAATGATAATTGTTATTAACATTATTATTATTATCATTTTCACGTTCTCAGACGAGGATTCTGCAAGAAAGATCAAACGGGAGAATGCAAAAAGACATAAATTATGGAATGAGACGATAAATAATAACGAGGTTGGGTTTCATTCGCGAATGCTTGTTTTTTGAATTGGTTTGTTTGTTTTGTTTTTCTCAATTTTTTAAAAGAATTCTCGACTCACATGAAAGCTTTGTAGTTGCTGCCGATCTTTTGCACATGAACGTCGTATTTGGTGTCGATGTAGGGTTCGGCGGTGCAATACTCGTTGGTCATAGCCGCCAGGGATGCTAGATCTTGAAACTCCTGGTTGTTCTCAGCTCGTGCCTTGCCGATCCCACTGTGAGCGTGACCGAGCTTAACCACGACCGGATAACGAGGCGCGTTCACCTGGAACCAATCATGACAGAACCAACTCCGTTAGCCACAATTTTTATATTCATATATACATAGTAACATGCATTGAAAAAATTATTTTCATTATCATGTGTATTGATTGATATAACATTTATAGAGTAATTTAAAAATTTTATTTAAAAACATTAATTTTCAAATTCATATATACAATTATTACATAATATTTTTATCAATACACATATAATATATACATATTGTGATCTATCAATCGATATGCGCTCGAAGTAAAAATAATTATTGTTATCAATAAATAAAACACGAGCTCAACAAACTTCCATAAGCCGTATTTGTTAATTTTTTTTTAATAATCAAATACTTGTATGAATTATCGTAATTGCACGAAACTGATGGATAATCGCACATCTAAATTTTAACCAGCAAAGAGAGATCTTCGTTTGGTCGAAGCTTCGACAAACCGCTTCTAGACGTTTCCCCTGAGTTAGATCGAATTGTCGGTTATACCGTTACAAATAAGCAATGTCGGTTGTTGTAAGCAAACAGCGACTTAACATGCATAGGTATCCGAGAAAGATAGAGATGAAGAGAAAGGGAGAGAAAGAGTACACGTGAAAGGAGAGATGCTGTTGCTGCGGGGATCGAGATGCGAACGAACCTGGCGATAGGTGAGCCAGCTTCGGCGAAAGGTCTCATTACCCATCTCTCCCTCAAAGTCACGCGGCTATGGTTATAACGAGCAAAAAACCCGTGTCTGGCCGTGCACCGAGGTACGGGTACACGACTTACGGTTGTGTCTCGGTAATGGTTTGTCAAGCCCCGCGCTCTGTCGGTACTTTATTAGCCGACTCACTCATCTCGTTACACAACTCTCGCTGCATTGTCCCGCGTCATAGTCTTTTCGCTTTTTTGTCGCTTCCTGCATTTATACGTACTTCCGGATATACATTTTTACATGCCGCGTATACATTATTACATTATTAGTACGGTAATGGTTATGTGACGCTAAAAATAGTTGACCAGCTTATGATACATTTGTCGAATCGGAAAAAATTGTTTACATCTGTTTCCGACGAAAAATATGAGATAACGATATTTATGATAACATATGAAATTCAACTTCATTTTTAAGCTTATCGAAATTAATAGTAGAAAACCGATGATAATAATAATAATATAATATAATAATGTATCATATTTTAGGCAACATTTTATTTTTAATTTATTTTCTTTTAACTTGATGAAAAAATTTAGTTTATAATTCATCAATAACAATATATATAGAGATATAGATTTTTATTGAATTCAGTGAGAAATAAGAACGACAATATCGTTGATACAGTCCCGATAAATCTTCGTAGGAAAGATTAATGAGAATACGTTTCTTTTTTGTTTGCATACCTTTGGGAGTTACGATTACGTGAATAATTGTCGTCTGCGGGTCAATTTGATCATAATTCGAGTGATGACAGGTGATGCGGTTTATTATCAGTCCCAATAAATTTTCTTCGCGTGTCACGTGACGCAAACACGTTTTCGAAAGCGTAAAATTGATTAGTCTGGAAAAAAAAGTTCTACAGCGACTCGTGAATAATTGCAACGTCGGGTCTTCTCCGATGACCGGTCGATCACCATAATCCGCATAACGTCAACGTTTCAGCGTGATTTACCCGTTTTTCAATTTATTTATTTTTTATTTTTCGTAATATGGCAGACGCAGTCGAAACGTAATAATTTACGTCGAAAACGGGTCTTCTCGTCGGACTTAAAAAAAAAAAAAAGAAAAAGAAAAAAAACAACATCGACGGCGTCGATTGGTACGATGAAAAATTGATGCTATCGCTTTCACGCAACCACCGACCCCCCTCTTCTGGCGGCAGGACCGACAAAACGTTTTATCAAAATTTACACCATCGATTACCTAGCGACCTCGCTCGGTCACTCGTTCTGATAAAGCGAGACTTAATTAAACCCTAATGGACGCAAGTCCCGATACCACGCATAGAAATTTTAAACATTTTTCTACTCACGTGATAACTTCAAGCCTAATGGCAAAACTCTTTCTCAATCGAATCTCATAGCTTCATCATTAATTTTTCCAACGTCTTAATCACACATCACGGATTCCAATAAGTTTCCGATAAGAAAAAAATCTTTTACAGCATATAGCATTGAAGAAAAAAAAAAGTATAATTTTTTTTTCGACCAATTTCAATGTCAAGTTTTTTTCTATATTTGTTAATCATTTCAAGTCTATATATTTTTGTATGGGGTTTCTATCATTTTTCCTATTCATCAACACCCACACGTTTGGGTTCCACCGGATTCGTTTGCCTCAATAAATTCGTTGCCCCTAACGCATATCGAAATCTCATAAAAATTCTTCAAACCCATTGCAATGTCCTCAACACGGACAGTCTGAGAAAAAAAAATATATGTCTTCGAGGTTTCTGAATTCAATTTGCATTTCTTCAAAAAATATTGAATAAAAAAATAAGTGAGACTAGAACGGGGGCGTACTGATAGTACCGGACACGATGTTGGCTTGTCGAGCGGTGTCGTTGTGACGGTGTTACAAGTCGACGTTTCCATCGTTTGTGGTATATCGTACCAGACCAACGTGGATATAATAGCGCCACCATAAACGTTCATGGCGCCGTGTATAGCCCGAGGCGAGGAAGCCGCTTTCCCCGACGACGTCGTCTCCCCCGCTCGATCCTCAAACACGATGTGAGAACCACGCGTCGTTGCATTCGACAAAATAAAAATAAAACAAACAAGGTAATCGTACTGTGTGTGGTTCGATCCTGCACTCTGGACCATTATTACAGCAACGAATGGCTCGTCGTCTGGGATAAACTTTTTTTTTAATTTTATTTTTTGATTTTCAAATATATCTCTTGTACTTCGGCTTCGAATTATTCTTCAACGATCTTTTATTCTTATGTCCCGACTAGTTTGTAGGGGTAATCGTTAAATTATCGGCCTCTGCATTCGAGATTTTTAAATTCTTTGATAAACAAAAATAAAAATGGAAAAAAAGAATGATAGACATTGTGGGAATGTCGTAAAGATTGGGTTTATTAAAAGATAATACGCTTGCGTTCGTGACAGTCATTGTGGTACTAATTACAGTATGAAGAGACAAATGATCAAAGCGAGTAGGACGAACCTTAAAAGGATAGATTGAATAAATCTACCACGGAAATAAAGTTTTTTTCAATCAAATAAAAATCAGGATTTGACGAGTAGACGAGTTATATATTATATATTTATATGTATAAACAAGGAATTAATAATTAATTATTTCATCCATATACTTATATATATATATTTTGAAAAATGAGAACTATCTAGAGCCGAGCATACAATGTATGACCAGACTTTGAAATTATTTATTGAAATATTTAGTATCAGTCGATGAGAAAATTATTTTTATCCTAAAATAACATTTTCAGCGAACGGAGAAAAGTGATTGGCGCATTTCTTTCTCTTTATTAGCTATAATTATCGTCGTGGCTAAAAAGGAAAGTATGTATCTTGAGTTCGACGTTGAGAAGTTTTGCCCACTTAGCGATAAAAGACTTTACTTACGAGTTTACAGTTATACACAATATCTACAAGATAAAACGAGAATGTAAATACGTAAAAACTATATATTTATGTACTTTATTCAGAGAAATTTAACAGATTGAACTCGTGGGAACTCGCGTTTGTACTATTTCGACGTTATTTGCCGTTGTTCCTTTTGATGATCACCAAACGATCGCACGCAAGCTCTGCGTAAAACCGAATATTTCCGGGGGTAATAATTCCGCGTAAAACCGCAACTCCGCCCGATGTTTCTTCATCCTCCATTCAAACCCGCGTCCCGGCATCGGCACGTTGGTTCACGTGCAAGTATAAAAATTGTCGTAACGCGCGAAGACGACGCGCGTCGTATATCTCCCGGTCGCCCGAAGGCGCACTGCCTCGACGACGACGACGACGAGGTCGCTTCGTCGGAGTTGGAAATACGCGACGCCCCTTCAACGAGTCGAGGATACGAACGGACGTAAGAAAGTCCACACGTACGCGCGTTTGCTTCCCCGCCCATCGTTTCAGAGAAAATCGTTGTTTCGCATTTATTCCCAACGACGCTCGAGAGAAACCGCAAAAGGTTAAAGAATGATTAATTAAAAAATCGTAATTATAGTGAAAATAAATGTAATAGTAAAAATAAGAACAGACGAAATTGTTTTATCAATTTTCTGGGTTTCTCGTGGAGAAGCTTTGCAATTCTTAAAATTGCTAGGAGGCAGTTTGCAGGTTTCAACTTCCAGCTTTTTCCCACTTCTGTTAATATGGAGCACTATCTCATAATTTTCTCTATGAAGAAGCAAAAGAAGAAATAAAAGATAAAAAGTGTGTTGGCTCGCCGCTGGCGAAACTCTCGCGCGTCGCGCGCGTCAGTTTATCTCCGCCCTTCGAAAGAACGTAGTACACGGTACATATTTGCATGGCATCTACGTTTTACCGGTCACACTGTATTCGCACGCGCGCGCGCGCGTGCTCGCTTTGCAACAGATATAGCCAAGCAACGTGATAGCAACCCGCGATTACAGTGGCGAGATTTACACGATAAATCTGCCACTCGCGAGCCGACTCGCCGTGTCAGACGTGGAAGCGACTGTCCCGCGCCGCTGCTGCTGCTGTGTAATGCCCGTGTTACACGATCGGGAGGTTGGAGCATATAGATTGCGACGAGCCTCCAGCTATTTAAAGCGAATAAATAAAGCAATAAATATATGAAAAAATGTAGGGAGCATTGAAAGTCACGAAAATAAACAAAATGAAAAAGTGTAGAATTAAGTAATATTTTGTTTAAATAGACCGAACATTAAAAAATATAAAATCTGGTCTATTTTCTCGTCCTACAAAGAAAATCGGTTCAGTTATCTGCATTCGAAGTTTCAATGAGATGACCCAATCGCAGACGATCCTTAAATCTATCGACGTCACCTTGTGAAGTTTTTTGCGACCTCGATTGTTGATTGTATCCAAAACGTATACCCCAAATACCACATACAGAACGCTTATTATCCATTTGTGATTCGCCAATTGGCCATGATGGATCATGAGCTTCGTAATTATGCATCGGCTTCGACAGTCGCAATCACCCATTTCAGATTCCCCACATCGGTCTTTCAGGGTGCGCCGAACGATCGCAATCCCGTGTGTATTTTCGGCATATGGGACAAGTGCTGGACCGACGATTGTTCGCCACGAGATTGGCCGTGGACAATGATTCGATGCCAACGGGGCACTCGTGGTACATTCGAGAGCGAGGTACGAGTTTGCTAGTTGTAAACATTAGCTACGGAAGCGCAATACGCGCGAGTGTCTGTTGCGCCTATGTGGAAATACGATTAATTCCGACAAATTTAATCACACGAGCTTCGGTGCGAAAGCTCTGGCAATATCGATCCTGACCAAATTTAATTATTCCCTCATCCGTATACAGCTGTACAGAGAAGATTACGCGTCCCGTCTATGTGCGAGTATTATATAATATGTCTATGTATCGCATATATGCCCCGTGACGCACGAAGACTGCACGAAGGGTAACATACGGGCAAATCTGACGGTGAGATAAGCACGAGCCATTAGCCTAAATGTCTCTCCGTAAGCTGACGTACCGATGTACGCGATAATAACCGAGATGTGGTGAATGCGCGCCACAGACGCAGACGCATCAGACGCACAACATGTGTTTTCTCGTGCTTATCCAGACACCTTCTTCGACGTTACTCGCTCGTGAGTATTCCATCCTGGCAACGTTTGCCAAGAAACTGAGATAAAGTTATATCATCAATTACCGTGTCGATCCACTGGCGGAGAGTTAACTCGAAGAACGCTGAACGGTCTTGAGATTCTTTGAAAAACCTCACTAGGAAATAAGTCAATTCAATTTAAGACGAATAGAACAGAGGATTTTATTTTATAACATTTCTGCGTGATCATATGGTAATCTTTGAAAATAAATTTGTCACAGCAATAACTGTTCTTGATGGCGAGCCAAAAATTCACCGTTTCTTATTATATATTTTTAAAAGCACTTCCATTATTATTATGATTAAAAAACGGAAAAGAACGATAGTGTCGGGATGTGTACAGACATTTTTCTTGACTCTACAGATTAAAAAATATTTATGCGCCGTGAAGTTGCGAGCCTTTATTGACAATAATTCTTTCGATTAAAATTCGTAACAAGGCGTGTGGGTAACCCGACCCGAACAATGTGAATTCACCGAGTGGAGCATGCATGAGCTTGGCGACATACGAGCTCACACGGGTGCATACATGTTATATGCATACAGCTCTTGCTTGGTGGATACGGAACATCGTTGGAAGTATAACGATATTACCGCGGGTGGTTTCGGGTGGTCACGATCGATGAGTATCGCGCTGGGGGGACGATCGCGATAAAGTTCGAACACGGTGAAGGTAGCCACGGCCGACGACGGAGAATCCTGGGGCAAGACGGTACACCTAGCAGAAAAAAAAGCCTCAACAACCCTATCAGATCCACAATCATTCCGATCGTTACTTGAAAATCAAATTTTCAACTGTCACACAGACCGTCCGATAAAAGAAAACGAACGGTAGAGGTGGAACGAATCGCGACCATATTTTTAATTCGATAGAAAATTGCAATCTCGCACCTACGGCATCGTCGCGTTTCGAGTCCCGCGTAAATACCGATACCTCATCTAATTTCCAATATGCGCACACCATTGATAGCTGAATGCGTTTTTCCACTTTTTTTCGTTGTTTTCTATCCACTCGGGACTACTTATCGCGCACCGTCGAGTCGAGTTCGAAATGTTATTTACACAGATTCGCGGCGGGGGACTGATAGACCCGGAGGGGATGACTCGAGTTAATCGTTTAGACAATTCAGGAGCTGTTCATGGCTTCTTCTGCCACTAGCGTAAATTATCTCCTTTCTTGTCAATTTTGACTTTGCCGGTTTGCCCCGTTTCCGACATCGCATTCGACGGGGCCATTTGGCATCAGTAGGCCGTTTTTCCACCGGAATTAACCTATATACATACAGCGAGACGCGAGGGTGGGTTACGAGAGCATGTTGCGAAAGCCGGCTGAGCTATCGGTTCGCCAATCCCGGCTTCGCGTCAGATTGTAAAGTAGCCCAGCGATTTACATGATACAAGCGCGAGAGATCGAGCCCGGCCCGCACCTCATCCCTTTGGACGCGGCGTGATACCGCGTCGCGTTCCATATACCATATATACGGCCTATATACGTATATATTTATACGCACCCAGCGGGAAGCGTCGCGTCGACAGACACGACACCGACCGACCGACGAATAATGCTGCTACGCTTCGCACATCGACCACCTCATTGCCTTAAATTTCCTCGCATTTAATCGTGTGAGTGTAAATCAGTTGAAACTGCGAGTTTTTGCTGACTCGCGCGCGAAGAATTGAAATTTCGATTAGGTGCGGTCATCGGTCGGCTATTGCGGGTGCAGATCGCGGGGCATTAATCGTTTTCGCGAATTTTCGAACACGCGCATCACGTCAACTAGTTTTAACTGACGCGCAAGATGAATTATCACGGGTATAAACATATATACTATGTATACGACTATGTGTGTATTATTGAGGAGGTACCACAATGTCGGTGCTTGGAATCACACGCGACGATTTCGCAAAATTGCTGTGAATGCGAACATTTGTCCGTGGTCTCTTGCTTTCAGCGAGCAACGGATATCAAACAAATCTTTCATACTCGATTGGAAATCGTTATCACGCACGTGAATCATTATCCACGATTTATAGTCAACGAAAGTTAAATGAATGACTGATTTTTTTAATTTCAGTGATACAAGTTCGAGGAAAATAGCTGAATGTTCCGACAGTATTGTTCTCCGCCATCGTTGATATCTAAGGTGAAAATAGTTGACGAGAAATTTATAAAATTCAGTTAATTGTTCTCATCTTCCAGCAAAGGAAATGGACGGAGCTATGTCCAACGTTTCGCTTGATAATCCACCGGTATTATGATAAAATTGGATGACAACGAAGATACCAAGAAAGCCGACAAATGAGACAAGAAACGAATGATCGTTGTGCGTATGGTAAAGAGGGAAAACGTAAGCCTGTCGAATAATAGGATAAACGTTGTCTGAAAAACATTTTTTCCTTGAGCGGTTGGCCAGAGCAAACCTGTGTATGTGTGTTCGTGTGTGTGGGAACATCTGATGCATCGAAGAAAAATTGCGGGAACGTAGGTGAACGTAAATAGGCCAGGTAAACGAATAGAGTTTCGATAGAGGGGAGAGGAAGTGTCGTTCGATTTACGGATTCAGTGAGTATAATTTTTAGGGAGATGGGTCTTGTATTAGAATCTACATCGTACACGGTATCCACAACGTACGTCTCCACGTACGTATCCACAACGTTGCAGGGAAAAAACACGTAAAAAGAAATACAAACCCAACGCTGGACCACACGATTTAAAAAATTGAAAAAATAAAAAAAACTCGTTAGGAGACAACTATGAATAATAAGTACCTGAGTTTAGTGTTTTTTTTCTTTTTCAATATGTTTTCGCGGCTGGGACTCGAAACGCAGGATGTTCTCGGGGTTGGGACAAAGTCCATAAATCATACGACCGCAGTACGGCACTCGGTGCACAGTTTGCAATGATTACGATGAGGCCGCCCATTATAGTTTGAGTGCCTACACCTAACCGTGCGGATGTGTCTCTTTCTCTCTCTATCTGTCTCTCTCTCTCTCTCTCTCTCTCTCTCTCTCTCTCTCTCTCTCTCTCTCTCTCTTGTCCTCTGTGTGTGTGTGTATTATGAATTCTGAGAGCAACTTGCGGGCGGACACTTCAAAAGCTTCGCTCGTATATAAACACAGGTTGACCATGTTTTACGGGTGGTCGTTGGAGATTTTAGTGTCCGTAATTATCCAGCCATAATATTATCGTTATCGAACGTTAATCCAAACGACAATCGGGTCGTTTCGTAGCTGAGGCTGCGGATTGCAATGGGTTTTCCGATTGGCATCTGTCATCCCGGTGACAGCTTCGTAGTACGAATAAATTAGATATGAGCTTGAATTATTAACACACGTATCTATTCGTCTAATAGCATAAAAACATGTTGTCAAGAATGTCAATTTTATCTCTTTCGCTTTGATGTTTTTTTTTCAAACGTGAGACGCAAAACAGAAATTCTCCGTGCTTGTGGTACGTATATGGATATATATTAATGAATTCTGGATTGTGAACCGTGTCGGAGCCGGAGTTATGCACCAAAGCCATTAGACGCGTATCGCACAACGTTCATCGGGAAACGCATGACCGATCGTATTAGTCGCGTGTTTAATATTAAAGACATCGTCTGTCCGAAGAGTAACGAGAAACGAGTGAATATAGCACGAAAGCCAACCGCCGAATGTACGAATATTTAAAACAAATATGGAAACGGGAAAAAAACTAGATCACTCGCCAAATCCTGAAATTCAAGATTTTTATATGAAGGAGGGAAATTTTTCATTATTTTCAGCTTCGTTGTATGTACTCGCTTTGACCGTAATTCGTCGTTCGAGAGACCTTCACGCATATGTTTGTCCTTGTGGACGAGAGAGCAGTGAGAAACGAAGCCGTTTGCTCGATCGAGGGCTTTGCTTTCTCGTATTGGAAGCTGCGACGACCGAACTGTGAGACACAGAAGCTGGAGAGGCGGATAGGGGTTCGATTCCACCCTCCATACGTGAAACATACCTTTGTGCCATCGGATTGTACATTTATATATATGTAAGTCATTCGTTGGATTGACTATTCGAGTTTGAAGAGCCATTGTGCCATCGGATGGTCGGCGACGTCAACCCTCTCAATTCCATTCTGCAATACGTTTCTCGCCTCGATGCCAATTTCTCGGGTTTCGAAACATTTGCCATTGGTTGGCTCTCGACTCTCGAATTACCGATGCAATTTTCAGTCGTTCGCGACTTCGATATCATGTTCAATTGGCTTCGAGCATGGCATCGTCGACTGTCCATTGATTTTTCTTTTTACTTTTTTCTTGCTTTTTGTTAATGTGTAGCGGAAAATTCGAGCCTTCGATCTGCGCCGGAAGATTCGAGAATGTTCAGAACATTGCGATGGAATATTAAACGCTTGTATGAAAATAGTACACCCAACAATTACACAATTGTTTTGGACCAATGTAATTACATCGAATAAATGCATCAGCTTATTATCAAATTCTAAAAATGATCTCATCCCAAAATCCAATGCATTTTTTCAATTAGAAAATTAAGTAATATGTATGATCTTATTTTTTAACTTGAAAAAAAATGTATGTTACTAAAAAAATGATAAGTTAAAGATGAATTAAAAATTATTCGAGATTTTTCTAATCCGTCGGTTGTCATTTCGTCAAATTAACTTCGAAAATTTACAAAAATGCGATTCATTATCATACCATTTTTTTACGATAATCAACGGGTATCAGCGCGTTATCAGTTGGTTGATTCATCAACGAGATTCCGTAAATATTTCTCATTATCTCAGAGTATATATCGTCTTTGGAAATAATTTCGTCATAAATTGCGAGAATTAAAGAGCAGCAGTAATCCCGGAAAGCTGCAAACATGCGTGCAACCAAATTCAACAGTTACGTTAGTCGTACCTACATATATACGACTTTGGGCACACATATATATTCAATACATATACATGTATTCAATATGTATATATGTATACATTTATATATATATATATATATATATATATATATATATATATATATATATATATATATATATACGCTCTGCACATATATTGCCAAGTTGGTGAGATAAACCCGACTTGTACGTACGTATGAACTCTCAGACTGGCAAGCAACACAGCAGCCGCCTTATTTCGCGCCCTTCGATCTCGTATTCCGATTACTTTGATATAGTAGTTTCGAGCGTGTCGTATTGGGTATTCCGGTTCCCAGTCCCGCACTCAGTCTCTCTCTCTCTCTCTCTCCACTCTCCCTTCCTCCATCTCTCTATCTTTCTATCTCTCTCTCCTTCGATCTCCATCGGCGTTCGTTTCTCGGTCCAGCCGAGCAAGCCGGCGCTGAGGCGCGCGCCAGCCAGTCACCGGATCGGGCAATCGCGAGCCCCGAGCGCACACGCATTGCACGTGGGTGTCGCGAACCATCCACCACATCGAAAACGACCCTGCGGCCTATTGCCGCGTACGACGCGTGGCTCTTGGGTTATCCCAGCACGACGAGAAAACCCCGCGCCACGCACATACCCACGAATGGAACAGTGATGACAGGGTAAATTATTTTAAAAAACAACGAAGCAGAGTGGGAATTGTGTATATATTTTTTTTTATAAATTAGTGAAATTGAAACTTTATCCTTCTCTGTCTGTTAAAAATAAGTTCATTTTTTTTTCCTGAACGAAAAAAAATGTATTTCTATTTTTGTAGAGACTGAAATGAATATTAAAGTTCGAAAATTATACAACTGACCTCTCTGGGTTTAGAAGTATCGAAGATTCATGAAATCAGTGAGCTGAAATCATTTCATTTCTTTAATTCTATAAATTCAAGAATTTCCATTCCAAAAAAATTAATAATAATGATAAGAATAATAATAATAATTTTTATTTATAATAGAAAATATATATTTCACCGATACAATTCATGTTGAAAAAGACGATGACAGAGAGTCGACGATGCTGAAGAAAAAAAAATGCGAGAAGGAAGGAACCACGGTCGATGGAGAATGTAGGAAGAAGACGTTAGACCGAGATCTTGCAGCGAACCATTCGGTACAGAAGAGGAAGAGCGAGCCAGAGAGAGGGAGAGAGAGAGAAGGAGAGAGAGGGAGACAAACGAGCGAGAGAGAGGAAGGAAGAGATATTGGAAGAGAGACGAGAATCGAAGCCGGATATGTTCGGAAGACGTGCGGAACGAAGACGAAACTATGCAACGAAGACCCTGGTCCAGGCTGAGTGCGAGCGAGCGCGTGCGACTACTCTGTGACCACGGCGGGAAACGTGCAACGGCCGAAACGAAGACGACGAGACGCGTGCGAGCGTAATCGCGACGAAGAACGAAAATATTAAATCGCGGTGTCGTTACCGAGTCAGAAACACACAAACGTTTGTGTGTGTACGTATATATGAACCACGAACGTGCGAGGGAACGTTTTATGTACGGAGAGAGAGGAAGGATGGAGCGCGCGGCGCGGTCTCTGCCGTGTCGTCCGCGTTAGCATTGCTTTTCGAAGCTCGCGCGCGAACGGTCCGCTCCCGCACGACGAGATTCGGTCATCCACGATCGCGTCACGTGAAAAAAAATTTATAAATTGATCGATGATAAGACAAGAATTTAATACAAAATTTTTTTTTTTTCATTTTTAAAAATAAATTTTACTTCGACAACGAGGAGAAAATTGATGTACCATCGAGTGATTGCTGACTGGTATCGATGATAAATCAAACTTGGAATGTCGCGATAAAGAGGGCGCGAATTTGCGGGATTCGAAAAGAGCCAGTTGCGAGTGCTCGTCGTTGACAATTGAAGAAGAAAAGTGATGTGCTTTGGGTATCCACGATAGAATGAATAATGGAAATTGAGAATAGATACGTCAATCAAAAGTGGAAGAAGATTTCTATTTTCTTTGTAAATTTAACATCTTCGTACGACGCCTGTCATTAGATTTTCTTCTTTACGTTTTTTGAGACTTTTTTTCGCGTTCCATTTTTTCCTTTTTTTTTCTTTTTGATTTTCGCATTGTTATTATTATTCTCGAGGGAACGCGGTATCACTGGTGCATCAGTGTCGGTGGGCTGGTGGGCTATCTCGACCGCGTCGAGATGAACGTATGAGTGTGGGCTTTGGAGATCAGTGAAAGGGTGAAGAGAGTGTGAAAGCAAAGAGAGGCAAAAGAAAATTTTTAAATCAGGAAAGAGGAAAGCGAGGAAAGACAGAAGAAGTCTGTATAGACCAAAGAGGATCGCTGAGGAACGACGAATCACAAAGGTATATCAATGAAACATACATATGCAATATATTTCTGTATAAATGTATATATATATGTATACATTATAACCAGCCGGCGGGTGATCTCTCGACTTTCTCCAATTTTTTTCATTTTCTCGTCGTTCGCTGCTTCCTCTTGTATTTTCATTCGGTGCTTTTTTCATACGTACGTACGTGTATTCCTGTGAGCTCGTGTGTAACATTGCAGAAGTAAAAGCAACATATATATGTATATATACATTTATTCAACTATTCGTGCCTACGTGCGAGGATATGGAAAATCATTGCTCAAAGTCGGCTCGAACAATACATTCGAAGAATATGCAGAGAAACTTTTTGGCATCAACCCCTTTGCACATTCTCATCTTTCCTCCCTATTCATCCCTTCGGTGCTGATTTAAAAAATAAATCCTTTCCAAACATCCTTAAAATGAAAATTGCTAAATACAAAAAAATATATAATTCTCAGTATTTTATGCATACGCCGAAGCAGAAAAATAAATTTAACGATTCCGCGAATTTGCAACCTATTATTCACCTTACTGGAGAAGAAAGGAATTTAATTTTTTTTAGATTTTGCTAGCCAATAACCGAACATGAAGGAAAAAATTATTCAAACACATTTCTTAGAAAATTTTTTTTATGTATGTACGTTAAATGAAAATAATATTAATTCATTTACGAATTCTGTGACCGGTTCGAATAATCGAATTGCGAAGATTACGGGCTCGTGGCAAAACCGAAGGAGTATTGGTCCCGGGCAAGTTGTTCTATACCGGGTGGACCGAGACGTTCTTTCTGCCCCCCCCCCTCCCAGCCCCGCCCCGTGCAATTTACAGGTCGGACGTCATTAAAGCGGCCTCCCCGATCCTCGTCTCAGTCTCGGCACATAGTCTCGAGAGATAAACAGACGTGTCGAGCACACACGTACAGAGCCTGGCCGCACATATGCGCGAGCACTCGCCGACGCGAGTTCGAGTACCGAGAGACCCAGCGCAGGAAGCACACCACACACGTTCGTTTATGACATCTGACATCATTTTTACGACTGGCAGGAGCGAAACGCATCAACGTTGGGCTCTCGAAACCGACAGGAGAATAAATATATATATATATATATATATATATATATACGAGTACGAGGATCGTCGTACGCAGGATTATATATCCCCGAAGTACCTTCGTAACGCCGCATTTGCTCGCAAATTGCGAAATTCCACTGTGTTTTCGGTCTCGTCTCGTCAGCACTCAAAATGATTCCAATTTGCGTGCTGCTTTTTTTTGTTGTTACAATTACTATTCGACATCATTGGATATTAGAAATAAAAGCGTCTAAAGAAATGTTCTTTAATTTATCGAACTCGATCGATTTTTTGGTAAACAATTTTTACAAAACAAGGACAAAACATGGATATCGTATACATAGATTCACGTTTAATTTGTCGCGACAAGTCGTGAATTATTTCAACGTCTACATAGTCGAAGGATGTATCGATACGTGTGTGGGTCGTAACCAAAGTGTTAGGTTATCCCATTTACATGGGCGATGGTTGCGGATGCGAGTACCGTTTTCTAGTTCGTTGATCAAAAGCAGTAAAAGAAAACAAACAAGCGATATGGGTAATGCGCATGAGATAACTAATAAGCTGAAAGACGTTTGAACATGGTTACTAATCGCACTTGACGCGATATCAGACTGTGCAACGTTGGCTCGAAGAGTGCCGGGGGGGACGTTGCATGGAACAAATCTTTATCCCTTTGGTACAACATTCAACCTAATCATACGCGTTCAATTAAACAAAGACACTTTTTAGTACATAAAAATAGTCCCGCTAAGTTCAAATTACACTCGGTCGTAGCCAAACTTAGCGTTAGAATGAACGAACAGAATTAGAAATAATTTTCGATTGAATAGTATTTATGATGAAATAATTCCATAATTTTTCAATGGAAACGGTTCTTGAAAATACCTCCCTAACAAAAAAATCGATGCAGCTAACCTCGACGTCCCCAAGCGACGGAAGGAACCAGGAACGCGTTAGGTGTGAAACCCTATGCAACCTTCTTGCACGCAGTGCAGCATCCGATATTCAAGACGAAATTCAACAGTTCTCTCAACGACTTCTCTCGCGATAGAGGTAGATCCGATTTGTCTCTGCGAAGGTAGTACCCAGCCGTTACCACACCGCACTATAGCACAAATGTCCAAGTGTGTGTGTGTATGTGTGTAGGATGACGGCTAGTTATGGCGCATTTAACGGCCCGGTGAAGATATCGTTTCGCGTATTTACGCATCTATTAAAACGTGGATAACGTACTGTCAGAAGAATCCAAGTGTGCGGTACTTGGTCCCAACACCTTCAACGACACTCCGTGCGATCCCATAAGAATATTTATATGATACATACATGTATATATAAGGGAGAAGTATATAAGCCTCAACGTTCGAGAAGGAAAGGACCGTATATATATGTGAGGCCCCATTCGCCTGTTTGGGAAGTTTTGCGATCTCGTACCAACGTTCACAAGCTTTTACAGCTATATCGCGACAAACAATAAATACCATCAGCACTTTTACTGACTGGCTGGATTTGCAAGGCTTAGAGCTTGCAGAAAAGTTCCCATGTAGCTCTTTCGACAATTTAGACATTCGACAAAATAATCAGACGTTTATACTTTGGATTCAGTGTAATCTACGTACTGTTGTATTTCAATTTCTTTAATAACAACGACAACAACAATCATAATAAAAATAATAATAATATATAATAATATAATCATTTTACTCAAAATATACGTTCTAACATCAAATTGTTATCATTATTATTTTTATTCATGGCTGGCATGAGAGACGGGTCGACTTTGGCATTTACGCACACAGCAGAAATAATAGATGAAGCTCCGTTGAACGAGGATTAAGCTCGGCATAAATGAGCTTTAGTAGGAAAGTTAGCTGCATTTGTATCCATTTTTTGTCCTCTTGCACGATCAATCCCACCCACCGAGATGAGTGAGGGGTGAGGAGAGGGGGGGGGGGGGAGCTTCACGGTCGGTACAACCAACATCTAATATAATCCTCTTATGTACTTTGCATACGAGTTTTACCCAGCTTCCCGTTTAGTCGTTAAAACAAGGAGGGACGGCGTCAAATATTCCATCGGCTATTAATTCCAAAGAGCCTCGCGGTTGAGGATCTCGCGCGTCGAAAATCGGGGTTTCGAAAGTGTCGCGCGTGACACACATTGCCGGACACAACGCGACAAGCAATAATTTTATTGACAGTCAATCAAGAACTGTTTAAAAAATTATTCTAAGAAAATTCAACTACATGACAAATTGAACATTTTTAAAAATATACATAGCCCTATATAAGATTTATTTGTTACTGCATTTCCATACTAACATGAATTTTTATCAGAATTACCATCAAAATCCATATTTGGTGTTTACCGTGGAAAAAAATCTTGGGAAGCTGTTTTACGAAAAGATAATAAGAATAAGCTCCGGAGGATTCTACAATATACCGCATATCTTTTTTTTCTATAAGCGATTGAGGCGAAGCGATAATCCCAGTCCCAGAAATCCATACTTTCCTTTGCGATTGAATTCTATACATTGCGGGTTTACCGCAACTCTCCGAGATTCAACCGGATTCGACGGAAATGATGAATGCATTTTTGGAGGGTCGTAGTGAACGGTTTTCGGGAATTTCAATGTCCTTTAGATCGGTTCGTTTGGCTCCGTGTTCTGTACGTGAGAACGCTTGCATGTTTATGTGAAGTAACGAAAAGGGAATACCACATATACATTTATATATATGGATATACATATTTGTCAAAGGAAATAGTTGTAGATCAAGACCCTAGCAAGCCACGGGATTCCGTTCTCCGATACGTAAACGCATTTCCCGCTGCCGCTGGTGGTGCAACGTCGGCGCCGGCCACTCAAAGCGGTTTGCGAGTGTATGTCGAGTCGGCACCAACGACGACGACAACGACGTAGTCGAGGAAGAGGTGGAGCACACGGGTACGATGAGGTAAACGTCGCAGATAGACCGCGCTGCGAACGCATTTCGCCTCGCGGCAAGTAGTACATTTAAATATGGCTCCGACAAAGACCGAAATAGCCAAACATCACGCGTGGGTGTGTGCAGGTGTATACGTAAGTGTGCGAATGTAACCAGACTGTTGGACTGTGTGGTTTATGACGGCTGTGTACACCATCGACGATTCAGAGTACTGTACGAGTCTTTCGCCCTTTGGCCCTTTCGCCCCTTTGCCCTCATCTATGTAGGTACTCGGCCGCGTCGGTCTTGTAATTGTAATTGAAATTATTAAAAAACGGACGTCGGTAGGTTTTTTTAAATTATTTTTTTTAGAACATAGCAATTACGTATGACGTATATCAATCGATACGTAGCTGGTTATTTTTTGGGAAAAATTGTCGTTCCTTGGATTTTTGTGGGATTATTTTTATATGAGTCGTGAAAAAATGAATAAATAAATAATTGGAGTTACGAGCGTCGAAGAAAGCCTGGAAAATATTCACTTGCATGATACGTATCGCCAACGAAACGAGATCTAATTATTTTCATAAAAGTAAGTTTTCTCTCGGACATTCTTCAAGTAATTGTTTTTTTTTCTTGCAAAAATATCTGAAAAAAAAAATTGGTAACAAGAGTTACAAGTATTGTATTCGTTTAAATGAGCAAAATTAGAAATATACATGAATATGAACTCGTAATACTTGTACAGGATTTTTCTTCTCTTTAAATAAACATTTTGCAAGCAGGTGCAGTGGTTGTGGCGCAGCTCGAAAATATGACTTTGCAAGTTGACACGTCCTTCGCGAGTTTTTTTCGGATACGTTGCAAAGTATTTTGGAAATCATTATTTTTTTTTCTTCTTAAGGCGGGTAGCACGTTTATCACTGTAGCTACAATACGCCGAAGGTGGGCGGCGATCTCGCCGCGGCGAACCGCGGATCTCGAGTGGCTATAAAACGTGTGCTCGTCAGGTTGCGGTCTTTGATTTTAAACGAGTGCGAGAACTTCGGATTGTCGTCGTAGTGTAATAATACGTTTGCAAGAGGTACCGTTGAGCGCATTACTGCCATACGACGAACTACGACGACGACGATGACGATGACGACGACGAGAGTTCCGAGAGTGGCGCCAACCAGCCGGTCTCTTCGGGCTTGCTCTCAATTCCCGTGCACTCTCGGTGCATGCATGCATGCGAATACTCCTCTATAGTACACTGGACCAATATATATATAGATATATATATATATATATATATTAAAATTATATTCTCCATGAAGCGAACGTCGCCGTTGCGCTCTTCCTCACGTCTTTTCGTTTTATTTTAAAATTCATCCGACGATACAGGTCGCCCGTGTTATAATGCCATTGCTATTTTTAAACAGCGACGAGTCCCGTGATACACGTATCATTGAGAAATACGTAAATTGTCGAATGCATAATTTTACATTGGAGCGAGAAAAAATAATCAAAATAACGATCGATTCAATTACTTTCTTTACGCGTTTCTGTTATTTTTAAAATTTGTTTATGATTGAGAATTACCCGAGTCGACGAGTTCAACGTGTTATAATATAATACGAAAATGTACTGCAGTTAACATTTTTCATTTATTCAGAATTTTTGACAGCAATTTTTATGTTTTTTGCTGATTGACAATCGAATAAATTAACAATTACTTTCATGGGAATTCTTTTGTAATGAGTTTTTTTATTTTCCTTCTCTACGAGTTCGAAAAATCACGTTCTGCAATTTCGATGCATTTGCAATGGAGTTTTACGACGTCCAAGGCAATCTATGCGCGGGCATAGAGAGCGGCCCCAGTCGGCGGTATGATAATAGTCATAGAGACGCAAAGTGGAGAACGAAGTACTCGTTGACCGCGGTCACGGCTCTCGCGTCAGAGTTCAAAGGACTCACCTCATATCGCACGACGATAAATTTTTAATCGCCCGGGACTGCCACCCGTTAATTTATCACCGTCGCGAAAAACCGTTTTCCATTATTTTTTATGGACCCACGTTTACCGCTCGAATTAAAAGAAAAAAAGAAATTGAATTAATCTCAGAGCTTAAAGATTTGTATCGTAAAATATATAAAACATTCTTTCTCTATCTTTTGAACAATTTGAGGAACATCTTTTTCTGCTATCACTATCATTTTCTTAGGGTTCCGTTTTCCGAAATTATTGATCGATATATTTTTTTAATTTAAGAAGTTTTTTTCGCAGTTGGAATTGCATTTTTCTAATCAATCTTCTGCCTATAATCGCGTCAACGATGAGCCCTGGATTTTCCTCGCTGGAATATATCATAACAGTTATAATATTCTCCACAAAAATGTCGGTCGACCGTGCGCAGTCTCAAAATTACAAGACCTCGAACTGAACCGAGAATCCAGATTTTTCTATCCCCAGATCTCTGACATATCGAAAAGTCTAACGTGTTCATCATTGCGAACTCCCCATCAGCCACCTAATCACGCCTGTAAAATATTTCTCTCGACAAGCTCCTGAAGATTCTCATTCGACGCAGTATTTCTCGATCCACCGTCATCGCAGCGCTTGGCAGCGTTTTGGTACACATAGACAGCCAGCATAACTACCTATCGATACATATAGCGACCGTGCTACGATTCCATTCAATATGCGTTGAAAAGTTCGGTAGACGCTATCCCGATATCGAATAGCAATGCCTATTTTCTTCTGCGTAATTAAAAATTATTTTTTATTTCTATTGAAATGTCTTTACCGTTATTATTTTCAATAATAATATAATTCTATTCAATGTTATTATTATTGTTATTATTATTATTCTCAACAATAATAATAACGATAATCGGTCGTTCTTACGAAACAAACCGAATTACGTGAGTCTCTTTAAAAATCGAGAGTATAACGAGGTCGCTTGAGGCTGATAATCCCAAAGCGGCCGAATATGGACCACGACGTTGAAGCATTCAAGGTCGAGGCCCGCGCGAATAAGCAAATGCGACGAAGAAGCATAAGCAGCACGACGGAGGATGAACGGAATGGAAGAGGAGGGGGGGGGGGGGTTGGTGGGTGCGTGCTCAACGATTCACGTGCCAAAAATTCCATCACCCGTTGCGACTAACCGCGGAGCGGCGGAGCGCGGTACAAGCCGTTCCAGCGGAGAATCCCGCGTGTGCGGAATTTCTTTAATGTCTCTCATACCCCCTCTCCGCCCCCACCCATCCGCCGCTATCGCGTGGGCACGCGTGTGCATCTTCGAACGCGTAAACGCGGTTTTCCGCGACTCTGCAGAGATTGAAGATGAAAGAGAGACCATGTGTAACTGTTCTCGAGGTCAACGCTATAAAAATTATTTCTCGTAATCATTCATCCTTCTTTATTTTTTCCGGCGCAAGCCTTTGCTCCGGCACTGCGTAATAGTTATTACCAGGAATATTCGATTCTGATTGCTTGATTAATTCCTGGAAAATTCGAAATCCTACGACAATTTTCAATAAATCGTCGATGAATTAGTTCGTAATCATAAATAAGTTAGTGACGCAGTTTTTTTTTGTTATAAATTTTTTGGGATTTTTCCGGGACTATTTCCGTTGCATAAACCTTCGGCGTCAACGAAAGTTTTCTCGGTTTTGCTTTATATTCTTTCACCTTCATCCGAATCTATGTTTACACACCATCTGCTGGAGATTCTCGGAATAAATGTTTTTTTCTTTTCACCCCGTTTTGCATAATTTATTCCATTGCGTCATACGTGCCCCGGAGATCGTAGTAGTTATGGTCGTCCAAACAGAGTTGAGCCAGCCCTAGACCTCGACTGATTTATGGATTTCTCCGAACATCCTCACCCTTTTATTATTGTCTATGTGTATGTGTGTGTGTGTTTTTTTTTTTTGCGTTCTTCCGCCTACAGCGATGCCTCTGTCGATCGCTTTGATACTTTGGCACATTCATCGTCCCACGTCAATTTCCTAGACAGCTTCGTTACTCCAGATCGCAGTGACCGAGATATGTCAGAGTTTCGAGTTTATTTTTTTTCTTTTCATTATACTTTTTTTAAATACTCGCATCGCATTCTTTCGACCTCCGATCATCCGCGAGAATTCGCTGCCCGCAAGTAGCTTGATCGCCGAGATTAATCCGGGAACTGCGTCGGTTTTTGTTGCCTTTGAGTATCGCTACGAGGACTGATAGAAAATCCGACAGGACCTCCGTAAAGAAGTCGAGAATCCGCCGCCGTTAATTATATCACACCCAATAGAAAAATTAACCGGGCAGTGGTCAATAATCAGCTTCCTCAAACATTTACACTGCGAAAAATTTGATCGAATAAAGGAAATTTCATAAAATTTAGAGGAATAAACAAGTTGAATTAAATTTTATTTATTGAATAAACTGTATCCGATGAACCTTGAATTTGCATGACATGCAATTCTATTGCGATTAGCATAAAAACTCATTTCAACCAACTAAGCGTTTTTGAAACTTTAAAGTGATCTTTATTTGCTGCTTAGATTTCTCCATGGAATATTATTAGAATCATTTCATTCGAATTACTAAAATAAATTCAATCCGTTATTTGTATAAAATAAATGGTTGTTAGGACAAATACAATTTTCTAATGAAGGCAAGAATTTATAACACATCTTTATAATAATGTGGAGTACACTTTCGTTGATTTGTTAAAATGTTTTTTCTATTTATTAGAACGAAATAACGTTATTTTCCATGGGCGTAAAAGGACACATCGAGTCCTCGTCCCAATGAACAACACGGTCTCTGATACACTTAATTACGTCGGCGTTGACCTCAACACTCGCAACACGAAAGTCTTCTCCCAAATCCCTCAATATTTCAGATATGAAACTGTCCCTGTTATCCAAAGAACCAAAATAACAAAAATAAAACCAGAAGCTCTCGTGGGAGCTTGACGGAATTTATTCCCTTCGGCAATGAATATCTCCCCCTGTCTGTTCTAGTAGACAGTGGGAATAACGGCGACGGCAGAACCAGCGGCAGCTTTCACGTCGATCCCTTCTCGTTTATAAAGCTCATTCTATAAAACAACATCACTGGGTTACGGAAGAATCGGTTAGCCACACACGCGCACGTTTCTCAAACATACGCGTGTCAGTCGCGATTCTTCTTTCTTTTTTTTTTTATATAATACTAATGCTCTTAGCCAGCACGCGCGGTCCCTCAAGAGAGATCGTAAATTTTCTGTATCACCGATAGACTGCTATTCATGTATACATATATATGTACCCTCACGTGTTCCGTGAAAAGCTAGCGGCAACGACAAACCCGCAAAATCACCCAACTTAAATTAGGTTTGTAAATTATGATTGGCCATATATGTTTTTTTTATCAAAAATTTGCTTATGATTTTCGTGACAGGCCATTTTTAATTATTATTCGACATTTCAGAGAATATTCCGATTCTGATAACGTAAATTGGTGTCAAAAGTGAAAACAGTACAAAAAATGTAAGTCTTGCAAGTAGGTTTGTTGGAATTTTTTAGTGAATGAAGGAAAAATTTTATTTGCATGAAAAAATTGACCGGAGTGCTGAAACTGGCAAAGTTTCGTGTATATAAATAAATATATATATATATTCGAAGACCGAGAGTCTCAAGGCGTCACAGAGTCTGCTGCTTCTCCCAACTTTGCTCCTTCCGCTTTTTATCCATCGACCGCGTCGTGTCGCTATTTTTATTAGAACGCACTCAGACGAATTGCATAATATTCTCGCGAATCGTGTTACTCACGTTGCAATGAAAGAATGAAAATAAAGAAAATAAATGTGCCAATAATAAAACCACCGAAGATCCTGTCGCTTAGTTAGATTTCTCGTCTCCATTATTCTCTTCGTCTTCCAGTCGTGTACCAGACAAAATCTAGTCTCGGTCGACCACGCCCGAATCGACCATTCGACCCGACTTTAATTTATTCATTCGATCTGTATAATAACACCAGTGCGTAAAAAAACGAAAAAAGGAGAAAAAAAATGAAAAAATCCGACTTCTCGCATCAGCAGCAGCAGCAGCCGGCGTTCGCATTCCACAAACCTACATCCACACACACACACACACATACATACATTTGAGCGCAGAAATCTTTCGCTCATCCTCCGCGCGATTCATCCTATACACACCGTAACGCCGTGTGGTCGCGCGCCATATGACTCAACGTTCAACAATCTCATTCACGGGAAGAGCCGTTCGCGATAAGCCCCGCAACCGGGCGACGACAACAACTGCGAGATTTTAGATTCCTCGCTGACTTCTGGGTATGACTTCGAGGTCAATGAGGAAAAAAATTGCTGAGTATGTATACGCCTGTCTGATAGACACGTGAATATACACCGAGATAGACAGACGGGTCAAGGATCAAATATATATTCACACATCCATAGCGCAGCAAAGGTTGGCCTCCCCGCGACAATTTATTTTTTTTCGTCAGTGATGACCCACCAAGTAATACTGAGTTGCATCTTGATCCAAATATATTGACAAACTTTTTATGTGTTATCAATAATAATAATAATAATAAAATCATAAATCGATTTCAAAAATTACAATTTCATCGTAACGATTCTACAATATTATAATTATTATTATCGTCATAACAATAATTCTCCGGTACGTATATAATACTTTATCCAAAGATTACAGATCTCAGTATAATATTAATATTAATTTCCTGAGCCTCACTTAGGTCCCCCCCCCCCCCCCCAAACTCGCCCTTCTCGACCAACCAAAGTTCCAGCTACGCCATTTATAGACTTAAAAATAAAAATAAAAATTAGTGCGTATCGACAAATCTAGTAGTCGATAATTAGAAAGAATTTTTCTCAAATTACTCGAATCAATTCTCAATTCCTTCGAAATTATGAGCGATTGCCTAAGCGCCATAAAAGCCGTGGGTGGCGTACGTAGTCAACGTGTCGATCAGCACGACCGAGCGCGGCTAATAATAGCCGTGATTTTTTTAATTGCGATCGACAAATTTATGGTTTCCGCAAAATCCCAGTGAGAACGATGGATTTTTCACAGTTTAAAAATTTTTAAAATTTTCGAAGCTTCCAGGATGCTAAACGTGCAACCTTCCAATTTGTATTTGCAAATATATTGTTTTGGCGGCTCGAGTTTGTCCGGGGTGGCACATAGGCTGATGCTTATGGAATTCTCGTGATGATGTCACCTCGCTGAATCGTACGCGTGCGTCAATCCAAATTCGAATTTCTGCAGAGCCGCCCACACGCGTCGCAACGAAACTGCAGTGGCTAAAGTCATCGTCGCGAATAGTCACTACTGAGGTTAGTCATAGGTCATATTGTCTTTAACATTTTTAGTAAATTTGTTGCTGATTATAATCAATCGATTACAGTGGTTTTTCTCATAAAAAATTGCTTCGAAAATAAGCATTACACATGTCGTTTCGATTATATGTTGGCGATCGTCGAATAGTATCATCGATTTATAATACCTGATGTTACGAAAGAATTAAAATCTTTTTTGTTTCAACGGACAAAATGTAAACCATATTAATTTTTCTCTATAAATTTGTCGTTCTTCTCCTGTAATATTTGCGGTCAGAAAGACGACAAATCAAGAAAGCATTATTTTTACGGCAGACGTTTGTACAGTAGTTACGAATTTCACCCACGTGATTTCAAAAATGTCAACAAAATGAATAAAAAAAACAAAGCTTCCTCTATGAGGAAGCAAAACAGTAAAAAAAGGAAATCCGTCACGAGTGTGGATTCTACGTGAAAGCAAAGTGCATTTATTTACCGGACCTAGTAAATAAATTCGCTTTTGCTTCTTTTTTCACGTGTTCCACTTTTTTTACAGACCCTGTATCAACAGACGAAAGCGCCTGAGCACACATTCCGTCGCAACGGAAAGTGATTTTCCTGTTATTGCAACGACTTTGCCCGGTGGTCGTAATCGAGTCGGCGGTGCGGCAGTAGGTAGCGAGTTTTAAGTATCGAGCTTGCAGCGCGGTAGCATTAGCGAACGAGAAAATAGTCTGGCTTATAGCTACGTTCCTGTTTTAGAAACTGCTCCGCTTATCGATCCCCTCGCAGCAGTACGCTCGCGGCTCTTTCGTGGGAGCTCGAACAGTACCGGTAGCGGCGGTATAAAGCTCAAGCTTCCACTGTTTTTCCTCGCTACCCACACATACACACGCACATGGATATAACACTGCATACAAATTATGTTATATGTATATGTAAGTACGCGTTAAGCGATCGATATTTCTCGTGACAGACTGGACGCGCCAATCGAATCTATAAATTCCTCGACTTCGATTCAACAACACGAATCTGCGGGCTACGCAATGACGCAGGAACGCAATTCCGCGGCCACGCATTCGAGCTACATTCGATAGAAATGGATAACCTCGTCGCCTACCTACACACATCTGTTCGCCGATGGATTTCTATAAGCCATAGAATCGGAAAGAATAAAATGAATTTGGAAATTGATATGAAACAATCGACAACAACAATCAGCATCTGTTAAAACCAATTGGGGCCGAAGACAACTAGATTCAATCGACTTTGCCATTGCTGTGAGCTGATTTGTCATCGATTAGAAATAATCCGAATAAATTTCGGTTGAAAAGAATTAGTACCATTTTTACCTCAGTCTGTGGATATATGATTGACCAAATTGTGAACTGATTCTCATTCAAATTTCATTTACTCACTCATTTATTCGATCATTAGTAAATTATAAATAATATAAATATTCATCGTATTATGTATAATATATAATATATTTTATTATATTTATTATATTAGAAAATGCAACAAACTATGCAGCAAAAAAAATGTACGCGATTTGATGATCGCCAAAGTAGAAATATGGGAGTCTGACCTTCCTTTGAAAAGTCAATTGTGACTGACGCACTCTCGCACTTAAAAATAAGCGAGAAATCGAGCAACATCCCTCTATGCTTTGTGTGTCCTCCCTGCAACGTAGCAACAAAATATTCTCGGTGTTGCATATACAAACACACACACACACACATATACATGAACGTAATCAATGGAGCGAGATTGACGGATGAATGGCTCAAACGGAGAATTACGTTCGAAGGGGAAAGGCGGTAGGGCTCCGGGATCCGAGCAGTATTAGCAAAATGACGAGGGACCCCGCATTACCGACGCTTCTCGCGCCTTGTTATTATTATGCTTTCACCCGCACTTGGCACCATCGTGTGCACCTCAATATCCTGATGTACATAATAACACCCTGCTTGGTATTCGGAGATAATAAAACGAGGATCATCTGAACGACTTACATCGTACGAAGAGAGTCGACGAGGAGACTCGGATAATAATCCAAACTGCAATTTTATTCACAATGGACGATCCTTCAATGAGAATGCAAAACTTGAACCCCAGATATACAGACACGACTATATATATGATGAGTGTCTTTTAATGGCCTCCCAAGATGGTCTCATTGATTATGAACCACTCCTGTTCGCACTGATAAGAACAATTATGTTTTCTTATCGTCACTATTTTGGCAATAGCGCGCGCTTCGGTATTTGGATGTTGATTAGCTACAAAGAAACGTAGAATTTCGTGGCGACTTAGAATGGAAAGCCCAAAAGAAGATGAAAATAGAATAATGAGAATATTCATCATCATCATTATCATTGGTATTACCTTGCCGCCAAAAAATTGCGGATTTTATTTTGAATTAATAAATTGTTTTGTAAGCAATGCTAAATTGTAGAAAAGCTTTTAGTTGTAATACACGTAATTTTAATACGAGAGAGAAAGCGTTATAATAGCGGGGATAAACGATCCCAACCACACTTCGCCCGACTGATTTGCTCGGATTAGCATTTTCTCCCCCCCCCCCTCTTCGCAATACCCCACCTCTCTCCGTCTTTAAATTTCCCTCTCCGTCCATTCCTCCACCTCGAGCTACTGCATCAGCCGTAGCACGTATCTCGGACCACACGCGGTACAGACACGCATATGCAGCCCGTGTACAATGTAGGTGGATCGAGGAGTGTGTGCGCGACGATATGTACACTGGTGCCTTCGTTCATACACGCATATATAAACGCTTGCGTTCAGCACGCGGATGCTGGCCCGTAATATATTAGCGAGTAATGCGATGGGACTGGGCCAGTCTTGCTTTGACGGGCGACTTAGAAGTGTGTCCTGGGGTGCGTACCTGACTCGCGCTATCGCCGTCGCTGCTCCGCATTTAATACAAAGTTTCCTCGACTACACGAAACGCTACCCCAAAGCTTTCGCACGGACATTAACTACTTTCCATTGTGACCGCAATTCTCTTCCTTCCTCTCTGGGAGTTTTTTTTAAATAAATTTTTTTCATTTTTTCCCGTCACTCACCGGTTCTCTACTTCCGTTCTTCCTTCGTTTCTCCGTTCTTATATTTCCCAGTGGTCGTTAATTCCGCGAAAGAAATAAAGCACTCACGGTGCCCGCAAACCGCTCCAAAGGCGAAAGAACTCCCTCGCGAGTTTCCCTAACCTGTATATCATATCATATATTTATATATATACAGCAGTAGTTTGCCATTGTATTAAAGTATACCTGCGTGGAGTAATGCATAAGTAAAGGTGCGGAAAGAAGAATGAATCAGCGAGGATTCAACGTCAAGGATTAATTATATATATCTGCATATAATATATAGATATACAATTTATCTTATATATTTCTGATATACGAGCCAGTTCCTGCAACGCTGTAAAATGTGAGTTTTCATTTCTCTTTTTTATTTTCTGTCTCATTTTTTTTATATAAATGAATTGTTCGTACGAAAATTTCCATTACGTTTCTTAACGCATTTGTACATTTAATTGTGAAGCCGTGATCTTTGTAGATGTAATTTTGTAATTTTTTTCTCGATTGCTCGCCTTTTCGCGGTTCGATGAAAAATTGATTATTTTATTTTCATCGAACTTCGTCAGATATTTCATGATCGATTGGATTCCGCCCATCAATCCGAATCTAAACACCTGCGCCCGTCGTTTAAATATGGGCATCGAATTTTTCTTTCATCAATATTATTTCACTGGCTTTTTTCGGTATTGTTTTTACCGTTTTCCTGCACCCACTGAAAAACAGGAAGGCTCCTCGTCAGATTCAGTGCTGACCTGAATAACAGCCAACGACTTCTATTTAAAAAAAAAAAACACACCCACAAACGTGCGCACAAATTTGTTCATCTTTGCATTTTATATTTCCGTATTACAATCGTGTCACGAATATTCCATACTGTTTACCGTGAGCACGCTGAAATCTCGCGATACGAGAGATAATTTCCAACGCACAATTTGATCGAACGTGATTACGCCCGTGGCCGCGATTGGCTCCTCGTATGCTTGATGCGTTGTTTTTATTATCGATTATCGATTACAGCAATGCGTCACGCATTTAAAATAACGAAAATATCGGGACAATCGATTCGTTTTCTCCTCATTCGGAATATTTTCCGGGTATCGTACCATCTTCCTTCATCAAATCCGTCTTTATGGGCATACCTATATATTTATGCGACGTCATACTGTATTTCTGACGAACGATAATCGATCGATTTATTGGAAATAAATATGAGATTCGCGTCTAGGAAGCACATTGTTGCGAGCAATACAGCATATCCATATAGCTCATTCATCTGTATATGTATACAGCATCTTGGGGCCATACGGCAACTAGAACGCTACCGATCTTATCGCGTGATGTCACACAGCCACAATTTCGCAACGCAACCGAGCGGTTGAAAACGGTGCCGGCAATCTCTGACCACGGAGTACAAACGTGTAACGTCACTTGCAACTACTGCATCGAGCGATACGTCATGAATCTCGAGCTCTTTTACCCTACATCGACGATGTTTTTTTTATTCTATTTTAATCGCGCCGACAATTGTGACATTTTTTGACAATCGTGTCAGTAGTGTTCACAATGAATTTGGGAAATATATTTTATTTGTCTTTTTTAAACAAAAGAAGTTTGTCAAAACTTTGATAAAGAAAATTAAAAAATTCATATACAAATTGATAAATTTTTCATTACAGCAAGAATTATGAGATAAAAAACTAGTTATGTTGCATTGAAATGGCGACTAACCAGTTGTTAATTTATACGCTAGAGATTAATGGCCGATCATTCGTGCAATCACTGTTTTCATTAGTTTGAATTAAATCGTGGACGAATGGAACTCATTCTGTAGTCATATCCTATGCATTCTACGGAATCATGGTTATGATAATAATAATAATCGATATAATCACTATACCTGTTATTATAGTGATAACAATTCGATAGAATGCACATATTACGACTCTAATTTCAATTCTTAATTAATTAATTTATATATATTATTGATAATATATATTATTTTTATTATTATTAGTATTACCTATTAGATATATATATATATATATACACAAAATTATATTTCGCATAGTTCATTACGATCTTTCAATGACAACTGAGAACCTCTGGCGGTTATTTAGTCTGCGGAGTGATAATTGCGAGCAACGAGAGCCGCAACAAACTCGGGTTGTCTCGGGGTGTTCCATACCCAAACTATCGCATGAAGAACTTGTCGCCCGCGCTTGCGGTGCAACTGTGCCGCGCGCCGTCTAACGCAACGACCAACTCTAATTCAAAACTCGAGAAACGTCACAACTAAAACGCACGTAACGTCGTCGCTCTCCGTGGCGTTTTCTCTTGATACAAACGCGTCATCGAATTGAATCGGAGCGAGACACTTGCAAACGTTAAATCTTTCACCCAACCGTTTGACCCGTCCGAGCCTCCGCTCAACGATAATGAAAATAATAAAAATAATTTCAAAAAAATTAGTATAAAACATACATCGTGACATTGAGATCGATAAAGAAAAATGTCGCCAGTCGCGACTCATTAAATTTCTGCAATCGTTCATCGACAAGTCGATACTGCTGTGGAGAGAAAAAATACACGGAGCATTGTATATCGAAACGCGTGGCTCGCTCGTGTCATTAAAAATTGCGTCACCAATTACATTCAGCTCGATAACTCCTGCCGGCGCTCAACGACAAAGTGGGCTAGCTTTTTTTGAGGTCTTTCGTTACTTGTATTCATTTCCGATTTGAATAAATAAGCACGTTACGACAGAACAAACGAATCAATGTTGCAAGGCTCGATATAAATGTAGAAACGAGCGAGTGTTTAATTATTCCACGTGATTGTTGTACATCGATGTGTCGCTAACGGGGATCGATGTTTGTCATAAATTGCGATTTTGTTGAAACGTGGCAAACCTCTGAATGGGTCAATTAAATATGTAGTTTCATATTCGTTCAACGAAAATTAAAAATAAAAACACAAAAAAATTTTTTCCGTAATTAAAAAAAATATACATATCAGAATAAAAAATATAATTGTGATTGAATTCGACGAGTTTCTCTTTAATTACATCGACAATCAATGTTTCGTTATGAATATTGCGAACATCCGTGCGCACGAAATGTAAAAAATTATTTTACAAGTATGAAAAAGTTTGATTTTTAAATTGGAAATAAAATGATAATCAATGTTTCGTATTTAACTATTTGAAATTTCTCTCGCACAATAATGACACCGAATGGGTGACATAAATACACCGCTACTATCATGTACGTTTGCAATACAGCTAAATGTATCGTGCGAATCGAATCGTTCCCGCAAAACAATTTGCCATTTACATTTTAGGGGAATTAAATCCGCCTGCACATTCTCACTCGAGCGTAATATTCGTTTGACCAAATAATACGGAATACGCATTAAAGTTCCGTTCGATTACCAAGTACTGAGCCATTGTTTCGATATTAAACGTGCAATTTGTACGAACGCGGTTAAATTTCATTTCGGTTACAAAATTTGAAATCCCACAGAGGTGAAGAGAATAGTACCATAAGTACGACGATGAAACAGTGAATTTATAATACGTTGAGTCAATTAAAATCTATCTTAACAAATTTTTATGTTTAAAAATGATTTCTGGAATCACTTCATAAGTCGAAAAGAAAAATAATCACCAGATATATTTAATTCTAAAAAATGCCGGTGACATTTTCGGTGCAGGCCTTGAATAGATTCTAATTTTCGACCATAATTCTATGCCGGGAAAAAAAAATTATTATTGTCATTATTATGGTCCAACGAAGTCCACCTTGATCAAACTCGTTCCGTTAAATTTAATAAAATGTCGATCTTAAAAAAAGTGTTCCCGCGACTGTCGATGCCAGCCGTTAAAAAATCTGGGTCTCCGAGAGCGCGAGACTAATTTATATGCATAAACCCATGTATCGATGGAATTAAAATTTCGTACCGCAGACCGAGCACACTCCGTTGGCACGATTTTTTTGATCTGGGTGAAATTTTTTTTTAATCTGCAAGAATGATTGAACGATTAAAGGGGGAGGGAGATCGGCGGCGCTGACATTCGGTGAAAAGCGAAATCGGTGTTGAATCAAGTGCGACGGGAGCGAGCGAACGATTATCCGATCGCATATCGCGAGGACCAAAGCGTGTGTCCTCGGCTACGAAAAACGAATCTGCAGCAGCAGCAGCAGGAGCAGCCGTGGCGGTGGCAGCAGTCCGTATCAATGCATGCTGATGCGCACGAACGAACAACGCCGGACCGCACCATCGCGGTATTAATGAGTATGTAAATTTACGGTTGAACGAGATGAGTGAGAACGTCGCGCGCTTTTATCGGATAAAATAAAACGTAAAAGCCGGGTCTTTGGGCGTCCATGCAATTATTACAAACACGTGAGCTGTCGAACTACGCCTCTCCCACAAAATTATTATGGGCTACCTGCGTCATTCAATATTCTTTTTTTTTCCTTAACCTTTTTTATAAATTTTTTCAGTCTTTTTTTGTTCAAAGTTGGAGAAACTTATGAGACAACAACAGGAAAAGTATTATCATAATTTAAAATAAGATATTTTCGATTTTGTATAAATCGATATAGGATTTATTGGTCAGTAATCGTTGAACAACGTTTTTTATTTTCACTTTCAAATTATTTGAATCACGATAATTTCAATTACACGAGATTCTTTGTTTTCAATTCTATTCCGCGAAGAAAATCGACTGCATGAAATGCGACTTCTCTCAACTGTTCGAATTTCGTCGAGATGCCGAGCCTGCTAATTATAAAATGTCGCCAATTAAAATATGTCCATAGGCGTGGAATTATTATTATATCCATTGAGTAAAGAGAGTAAAGCTTCGGCTGACTTCGTTATAATATTGCAAGTCCGCTGTTCGTTTTCCGTGTCGTCAGCACGACGGAATCCTCGTGAAACTTTGAGAACGGGATTCTGCGATTAAGCTAACTCAACTCGTTATCGCGTTACCCAAGACTCGCCAGTGCAGTGCTGCTGACCGCAGTTCCGTTCGCACTACGATGCATATTTTTACTTTTCTTGTTTTGTTTTTAATTCTTATTTTAAATTCTTTGTCGTTTTAACAACCCGAAACCGGTAGCTCCTTCATAAACATCGGAATGTCTTTTGTAGCTTGTTTTTTCTAACATACACCCGCGAGATTTTTTAGCCTCTGCATTTTTTACGCGATGCCGACGCATAAAATACAGTGAAAATTTTTTTTTTTCCTTATCCCACATTTTTATAGCTTGGATAGTTTTTTCACCGGAATTTATTCGGCAGCAGCCGCGTCGCCTGTGGAAACTTCCGGCGGGAACGTGTAAATATTGTGCGAGTATGGAAATTATCTGATTTCGCCAAATTTGATTTTTGTTCGGTTTGTCTGTTTTATGAAGTTTTTTTCACACTTGTGAGCAATGTCGATAAGACTAACTACCTATATGTCGATAAGGCTAATCTTTTGATAGATTCGAAATTTTTTTATTATCGTTAGTGAAATAATGAATTGATTAATTCAACGCCAGTTTCGTCGTACAGAAATTTCCGACTGGAACACCTGAATATTATACTGGAAGTACAAAAAATCAATGATTCGCGTTAGGATGGGGCTTAATTCGCTTGAACATAGTCAAATAAAAATTTGTCCACACTTGTGAGCAATGTGAATAAAACCGAGGCCCTCGTGGCACCGGAAATTGCATTAATTTGCAAAATTGTCGGTTCGGTGTGACAAATTGTCCGTCAAAAAAATAAATCCCATGATTATCCGGTACTTCATGCTCGTTTAATGTGTGTGGTATTCGAATTATTACCGAATTTCGAACTTGGGGTAGAAATAAATCAACGACAAATTTGTTGACGTGCAGAATCGATTAAATCAAACGATGATGATAACGACAATCTGCAAAACTATTTTTCATAAACAATACATGCATAGTTTCGGAGCTCGGCAGCGATGCTGAAACTTCCGAATTTAAACATAAAATAAATCGTCATTACATGTCGATTTACTCTTTATGAATAACATAAATAACCGCTATTACGATAATCATTCATGTTATTAACATTGAGACGCACAACATGACGTATCGTACGCGAGAATGAGCGAGCAATCCATGAATGTGTGTGTACGTGTGTCACAGCGAGCAAGGTGTGCATCGCTATTTTAAGTATATGCATAGATATATGTCGGTCGTAATATCGTGGTAACGTGTTCATAGTTTGATTACCATAAATACGATCGTGGAATCCTAGTGCTGTCCTACTATATATCTGTATACTTGTATCACACATTAACGCTTTGACAGCCATTAACGTTTTAACAACCTTCCATTTTGTGTAATTTCATATAGAACGCGAGGGTTAAGGTTAATTGCAGCGACCTCGCGGATATTTACGAGGAAACTAAAATACACCATCATTTAACATTTTCTTTACTATTCAAGAATTTATTAGAAAATTCGTCATTCATAATTTGCAATGCGGTAAAAAATTTATAATTATGAACACTGATTATCAATAGAATTTAATCAATTGAATAAACAAAATATTTATATAATTTACTTGAAAAAAGCTCACGATTTGCTATACATTTTTTCAATTTAAATGGAAAGTTACTGAAAAATACATGTGCCTGTATACGAAGGAGACACTATCTGGATAAAAGATTCACTCTCATGCCAGGCGAAACGATTTCCGTAGAAAATGCGGGAATAAGAACTTTTTTAAGTCGCCGGAGGAGATCCTGACGCACGCAAAAGCTTAAGAGGATCCCAAGCGTTCGCGTCATCTCGAAAAAGGTTCCTCCGACGAATTTATTCCTCGCACGTTTCGTCGTATACTTTACCACGCAATATGTGCATGTGAGCTTATATGTATAGACGTGTCACATGCGTGATATACGGATCCTCAAAATCCTTCTTACGCAAGCCAATTTCGGCCATGTCATTCAAACCAGGGCTCTGCACGAGACCCTTCTGATTCAGTCTCCAGTAGATGAAGTACAGCATTACCTCCCATTGATACCAACTTGACAATATTCCAAACCAGGAAAAGTCCCACTCGAAATTTATAACAAATAAAAAATAATAATGTCAAATTTAGCAATGAATTATCTATAAAAATCATATTTCAATTTCTTTGAAATCTTCTTCAACTTAACTCCTAGCTTCTGAAACTTATATGAATCAGATCCGAAGATCCAGCAAATTCGTAATTCTGCGGGTGTTCGCAGCTCCAAGCAGTGAATAAAAAGAAAAAAACAATCACCCAAGAGTGAATAAAAGTGTTTGCACGAGGGACCGCGAGTGATGCAGTTCGCTCACGCTCAGCACGAGACGCGTAGATTCGATTGAAAAAAAAAGATGATAAAAAAAGTAACAGGTGCATCGCCGAAGAAGCGTTGATCCACGCGGGTGAATCATACCCGGAGTGATGCGAGAGTGGCAGTGCTGCATCTAATCCGTTCGGCGCGTGGGTCTCGTGGTCGCGATCGGCCGTCGAACTTCGCATACCAATTGACTCCGGCCGCCACGTTTGCCAATATAGTTTGAGGTTTGCCAAGCCGATGACGAGTGTCGGTTGAACCGTCAATTCTCATTGACTTCGGATTACTGTCACGGCCCTAACGGCGATCACGTATTATAACAGGGGATCGCGAGACGATAGTCGAGAATCAATGAGTCATGGATGTAGACAGATATCGCCGAAAATGTAGATTATGGATGGATTGGTCCGAGTCAGCGAAAACTGGGAGTACGGGTGGGCTTTCTTTATTATCCTTTGTGCCCAAAATAATAATAATAATAATAATAAACTGAGACATTTCAACTGAGAAAAAAGAAACGTTTGATCGATGATAATTCTATCACAGACAGCAAAAAAATAGTGAATTAAAAGTGAGAAAAAATTTCAATGGCATGTATTATTATTTTCTTAATCTCATGGAATCATGTGAATCAAAAATAAAATAGAATACAGTTGGAATTAACAAGTTCCGGCATACAATAAAATTGAGTCGGTTATTGAAATGATGCAAATTCTTGTGTTTCCCGTCGATCGATAACGAATAGTCGAGACCATGCTACAAACCGAGAAAACGCTTTTGCGCGAACGCTAAGGAACATCAGAACGGTTGGAAATCAGATATTTAGAAGCATGTAAATCGTGAGATGTCGCGAGTTTGCGGTGAATCATCGAGGTGCTCACATCAGACACAGAGTTCCGCACCCGCGAACTGCGAGTCGCGAGGGGTCATGCGTCACGACGAATCGGAGGAGTGCTGTGCAACTTGTACGTGCAACGTGCATACATATATATTATAATATATATATGTATGGTGCGATCCCCGTCGTCGTATCTTGGTCTCATTTGGTAGTCATGCTCTCGTCCCGCCTGCAGACCGCGAAAATAATGATACACCTCGAATGATCGATCAGCGCTCGAGAGAAATACGAGATAACGTCTTATGACGTCAATTGGGTTCTCGTGGGTTAGGTCCGGAGACTTCATGATTGCCAGTTTTAGAAACGACGTATAGCTGAAAATGTTGAGAATTAACCGTTTTTGGAGAATCACACAAATTTATTCAATTTTTCTCTAAACGATTATAATATGTATCATATTATAAAGTTTTATTATGTACAAAAATATTGAATTTTGTTATCATATTTATGATAATGGCATTGATGATTATAATTTTTTATTAAATTCAATTATAATATAGTTAAAACACATTTTCAAGTACAGTGAAATTGCAAAAATTAAAAACCGCGAGTTACGATTATTTTTATTATTTTTATTATTATTTTTGGTTTCCCGATTTGCTCCTGATTGCCAACTCTTCGTCAAATGACTTGAAATTTTTCATTTAAACTTTAAAAAAATGAAGTAAAAAATTAAAAGCCTTGAGTAGCAATGTTAATCAAGAAGCTGTCACATGGTAACCCATCGCGAATGTTACGTACCACCGCAAACAGAATACACAAGACGATTGCGTACGAGACCGTTGCGAGCTTTCGAAATCGCGAATATCGCATTAACCCAATGTAACTCGAGAAGTACGACGACGAGCGGCGCCGGTGGAAGAACGTTTGTAAGTCGCGTAAATTCTACTTCGCTCGTTGAACTCATGTCGGTCGTCGAGAAAAAAAAAAAATTAACAAATGAATCGTGATATGCAAAACGATGTCGATAATTTCACAAGCATCCGACGTACGCGCTGCTCCCGTTCCATTGTCGCGAGTCCATCAACCGGGCTTTGTCGATTGCAAGCTCGATCGTCTGTGAACGATAAACGCACAGCAAACGGTGATACAGCCCCGCCATATGTCTGCGCCGACAACAAAAAGGGAGCGAAAAATGTATACGTATCCCAATAATAACTGTCAATTCATAATTTTATTTACAACAGCTACGCTTCCTTTTTCGTTTTAAGGCGTTGGTGCCGACCGTGCCGACCTTCCGCTAACCGCATAGAGATGTCATTTCTGATATCTTTTAAACTTTTCGATCGATCTGAACAAAATTAATTTGAGCCACGGAAAACCGTAACTCAAAAAGTACCACACTGGGTACTCTCCTGGGGGATTCTCTTCCCCCAGGATCTTCACCTCTTCGGATGAAATATAAATTTGTGTAAAATTTTCTCTTGACGCATTTCATCATAAATCAGCGTCGAGGAAAAAATCGGTGAATCGGTATCTACGCCAATCCGACTCGGGCCATAAATCTCGTTGACGCGGTGATGGTGCCGAATTTTTTTTTCCGCGCGGAGCAATAACGACGGAACATTCTTGAAAATAATTGTGCATGCGTATTATTGTGCTCGGACCGGGACGCATTCCACGCGCGAGCTATTGACCGCACTGCGTTGCGCTGCGCGCTGCTGCGCTGCTTCGAACTATCGCGGCAACAATGCCGCGAACAGCGTGGCACGGTTATTATTTTCACCGGAGCCGATAACGATGACGACGACGATGAGGATACCGCAGCTGAGCTGGAAAACCGAAATGATCGCCGTGAGCTAGAAAAGACCAGACCGCCGGGTTTACAATGAAACGCGTAAATTCCCTTCGCCCCCCGCCCCCGTGCTCGGACTGTACGGGATTATTAACTCACGAGCCTCCCCCTTCGGGCTTCACCCACCGCCTCAACCGGTCTCCAACGCGCACTGACTATATCCTCTAATCTTTTATTATTACGATTATTTTTAACAATAAAGTATCTGGTCGACCGGTGTCTTAACACGGTACACGCGAGTTGCACGAACTCGTAATCTCCAACCCGGAATTCGCGTAAAGTTAGCGATTATTTTATTTCAACGAGTATAATAAAGAGACCGTAAAGCCCTATTCTTTTCGACCGAGTTTTCGTTGTATTATTCGCGAAACGTAATATCGCGATTCACGGTTTACCGCAAAATGAACGTATGACAGGTTTAACTTGGAATATTTTACGAAAATTCCGTTGCGCCATTTGCGCAATAGCACTTGATTATCATTACAATGTTTTATAACACAAAACGTCATATATTGTCATTTTTTTGAACAAACAGTAACAAAAAGCCAGTTCATTTTTTCCGTATTACTTTCTACCAGCCATAATAATCAGGTTGAGAATTACTGAAATTATTGAAAGTATTACATATCATCTACAAATATCTGTGTAGATGACCAGCAGTCTATACACGTTGCAAACTTAGAAAACGCCGACGTAGCGATCGACTTCTCCCCAAAATATCATTCCGGTAAGTTTACGGAAATGTAATAATCAATTCAATATCGTAGTTATGCATTCCGTACATATCTCATAACGGTCCCGGTACAAATGCCGTGTCCACTTCTTCACAGAATATGTATATAGATATACATATGCCGGTTATGTGCTGCAATAAATCATTCTTCGCGACGTATTTGCGAGATGTTTTTGCGAAGATATGAGATTACAAGTGCTTCGTGAGGTTCGTGGGTTCCGTGGGGGCATTGCAAAGGCAACCGCGCATTCAGTCATCCACGGCATAGCTAAGTCGGTCCCTGCTCTCGGAAAGCATTTCCGTAAGCAGCTTTTCTACGGAAAAGTTTACAAGAAGCTTTCTTCCGCACCGTTTCAGCTTTCGCTTGCTTCCGCGTAGATACTAAAGTACCAATCCCTCGTGTCGAGAGCGAACTATCCCTCGGATTCGGGAAACTATTCCGCACGAACCCACCCCTCGGAACCGCGATAAAACAACGATGAGAGCAAGATTGGAAAATGGTTCTTCGACCGAGTGTCTATCTCGCACCGAAAGGTGTTGTTATAACTACGATCTTGGCCGCTTGGTGGTCCCTCGTGGTCTCTCCGATGACGCCACTGAGGGCGATATGTTTCTTACGCGGAAGACAGGAGTCCATGCGAGGAATCATAGACAGGTTGCGCGACTGGCCACCAGCGGAACAGCAACACTCGAAAGTTGTTAGAACTACAAGTTCGGCCGCACGGTGGCCTCACTCGGTCTCCCTCAATGACCCCGCAGAGCAGACCACCGCTGCTTTCCGTGCGGGCATATGAAGAGCCCGGAGATCCCTATCCGGACGAACGGGGATTCCGTCCCTATATGGTGTATGTATATATATACATTGACATGTATATAGCGTTAACAGACCAGGAGACTCCCGGGAACGAAAACTTCGTAACGGTTTTGTCGGACTGTCGGGTGGTAAACGGGAAGTTGCACTTTGCACGTCCGCTACAGAGCACATCTATACATAGATCCATGTATACACGCGTGAGTATATAAATGGACTGATAGTGGATAGAAAATAAATGGATATGCACATGTATAATCGGCGAAGCGCAGCAGAGCGTGGCGAACGTTTCACGGGTTCGCGCTTTCGCCTCGGGAGATTCTGTTATTTCTCTCTAGGTATCTTCTTCCGTTTGTCTTTTTACGCAAGTATGTGCAGCAAATACGTGTGCCAACCGATCGTCCGCGTGATATCTTTGCAGCAACGAATGAAAAGTTTGGAAAAGTTTTTTTTTGCTTTGTCGATAAATTAGTTTGAAAGACCGTCCGGGGACGAAAATCGTTCGCGGAATCAGACGCTATATCACACGCGCCTGTTTCATTATTATTATCCTCGAAAATATCGAGATTGAGCCTTGCGAAAGGTCTCAAAGAATCGTTTCGATGCTGCTGGTGACGTTAATCTATAGCTCATCAGCGGTCCGACGTAATTGTTATCCCACGCGCGAAATTACTAGACCGGTAAAAAAGTTTTGTTTTTTTCAAATACCGACGAAGCAAGGGAACGCTCAACAGCTCCGATCGTAACGTTCTCTGCCACATACGTCGACGGCAACCCTGAAATTGCCTTGCCGATTTACGATGTCGACGACGAATACGACGTCAAAGCCGATGAAAAATCCGACGACCGGTCTACGATCCTAGTGAAGCTCTCGGAACAAAGCTAACCGATGGAACAAAACATCGATTGTGACACAGAATGCCGTCGACGAAGAAAAGCATTGGATATCCGCAGATTCAATCGTAATACGGTTCACCACGCACAGGATGAATTTCGTACGTTCGAACATCGTGAAATTTATCCTCGCCACGAATCTTCAAACTATCTCGATAATCTTAATTCCCGCAATTTGCTCGTGGATCAGGAATCGTTGAAATTTACATTAATCGGCGTATTCCTATTATTACTCGAAATACAGTTCGTTTTTCAATTTTCCTTTAGTCTCTTCATGCTTGAAAAAAAAATGTAATTGGATATTGCTTTCCAAGGACTTACGCCTCAGACACTTCAGAATTTTGTCTCGTTTCGTTTTTTCCCTTTTGATTTTTCGCTTTATCACGGTTAAATGCTGGGTCTCGACATTGGAAACTTTCGCTCGAGTATAAATTCAAAGACGAATGGATAATAAATTGCTGGGTTCGAGTAACCACACGAGCCACCCATTATAGTATCATATCCGAGAGTGTACCCTCTACAGGTACCTGCTGATAAGTGGCGTATCTTGCACTCGATTGTTCCGCTCCTACCGAGAGTAACCACGGTATGTACACATGCGTGCACAATCATCAGACCGGTTGCTGGCTATTTATGGCTCTTATTGTGCGGTCACAACGGCATACAATTAATATATATTATATCGATGGTTTCGCATCGAATAATCGTAATCGACACTGTTGAATGTCGACCGACTTCTTGGAGCCCCACTACAGTTCAATGCATCATGCCAACCCTCGCAATTTACTTTCATCCAAGCTATACTATCAAATAATTCAATCATGTTTTCAAAAAACGTTCAGTCAGGGATTTTTTAAACTGAAAAATAAATTACTTTACTTTAAATTTCTATAAACGAGTTGAAAAATTAAAATGAAATGAAATTAGCGAATCGTTAGAGTTTCGATTAATTATATCAATTATTATTTTACAATTATCCAGGATACTTCTACTACTACGAGACAATAATAAAATAATACCGATAATTATATATTAAGATATAATCTATTGACATATATATTTGAAGTAATTTAGAAATTTACTGGTAGCAGCAGTAGTATCTTGAATAATTGCGAAATAATCGTAGATATGATTAATCAAAAGTTTGAAGACTGTCATTTTATTAGGTTTTCAATTTTTAAACTCATTTGAATTATTTTAATTGAAATCCATATGTATTGCGATCAAAAGACTCAACGTCGAGAGACAAACTCTATTTCCGTACAGCTTGGATGATATTCGGCTCATCAATGAGAACAGTCCGCTGCATCGTGTCGTTTTTCCACACGTACAAAACGATTTTCCACGCCACTAGCGCCTCTGGTTATCATCTGAGGTTCTATGTTTAGTTTCCGGGATGGCCCAGCTGGCTTCTATAAACCGTGAATACGATGGGATTTAACGGTTCTGACGCGGGTGCGCCGGCTTTTCCGGGATAGCGAAAGCTCCCCGTCAAGCCTGTCAAACCGTCAACTACCTTCCCCTCCCTTTCCTCTTTCCTTAGTCTCCTGCTCGCGACACTCTCGTTCCTCGAAACACACAGCCAACTCGCGAGCTTGCAACCTCTCCCGGTTGCTCCATTTCCTTTCGACCTTTCGTTCGTCCAATTAGTCGCTAGCAGCCACCGGCCAAAGCACCGCGATTAATCGACCGAATCGAGGACCCGCATCGGTTCTCTTCCGATGTGCCGAGAATCGCAAGCATTGTAGACGAACGAGCATCTGAGCTTTCGTCGATGTCAGGCGAGCGAGCGTACATATATCGAGTATTTAATACGTGTACGAGAGACATTCATATTCGTTTCCGTCCTCGTGTTCAACATCTTCGTTTCAATTGTTGTTTATTCGTGTAAATTTGTTCTATACTACAAAATTTAAAGCTTAGAAGAAGAAAACAATCTCCCAATAAAATTTATCGCAGCTGGAACTCTGCGAGATGAGTAATTAATTGAGATTCGGAGTTTCGAGTTGCCGTTATGGTTGGGTGACTGCTCGTTTGTGGGTCCGTCGAAGCGGATTATGGGGAGGTTGATGCCGGTTCGTTTGGAGTAAGAAGAACGACGACAGAGGTGTGAAACTCGTTTGGCTAGCAAGATAAACGTGCATCAGACGTCGAGGAAGCTGAAACAACGACGACGATGATGACGACGACGACCGGGTGATCGGATCGATCGGCCTTGCTAATTAAACGGTTAACGATTAGGCGGATAAATTGGCAATGTTTCCCGTGCCATGAACGCCGACGTAGCTCCACACACGACTACGGTTGACACGGGCTGCCTAGCTTTACGACTAATACAGCTACAGTTGCTGCTGCTGTTGCTGCTGCTGCTGATGATGATGATGATGATGATGATGGCCGAAGCCCCGTGGTAAAGATTATGTGAGGGGAAACCTTGCACGTCTAGCCAATTAGAACATCGTCGAAATCGAGTGTTAATTGCCGGCCCGAAGCTTCCCGGCAGCGATCCAATATCCGGTGCCTCGCTCGTGCATTCACGTACACGCGGATATGCACACAAAACGCATACGTATTTTGTTTGAGGATCGATTTTCCGCAACAGTCGACATAACGGAGCTTCAACGGTTTGTTGCACTTTCGCGGTTATCGTTATTCGACATTTTTCTTGTTCGTATTTCCCATACTTTTTCGAAAATTATCGTTGGGGATGCTGTACAACCCTGTCTACTGACAGGCATCAAACATGTCGAAGGAGTTTGTGAGGAGCAATTTTGGAGTTTGAATGAGTTTGATTACCATTGTAGGAAATTTAATTATTGATTATTTTTTTGTACCAAATAAAATTTGTATTCGATTTTTTATCGCAATAAACGAAATTACTATTTTAAGATTATTAGATTAATATTCCGAACATTTGTATATCAAATAAAAAATATGGTAGAATTGTTTGTGTCCCAATGAGTCAAATTACTACTCGAGTAATGAAAATGGTTGAACACCTGATTCCAAAATTTTTCATTGTTGTGGTCAAATAGTTGTGAATATATATTTCGTACCGAAAGGAAATACCACCGAATGTTTGATAACAATTATCGTTGCCTCAGTTCGGATCCCTCGTCGCAACGTGACCTCGCACTTGAACAATCGATTATTGTGTTTAACGAGATTAAATTTGTTAATTTCAGATGGGACGATCAACGTGGTGGGCTTATCTGGTGATTCTGGGTATAACGTTGAGCCAGATCGATATCTCTGATGCGTGTTCATGTATGCGCACTCATCCACAGGAATCTTTCCGTCAATCCGATTACGGTAATTTAATTTTTGTAATTGATTTATTTTGTTCCAATAATTTCAGTAATTCTAGATAACAATCCAGTAATTTTAAAAATTGAAAAAAACTTCAAACTCCTTATCAATATTACCAATCGAAGGAAGGTGTTCCTGAAGGAACTGAAGGAAGAATAAATTCCTTCAGTTGAGACATATTCGTCACATTAGTTTTTTGAGTGTGAACAAAAATAACTTTATTTCGATCGACCCCTTCCGCCGTCCCGCCCCACCGCCCGTTCTGTCTACATTTGTGATCTTCGGTTATCGATTTCCCCGAGAAGCACATTCGAGATTGCTGCGCAACGTGTATCTACAGACTATAATGGACCGCGCACTACTTCGGGTTCTCATCAATCCACGATGATGCTATTGGAAAATCAATTCCGCTCCAAATAGTATCCGGGCTAGCGTGAATTTTAATAGAACGTAATCAATAGCGGGACTGAAATTACCCAGCTGGGTGGGCTTGTCCCAGAAATACGTGAAATACAGTTGCTGATTTTAGATTGAAGTTATCGAAAGAATATATATATATCATATATATTGCTACAAATCGATTCCATAATAGAATGATGAGATGCAAAGTTAAATAAATATTAAATACAAAAATTCGATTCGTTGAAAAAACAACGTTGAAAATTGTGAGCTGATATACTCGTAGGCCGAGTTTATGGCACCGAGAGCCCTTGCACAATTTTCTCAAAACAGAGACAGGGATTTCATATATAAATATATATATAATATAAAAAATATATATCGCGGTCGTGTCGAAGGCAGCCAAGTGCTTCCATCGGTAGCTCGTTCTATTCGCTCGGGGGATATGAGGATTAGGAACGTTCGTCGTCGTCGTCGACGTCGAAGTTCCTATCCGAACGATCAAAGCGACGTGAAGAAATCATTTTCAGAATTTTCCACTATCGGAACTCTCTCGCGCGCGCGTACCTGACGCTTTATGAAAAGCAATAATATACCGGGATGAGAAGCGAGACGTTAGCCGTGTACAGGAATGGTTGGAACGGAGGGTGTGGAAGGGATTATCCCGGCGCTTCCCCCTTTCACTCCCCGGCGAGAACATCATATATATATGTATAGATTCTTAAGCTGTACTTCTTCTCCGCCTCGAATGACGGATCTAGGGATATATTCGAGCGAATAGACTCTCAGGAAAAAATCTTCATTTCCGGGCTTTATAGATCATTATGGATAAATGACTTTTAAACTGACGCGGTGCAAAAAAACATTTATAAGTTGTATAATAATAATAATAAATTATTGAAAACTCATCACTATAGATGTTTATTGATAATATTAGTTATAAATAATAATTATTTATTTTATTTGTTGATATTATACTATACTAAAAATTCTTACGAGCCTTTGGTTCAAGCCAAAAGTGTTCGTGAGATCGAGCTTTAATCTTTATTTCGCGACAAATTGCACTCATCCACTTTAAATACGAGAACAGGATTGAAGACACCGTGTGAAGGAGCACTTTTCTCTTTTTTGTGTGTGTTTTTTTTTAATAAAGCTGAAAGCGGAGAGGCGTGTATGACGAGATTTAATGCTGGGCCTGAGAAAGACCGGAAGAGATTTGTCGCAAAAGAATTCTTGAAAGCTCGCGGAAAAGATTATTTTTTTATTTTATTTACCCTTTATTTTTATTTTTCTGGAAAATTTGCGACTACGAGACCGGGACGAGAGGTTGCCCTCGACGAGTCCCGTAACCACTCAACGGGCTATTCCTAGGAACTGCGCTCTGTCATTTCTTAAATTGCTTTGCATAATACGCGAATTCGGCGAATATTGCACGATTCGCGAAGCACACGTATATACGAAACCCAAACAATTTCCCAAAGGGGAGTAACATTTTATCGTTCTTACCCTACTTTTTTCTCCACAAATTCCACATCGATTCTTGTAATAGTCAATAAGGAAATTTATTTTGATAAATAAAGAACTTTGTTAGATTTTTAATAATAATATTGACAATAATGAAAAACTTTCAACATATAAATAATTTTTTTTATAGTCGCCCTGCTCAGAGTCTCAAAGGAACTCGTAGGGAACAGTACGTACGACCCGGAAATAGCATACAAAGTCATGGTTCTCCAAATCTTCAAGGTTCGTAAAATTTACTTATCCATTACTTGTTATTTCTCCGGGATATACATTTTTTTTTCTCTTTGGAACATTTTTTTGTGTGAGTAAATTCTTCTAACCACAAAAAATTCGTAATCAAATCTATCGTAGAAAAAAATTTATCGTCCTTCATAATACTCTCCAGACTTTTAAAACTTGAAAGACGAAGTAGGTTTTTGTGTTTTTTTTTTTTGCGATGAAGACAATTATTATTAGGTTATTAAAAAAATCTCTGCATACGTACTTGCAGTATCGTATAGATATATATGGGCGAGGTAGCTTTGTGACGCATTATATGCATACAGAGCTATGGCTTATCATAATTTCAATCTCGCCAAAGTAAGAACGCTTAAATCAACAAATTGCAAAAATTTCTCGTTCGAGCAAATGGATACACAACGCGAAAAAAAATAAGTTAAAGGCAACGTTCGTTTGCACTCCGACGTGGACGGCATACGTCAGTGCAGGGACGTTGTTTCGCGGTCCCGTGAGAGTTTACCGCCTTCGTATGAAATAGTTAATCACCTCAGTAACGCCCGGGAGCTTTTATTTTCCGAAGTTTTCCCCGGAACGTGGCATTTTTTGCCGTTCAGTCAGCGTCGGTCGTTAAACGTCGTCGGATTAGATTTTCCATCGCAACGAACCGGACGACGCTCACGGGGATAGTTGCATAATAAAAAAAAAATTATTATTCCAATGCAGGAACAAATTCGATTAGATTCAAATTTATTTTCGGATAGAGTAAATCAACGAAAATACAAATCGCTACGTTTTGACTTTTTATGCAAAGTCAAAAATAAAAAGTGTACGTAATTCAAGTTTCAAGTCGAAATCTCCCTCCTCCCCCCCAAGATAAGGCATATAAAAAACAATTCAATGAAAATCATTTGTCCAAAAATTGCATACTCCATCGGCTCACGGGGCACTCGATCGACGCCGCGAAACCGCAAATCCATAATTCCAGCAAACGCGACACGGTATTTCCATCTCTCACGAGTTTAAAAATCGTAAAATGTGACATTACCGTGAGGGTTTACGGGCAATTTTTCGAATTAGCGATAGCTAAGTAAATTACGGTGAAAATATCGTACATGACGTTTTGCAAACTCGTTGTAAGATATTACGAGAATGACACGGTGCGTAAACGTACATCGCACATTGATATGTGACTTATTTCTTTGGGAGTAGTCCGAGTGCTTCTTTTGCTCGAACGAAGCCGAATACCGATCGTGAAAGTTGCTTCGACGCCTGCTGCATCGCAGCAGCATATAATCGCGGTACCGCGTCCTCTTCACTGGCGGTCGAATACCACACGCAGACACATACATTCATTGACACATATAAAACGTTTACTGTACACGTATATGACTATATATGTAACCGTAGAACTTATATTGGTGCGGTATATCGGCTTCGAATAATGGAATTTATCACCGCTGCCTCCTGTGTATATAGTCACAGTACATTCCGCTTGTACACGTCAAAGAAACGGGGTTACGACGTCCAATACATCCCTACGTCTTGCTCTCTAAAATAGTATTACGAGAAGAAGTGCGATTCACGAGGCTATTTCAGAACCGTCGTTTCACGAATAATCTCATCTCACGAATCTCGGCGGTCCACCCGGGGTCATTATGTTGACCATTATATTATTACACAATACGTCCGTGCCAATATCAATCGCCATCGTTTTCCTTCTACTCGTGAATGATTCTAGTAGCTAGCAATTACTTATCACTCGACAAATATATCAATATATATGATACAGTAAAAAAATAATAATATGTGTATATTGGAAAAGCACAATTGATTGATTGAAATATATGTCGAAGGCGACGCCAGAGGCCGAAACTATTCTGCTCGGGAAAGCCCCGTTAGTCTGGACAGCGGCGTCGGACAACATGTGTGGCGAATTAAGACTGACGCCCGGAAAAAAGTGGGTAATAGCCGGCAGAATGGTCGGGGAAAAGCTGCACACGACGCTGTGCGATCTATCGATTATCTGGTCGGAGGCGACACGACGTCAGCGACACGGATTCAGAAAACTTTATCGACGCGGAAGAAATTGCAAAGTGAGTAAACAGATTATTATTTTATTTTCCTCAAATTCAAATATTTCTAAGTTCATTGGGAGAATCGTCGATTCATAGATTTTCATCTAATTGCATATTTTTTGCATGAGAATGTATTTTAACGCCCGGAAAGTAGCCACCTCAATTTTCCAATAATTTTACATCGGATTATAATTTTTCGTCAATTCAACCTCGTACTGCTCAATAAATAACAACCGTAATTGTTTCACAGTGGTATTTGCAAGATGTATTGAAAAAAAAGGTTGATTGGTTAATTGTTGAAAATATGATTGTCGGTAGGGAATCAATAATTCAAGCAACACTCGAGCGCAAACGATAACGCCAGCAACCCTTGATATTAATTATTATTATTATTAATATAGAAATTATTGAAACATTAATTAAGTAAAGTATCAAATCCATAATTATTGAATTAATGAACTATTCGGTTACTCAACTATTGTTCAAGCGACTGATGAACTTCATTCGTTTTCAAACGAACCTGACTTGAAACACAACTAGCCACGATTTATTAGCATGTCGCGCCCCTGACCCACTTACCTACTTCCTTTGGAGAGGTCAGAGGGGCCGAAACTCGTTTTAATCAAGGACAAACCGAATAACGTCCTCCAAACGTTTGCATCAAAATATGTCGACACTATCGTCTGAATTGTGTTTTTTTTTTTAAATCTGCAGGTAACGTGGACGAGTTGGGCGAAGAAGGGTGCAGCCTACGAGTCCGCTAACGGAACAAGTTGCTTGTGGGAAAGCGCGCCCGGACCAACGGATTGTCAGGAGGACTATGGCGTCTGCAAATACAACAAAGGCAAAGCGAGCAAAGGCAAGACGTGTTCTTGGGCACCATCGATATTGTACGACGAATGCATAAGGAAACATCAGTTACGTCGGGCCCACTAATCAAATTGGTATCCCCGAGGCGGAAACCCAAACGCCTAATATCTTGTCTCGCTGTGTGCATGGAAACAATCCGCGATTGTTACCCGTTAATCATTTTTAACCGCAGATTGATATGAAATACTTGAGACACGAACGTTAGCAAAACGATTACATGATTTATATACTGGGATAACCAGAAAAAAAACAGTCCGATAGAACAAAATTGAAATTAGCGCAGAAACAGTAGTACACGAAAAATACTTAAAACCCCAATTCACCATTCGATAAAAACGATATTAGACTCGTAGCAACAGCTTTTATGCGAGTTTCATTTGAAATACACGGGCCATTATGAAGTGATACGCGTAGCACTTCAACCGGGAGCTGACAATTGGCTATTCCCACTTTCGCCCTCGTGCACACAGCGAATAGCGACCCGGTATTTCGTTCCTTTCGACCCTGACAATGTCATCCTGCTCGCCTCACCTTTGCCCTGAAATTGATTTTCCGCTCCCATCGTTTTCTTATGATCTAACCAACCCCCCTTCCATATTTATCTACCTGTATTCATTTTTTTTTTCGTTTTAATTTTCACACATCGATGCTAATTTCAGTATTCTGCTTCAATTGGCAAGAAAAAAAAAGAGTGAAATAACAATGTTCAAGGTGGCGTTACACCCAATACTGATTGTAGTCGCCTGGAAAAAGTTGCAAATTTATAACGGAGGCTAGTATTCGCGAATTTGTCGATCGTTCGATATAAATAATATTAATTATTTGAACATAAAACGATTTAGCACATTTCGCACTGTAAATAGTCTATAAGTTTTTTCGTGTATATTGCGCATACTTAAATTATTTATCCGTCTAAAGTCGAAGCATCGTGTATCACACGAACATACAGCCAGAAACTGTAGACATTTAATTGTTTAACTGAATAATATTATTTAACTTTACGTTAAAAAATGGGATAAATATGTGGCTAATTGCCATTTGTTTCGCAATCTTTTATGTGCGACTGTGAGATTGTAGCCTTATATTATTATTGTTATAATAATTATTTCATATAAGTCAAGAGCCTACAGCGGATCGGGTCTGTAAGAGCGTGGAAAGCAAAATTGAGTACAAAAGATTAATATATATATATATATATATTCAAGGGTTCCGAGGCCTGTGGTTGTTTCATACCGTGAGCCCAGACTGTACGTCTCTCTCTCTCCCTCTCTCTCCCTTTCTCTCTTTCTCTTTCTCTGATTTGATCAGTTGATTACGAGGAAGTCTGCGAGTCTGCACGATTTCTCGGTCGCGAAACGGATTCGATGGAGATGGGTCACCACGCAACATCAGTTATATACACATATATGTTGGTTATTCGATATCCGGTACTATCGCGATTGTTCTCGAACAGCCGCCGGAGGGTCGACCGGAAAACGTATATTCTGTATCCCTCCGGACTCTTGACTCTTGATAAATAAATGGGAATCTTTATAAAGTTTATATTCACGCAAACGCGAATGAGCTTTATTTTATGTTATTTTTTAATGGGCTAAATTATTTATGTCGACGCTTTTAATGCCATGACTCGGCGGGACTACAGAACTTAGATGAATTAGAAAAAAAAATGGGACATTATGGACCAATGTAAATTTTGAAGTTAGGACGCTGCTTGGTTAATGTGGTTTTCTTGTTCGAATTAAGGGACGTTTGTAGCAGAACTTTGTGGAATAAGTTTACTCGTGTAGTTAGCTGTGATTCGTTCGCGTTACGTCTATGTACGATGTTAATTTATGGAGCAATATAATAAACGTCTGGTTGAAACGATTTCAGAATTTATTTGGATATTCGCGGTGCTGCTGCTACATGGACAAGACGTTCTGGGCTCTCTCGTGAGCGAGCGAACCGTGCAGGTTCAAAGCTAATGGAACGCAACATTTGGCTATCATTTACGCCGCGTTTTCTTTTATATTTTCATATTAAAACCTCAAATCCATTTCCTGATATATGCTATGTAGTAAAAACATAAAAATTTTGCAAAGCTTACCATTTCGCGGTGATTGGGGTAGAAAGTCTGATCGATGAGAGGAAAACTGTCCTTTCCCAAACGTCGCTGGAGACCCAACAAGTGCGCAAACACCCACGGTTTATCCTGCAATCAGAAATCCACGACATGTGATTCGATTTTTATCCTCATATTTCGATAAAACCTTCAAAAAAATTCGAAAATTACAAGAAGATCCTATCATTTCCAAACGAATGACGTACCTGAAAGTTATAGATTGCGGAAAGATTGTTGACACTTGGAACGCTTCCGTACATCAGACCAAGCAACAGATTCTTGTAATTCTCCCCGGCATCGCGTAGATTCTGACGAACGAGCGCAAAATCCGGCTTGAATGATCTAAATAATAATAACAACAGATAAATCATACATTTTTATCAATAAAACAATTTATTTACAGGAATTTCCAATTATTGATATATTTCTATCTTCGATGGAAAAACATAGATAATAAAAAATACGTAACCGAAGTACCGAACCGAAACGAGAAGTCAAAGATAATGGGTTTCAGTGGTAAGTATATATATAATACAAGCGAGCCTTCACGTCCGGATATTCATGGTGAGGCAGTTACGGCAGAACTATAAATTTCGAGACCCCACCGGGTTTTACAGACTACGGGGCTTAATTACTGCGTGGGTGGGTCGTCGTCCACGTATCGTAACGTGGGTTCCCTAGTTCTGGTCCTCTGGATGTTACAGCGAAAACCATACACACAGACGTACAGTCAGTACGTCTATTTGTGTGTCATTGGGTGCACTCACTCGCGGAAATCTCTGATTCCAGATGAGGGCTTTGTCGCGAACGTGAATGAGTTATTGTCACCGAGGTTGTCGTTTTGTACCGTCGTTGGAAGAGTATTCTTCAAACCGGAAACGACTCTCTCCACTGCGAGGTCCACGGGCTACGACCCGGAGATATATATCATTCTGCATATCCACTCGATTGTTCGTACCGCACGAACCAATCAGTTTCCCGTCGCAAATTTTTATTATTCAAATTCTACAAGCTTCAGGTAGATCGAACGCTTTATTCCTCGCCACCACGACAATCACCATTTTTTTTCTATATAATTACATTTTTTAATGAGTAAATTTTTTTTTTTTTTTTTTAGTATTGAATGATCGCGACCGAACAAAAATGACGAAACGTATCAAACGATTAAAGTGTAAGAAAACAAATTATTACTCGTCGTTAATCACCGTGACGCGAATATATGGACGAACCTTTATCACGATCATGAAACGATAATCTCTCGAACGTAATTGTGGGTCTCGTATCTTCCGAGGTCACGCGAGAGCCTCGAGCCCACGAAGATTCCACGGTGTGAATGTCCGACACGGAACCGCGAATGTTCATTCGAAGCTCGGAGCGAAAATGTATTCCCGAGATTGCAAGAAGTCAAAAAAAAATGGCGAAAAACGATTCGTCCTACCTGATAACCTTGGTCCCGTTGCGGAAGACAGCCATGGACACGATGGCCCCGGCCTCGCTGGCCGTGAGAGACAGTTCCCGAAACTCCGCCTGTTCAACCCGTATCTCATAGTCCCCGTGTATTCGCCTGCCCCGGAAGTACTTGCTCCAGTCGGTGTTCTGATCGTCGATAACCAACAGAATGAAGCAACGATCCTTGCTGTAAGTCGAGCCACGAGTTGTTCCAGCTACCGCAGCTCCGAGAATCGAGGCACCCTGACGACACAACGAGAATAATGGTTATAATAATAATCATTCACAATTTAAAAGGAGCAACTCAACAGTTTAAAAAGATTCATAACTAAGATATATCTTAGAGTGTTTCGCAACAAAAAAAAATTAAGTTTTCAAATTTAAAAACTTGAAAAAATCGGGACGCCCTCTAAAAATTGTCCAATCGGGCTTATTTTTCTGCACTATTCTACAGAAAGAAGATACTGTGAAATAACTCGTTGTCGTGAAAGTCGGAATGCTTTTTGTTGTCCAACACTTTAATATGTATCTATCTATCTATAAATGGAATAATAATAAAAATGAAATACTTTGTTAAAAAATAAGATTAGGGTGGGAGAGGCTCATCACAGTGTCTGATAACTGTTGACCGCGTATCTGGTTTTTTCTATCGTTGGAAATAGTGAACACGCCAAAGGAAAGTTCCAGTTTTATTATTTTTATGGAATAATCTGAGTAACGATGATAATGTTTCAAACGATTTTGGAATACCGATACCCGTACTGCGAAACCACACGGACGAGAGAGATTGCGTAACGGTTAATTTCCAACAAACCTTGTGACCCCAATAATTGAACTATCGGAATAACCGGTGACTATACCTCCGTGACACTTGTATCTATTGATAAGCCATCGAGTCTGCCCTAAGCCGGCTGTTGCCGAGTGGCCGTACGTATAACGGTAACAGCATGTATATGTATTGTACGTATATATTTGGTAGTGCATCCACGCGATAGACCAGCCGTTGTGGCTTAAGCACGAGCGTTTGATGGTCCACCGAAGCGGTCCGCTTCCGTTGCAGTTTAGTTCGAAATCCCTTTGTAAATTCGAAATTAACACGCTGTTTGTCAACCCGAAATGCGTATAAGCATCTGTGAACGTATAATCGCAAATATCCCGGATCCGCTTTTGACACTGTGCAAACATCTCGTTACTTATTCTATTTTTAATTAACACACATCGTCTCGGTTTATCCATCGATAAGTAGTACGGGGATAATTCGAGCAAATACAATAAAATTAAAATAAATGATCGAATGAAAGATAATGCAATAAAATGAGATTAAATAAGATGAAATTGAATTCAATGGAATAGAATGGAATACGAGAAAAAAAAATTCAATTTTCACCAGAGAACGGCTGAAAAGAATTAATTGAATTGTGCATCTAAAAAATTAGTGACATTTTTTTTCAGAAATGCTGAAATGAATCGCCTGAGAGACAATTCTTGAAAGAAGAAAAAATTAAAACGAGCATTTCAAACGAGCTGTATTACTGTAACTGTAGCGGCTGTATTGCCCCTTAGCTGCAGCAGCCCTCCCAAAAACGATTTTTCCCTCATGTTTTTGTAAATTTATTTTCGCCCGAACCGTTCCGAAATTCACCGCAACCAACTCGACTCGAAGGATTTGCAACGTGCTTGCTGCGACACCGTATGGCGGCGACGAACGAAAAAGTGAAAAAAAAAAAAAAAAAAAAATCACTAACGGACCAAGGCAAATTGGCATGCTGCCGGGCTAGGGATGTGGTCCTGCACTAATTTGCATAAAAGCCCAATTAGTTTATGAGGGCGTGTGTTTTTTTTGTTCTAGTGAGCAGGAACGTTAATTTTTTTTTCTTTTTAACTTTTTCCACCCAAAGTCACGTCGACGGATACCCGTAACGCCTAAACGGCGCTTTGCACAATATTATACACAATATTGCCATCGTAAAAGACTTTCCGTTGCCAATGACTTTTTTGGTCTTTTTATATCTTCCCAGATGCAAATTACCGCAGAATGCAGAACAAAAATGTAATGTTCAATAGATTTATATAAATTCGAATTTTCAGCGTAAGCGTTGTTATTAACTTTTAAATATCGAATCCTCACAACTGCACTCAACCCTGCACTCCGAGGACCTCAATGAAAACCGCTCAAAAGAATTCTTATGCATGAATTTTGTAGCAGCCGTCGCCCGGAAATATTTACACGTTCGATTATTTCGTAATATTTTGTAACAAAAATTGTATCATGATAAAAACAATAAAATAATTAGGGGCAAAGGTTTTTCAAATAAATAAATACAACGTCATATCGGCGGAAACGCAGGCACAAATTTTTCGAAGTTTTCTCTTCGTTCACAGGAATAATAATTCATCCGTTGACGAAAAATTAGTCAAATCCTTCGTCCGCTTATTAATCTTGGCATAAAGAGTTTAAATAAGAATGAAATAAAGAATAAAAGTTTGTTTTACGATACGATGGAAGTTGAAGAAAAAAGAAAACCAACCTGATCACGTGCCGCTCCGGTGAAGCTCTGAACCCGTTGCAGAAGCGTTTCCCGGGTCTTGGCCGGTGAGGAGGGTGCGCTCGTGGTTCTTGAGTTGGGCCTCAGATTGAGGCTGAGATCGCCCCCGGGGCCGATCGGTTGACGAGAACTAGGCGCGACGCCTCCGGGAATGCCGACGGGAACGCTGACGGGAACGCCGACGGGAACGCCGACGGGAACGCTCGGTGGTGCGCCGGGAACCGGCGGATGAGTGGCCGGCGGCACCGGCCCCGGTTGCGACTGCAACGGTCGGTCGGGAATTCCCTGATAAGGGTGCGACGAGTCTTGACGTACCATGGAGGCCACCCCGGGTTCGGAGTTTGGCTCATCGTCGAGTTCCGAGTTGAGGTCCCCTGACGAGAACCTGGAAGATACACTGAGGTGGTCTTCGTGGCGATGACTATTTGAGCATCGCGATGATCGGCGTCAAACCGTCAAACATTAAAGATATCAAAAATTTTGATCAACGATCAAAATATATTTAAGATTGAATATAATTATTATTGATAATAAATAGAAATCATTTGCTTGAAGAAATTTGAAGAAAAATCTGACTCGAACGCTAAACGGAATTTACCACGAGAACAATTCAATAATTATATGATTGTATAATTAAATGATAATTTATTATATCATCGATGATATTAATTAATAATACATTAGGAAAATAATAAATAAATAAAAATAAAAAAGTGGCGCTCGACCAGTCACGACTCTAACCAATTTATTTTGTACAGCTATGTGTATCCCGGGGCTACAGGAAGAAGAAGAATAAGAAGAAGAACCGGTGATGTCATCGCAGCGTGGATGGTCCGGACGACACTCAATGGGACACCGCGACGGATTATGATGTTGCGAATGGCGATACCAAGCTCTTGTTAAACGATGAAATCGAAATTTAAAAAAAACTAAGAATTTAATAATTATGCAATAACAAAAATGAAATTAAAAAAAAAAAAAAAAAAAAAAGAATTGCACATTGATAGGAGACACTGGATGCAGCGTGCTGCGTGGCACGGCGATGACGATCGGACGACTGCCGTTCGCGATTGCCGCTCGCGGATGCGGGGGTCGTGAACTCTGGGAAAACGCATGCGTATAACGAGGGACCAACACCGGCGTCGAACAAACGGGGGTGTCGGACCTCCTGAATCTCCTCGGAGCGATATGAACGATAAAGCTTCGGTGTGATCGTTTTTTTCTGTTTTTATAAAATTAACAAAAAAATTGCCGTTATCAATGCAACGTTCGCTCTGGTCTGTTGAACGACGCAGCGAGATCCAGCAATTTTTTCGGTATTTGCGTTGCCGAAAATGGTTCGTCAATTATTACTCGGTGAAAAGAATTGGTATTCGATAAAAAAAAAATTTTTCCCTTCTCCATCCCCTAGCCGGGAAACAAGTATCTATCTATTTATCGTGCTGTAAGAGACACGATATGTTTTTTGGATTGATTGCAATTAATAAAAATTATTTATATTATATATTTAGATTGTATAAATAGAAAAATGTAATTATTTTGTTACATAATTAATAAAACATAAAAAAATAAATCCAATCACACCTGTCGATGATCTCTCGAAAAGAATTAAGGGATTACTCAATGATGATTATTCCACAATACTAACATAAATCGCAGGAAATAAATTTTTTTTCTTTAAATAAGGAAAAAAATTGGAGCCGAGAAGGAATTATTTCCAGAGCCGTCATTGAATAATATTTGTCACAAACAAATGTGTATCGTTTGATACAACGCATCGTTTGTGGATTGATTAATTAGTGAGATGACACCTTAAGGGGCTTACCTCCGTTTCAGGTAGTTGACATTTGTCGTGAAGGATTGACGGAAGCTGGAGAATGAAATGTTGCCGGGTGATGGAGCAGTTCCGCAATACTTGGCGCACCCGCCGCGTCTGGAAATCGTGCTGGGGCTTTTTACGCTTTAATCTCGATCAATTTTTTTGTACGTCGAGCTGTTGATTTTCCGTTGATCGGATGTCTTTTTCGTTTCACGTTAATCGTCGATGATCGCTGATTTATCGCTCGTCCACTGGGTCCTCGTGATTTTCTCGGTTTTCGGTTATGAACGATTGGAGCGACGATTGCGGGATGTTTCCTCGTTCGGTCGAATCTCTTGAATTTCGTAGAACGGTCCTTGCGGGAAATTCGGTCGTTGCAATAAGCTTGAACGTAAATTAACTGAAAATCAAAAGGGTGTAAAAAGTAAGAGAGGTTAAGGAGGATAAAATAAATAATCCAAGTCGAAATCTGAAATTGGAGAAGCAATAGCAACGTTCACTAATCCATTTCATAGGCTAATCGTATATTCAATGAGCAAACAACCTCTTTTTTTTTAATTCATTCATTGATTTTTCGATACTCCTTTCATTCTATCAGGTTAAATAACTTTGAAATCTTTAATTTCAGAAGCAACATCAATATTGACTTATTTATTTCATCGTCGATTCGGATGTTCAACTAGCAAACGATTTTAGTTCATTTTTTAATTGGTTTATTAATTTATTTATTTAAAAATATCCTTGATCCCATCTAATTAAATAAAATTATAGTAAACGCGATATTTTCGCAGACGATCGTCTATTTTCTAGCTTAATTTGCTATTAACCGCGAGGGTCTCGTGCGCCGCAGTACCAGCACGAGAAACACGATCAATAGCCTCTCGTCAAAGTTTATGCATTCCGCGAAGCTTTCGAGCACCGACGTTCGCCAGAAGTTGCGGACTCTCGTCACGAATCACGGAACTATGATCGAAGCGAATTGAACCAACCTGTACACATAAGACATCCCGCGCTCCGAAGAGAAGTCCGACTTCCCCGAACCGACCGTGAGCCGCGATTCGAATGTAACACTGATCTAACCAAATATCGGAAGTAATGTACAAATTCTAATAAAAATATCATTGTCCACTTTTGTTCTGAAAATATGTTTTCTTAGCTACGCATCAACAATAGAAATAGAAAAAAAATATATCCTCGAAATAATTTCCTGATCATTCTCCGTTTTACAGTAAATGCATTAATAAAATAAAAATAAAATCCATAGCCAAGCAATAATTTCGTGACTATTCGTCATCCGTTAATAACGATTTCCATATTTTTACAAAAAAAAATACATTTATTAATCCCGATACAATTTTGTTCGTTTCGTTGTCATGATTCGCTCGATAGGTCTGACCAGCACTTGCACTTTTCCCTTGAAAGTATCAATACAAAAATTGCCCCTTTCAGGGCGGTACTAGCCAGTGGATATTGAACACGCGTGCACGGACGTGGCTCGACTCGATCCTCGGTCCTCGGTACGACCTTTGGCGAACGTTGAATTTTAGCGAAATACTTCGTGCAGAAATTTAACCGTCAGCTCTCTGGCACGAGGACCACTCACTGATCCAATATTGATACAGGGATCTACGTGTTTCGCATGTAGGTACGTAGGGTACCCCCCACCCCTATTCGCTTCCCAACCTACTCGTACGTTCCGCATTCTCTTTTCGATCTCTTTCTCACATACCCGCACACATACTACGCAATCACTGTTTCTCCGCCTGAAATACACACACACACATTTATACTTTTTTCACTTCCAATTTACATCTCTCTTTTTTTCTCTAACCGTCGCTTTTTATCCTTCCCTTTTCATTCCCTTGCTAGTTTCATCGCGATCCGGCAAATATGCAAATTCAAAAAAAAAAAAATCAACGAAAAAGACTAACAAAAAAATTGAACGTGAAAGACATGGCTCGTCGATGCCAACGATATTTCTCTGGTTCCCCCCTTTTATTCATCTTCCGTCAATCAATCACGGTGAATATTATCGTCGTTACTATTTATCCGTTATCTCGTTCGAAATTTTTATTCAATCTTACGATTCTCCCGAGATCATCCACTCGACGGCGCGTCCAACTTATTGAACCGTAGACACAAAATTATCGTTTCTTTATTCCCTGCAGAAATAGAGCCACCAAGCCGTATTTATGTTATAATTCGCGAAAGCCAGAACCCATCACTGTGACGACGAGTACTTTGGAACATAAAGGAAATACATTTTTGAAAAGATAAAAATAAATATGAAAAAACTCGCACGGCGTTATAATTCGTCATGCACCGGATACAAGCAAACGTCAAAGGCCTTTGGTCCTTTCTCTGGCTTTTCCTACAACACGTCGACAACTTCCAGAACCAGAGTTAAAAACTTTATTTACTATCGTGAAAAACTAAAAAATGAAAACGACGAAAACTCCATTTCGTTTCGTCGACTGGTATATACGACTATCTGTTTCTTCGTTTTATCGGGGGTTTGTTTCGCCCTACGCTCGCAACTGCTAGTCGGTACGGCTGTTGGCTATTTTTCTTTATTTTCTACTTTTCTCTATCGTCGACCAGAACCCAAGAGAGGGAAAGACGGTAGTGCACTCTTTCCGGGTTGGCGTGTTGAAGCTTTGCCGCTGATGGTTAGTAGCAAACCAAGCAAGTAGATGGTGTAGGGGTTTGGTTGTCTCGTTGGTAAATGCAGCGGAAAGTGAAAACGTATAAGCGGAAGTAAAGTATCTGTTGCACGACTAAGGAGCTTCGTGGAACGAGAAGCCATCCACAACGAAAATAAACAAACAAAAAAATAGGAAAATGTGAAAAACCGGACGAGTAACTGTAGAAAAGTATTTACAAAAAAACAACATTTCGAAAAAGACGGAGAGGTGGACGTGCAGCTAGTGGATACATCGCCGAAAGAACCAACGCGAGCGTGGCCGATGATGAAAAAAAGAAAATGTAGAGAAAAATAATATATTTCAAAAAATGAGGAGAACGAGAAACGCATGAGGGAGGTTGAAGGGAGAAGGGTTGTGTCGTAGATGGAAGGGTAGCTAGTCATATCCACATGGTGGAAGGCAACGCCCGGCCTCCGGTCCGTGGTAAAGCGTCTGTCGTCGTATCGACCCACACCCACGGACCGGTAGAGTAGTCACCGGGAACGCGTTGGTCCTCTTTAGGTGCGGAGGTGCACTCGGTGCACTGGATATATGTAACAGCCGGGCGCGAAACACGGGCGAGAAACCGTCGTCGAGTGGAACGTAGACACGTGGTGAGTATAGTGGCAAAGGCTTCGGGCTACCGTCGACGCCCGTTGCTTTTAGACAGCGGAAAATATTAATGGCTAAACATAAGCGGGGACAGCGGCGACGGGCCTCCATAGGGGTAGCCGGGGTTGGAAGGGGTGTAGCGATGCTTACCTGGCTGGGTTTGCGAAGAACGCGAGGACTCAAAACGTGAGCCATGCGAACATTGGGGAAAAGATGAGATGGTGTCGGGGGAATGGATGCGATGAATAAAAAAAAAACGAGAGACTTAGATAAGAGTGAGAGAGAGACTCAACAATTCAGCTATTCATCGAAACATTTCAATTTGTGCATTTTTAACTCCTTTCCTTATAATGATAATTATTTTTTTTGGCATGATTATAGTGAGTAATGTATTTTTTCGCCGACGTGAGGTTTTTATTTGATTCCGAAAATTGAATTGCGTGTATTCCGATTCGAAAGAAATCGTTATACTCGATATTATGAAATTTACTAAGTTTGAACACATCTCGCACGATGCTGTAGCTGTTATTGAACGACCCACTTGGAAATACCGGGAAATTTAAAATGATTGTAAATCTTTTAAACTTGTCGAAGTATAATTTATCGAACGTGAATTACGGACGAATTTAATTGAAATTAAGTGTTCACTTTATCAAAATGATAATAGAAATTAAATTAGAATTTAATTTCACGACAATTACGCTAAGCTCAAAAACTACAGAATCTCCACGATTTAAAATCTATGAACAATGAGAATTCACTGGAAAAAATCTCCTTCTCCATGGTTTCTGAGTACAAAAAAAAATGTGCGAGACAGATGAGTTTCACGATAAAAGGATCAAGGATTCAAGAATTTAATTTCCCATTGCTCGTTCATCATGCAGACTCCAGATTTTTTTTTCGTACGTTCTCGAAAGAGTAAAAATAAATAGAATAACACAACGTAGCCTTAATAACGGTTCTTGTTTACAAACTGAATAATATCAAGTTCCGAAAGTTTGAAATAACGGAATTAGTTTTTTCTCTCATTTGCTTGCCAAGCCATAACCGTTTCTTATATACCGTTGTTGTTATTTTCATAATGATTCATTTTTTTCAAATTTCCATAATTATTTTTTATTTACTTTAGCCGTTTCTCGCGGCAAAGAAGAACGTTGGATTTACGAGCGACGTTGAGTCTTATGTGGGATTGCGTAGGGTGGAAAACCGCGAAAGGGACATCGGGAACGTTGCTACAACTGAACGAAGGATTTGTATTAATGATGAGAATAAGAGACCACGGCGATATACATATTAAGAGAGATAGCGAGTTGTGAGTGACGGAAACATTGGAACCCCTCGGTGTGTAACACCACTTGTACAGAATTAGTGTGCGTCTGTGCCCATGAAGTACAACATCCACGTGCTTGTATAGTGTGAAGGGTGCGTAAAACGAGATTCCCCGATGGGCTTGAATTGTGCGAGAAAAAGGGTTAGAGTTGATCCAATTCCTCACGCTCCATTTTTTCTCCTCTCACTTCTCACCGTCGAGTGAACAAAAAGTTGGAACGAGTAAAAAGTTACAAAATCCAACGAAATCTCATTTTAAAATCTGGCTCGATGTCTGCGTTTTCGTTGATGCGTGAAATCACAAAAATTTCAATGAAAAGTAATGAATAAAATTAAACTAAATTGAAATAATTGTATAATCATAAATAAAAGTGAAATAATATCTCAAAAAAAGAATAGCAAGGAAATAAATGATGAATTATATTTGATTGGAATAAAATAAAAGTAAGATAATAAATTTAAATTATTCGGATAATTTCGGAGGATTAAAAAATTAGGGTTCAGCTCAACGAGCACGCAGCGAATTAAATATGAGCAGATAATAATCACAAATATCTTTGAATTTCGGGTAGGTAAGGATTTTATCGACTATCTGAGCTGCGTGCGAAGCGAAGGTTTTTCGTTACTGTCGTTTCGAAGATTCAGGGTGGCACATCGAGCACATAAAAGCCCTACGTGAACGAGTTTTCTCACGAAGGATCTGGGCGAGAACGGAATCACACATGTCACGGCGTGAAATTTGATGCACCGTAGCATGCCCACATCCACGTGTATCAATAGCGGCAGCCATTGGACCAATAGATAAATAAATAGATGGGAACGAGACAACGAATGATTGACAAGACTAACTAAGTTGTTGCTTTTTTTAATTTTCGGATTTATGTTGTATCGTGACGCATTTCGAGAATAAAATGAGAAACCTGATTTTTCCATTCGGTCTAGGTGTTGAAAAGAAACGAAAATTTACAATTGACAATAAACAAGAACTAGGAAGTAGATTTGGTGCGGCAGTTGATAACAGAAATAACAAAGATGACGAATCAACGCTTACCTCTAGCCTTCCCTTATTTCTGTAACTTCTGCGATTTTGTAATAGTTTCAAAATTTTTAATTTCAATGTTATCATTACATTATTTTATTTTCGTATTCTTCAACTTTAATATCAATCGTTGTATCGCGGTTTGAACGCAAGAAGTCCTACGGAGTCCTCATGCTTTAATAAACTATATCTGAAATTTTACCTTTCTCTCTGTACCTCTGTCCTGCAGACCGGATACAAGTCCACAAAACACTGTCATGGAAAATGAAAATTCGCTAACTCGCGACACCTTGCATATCTACATTTCCCCCCGGTACTGTAAACCGGAACAAGAACGAGAAGTATAAAATGGTGAGTTGGGAGGACGAAACATACTGTAGCGAATACGCCCCCTCCCCCCGACCGTCTGACTCTCGCGAACTCGGAATTAATTTGCGATTCATGAAATCAGAACCCGTAACGCTGATTGTAAAGCGCGGAGCGTGTTACCTCGACTACAATCCGCGACTCGGCTCGGGAATATCGTTAAAGAGGCGCGGAAGCAACGACGGAGGGGTTTGCCGGTGCACCCCACGGATTTAACAAGCGAATAGGTGTCCCGCTGTGCAGTCGAGGCAAACAGCAATTTGTCGTACGCCCCGCGTCGGGAAGAAGCAAACTTTGCCTCGTGCCTCGCCTGTGCCTTTTTCTTCGTCATGTTTCGTTTTTTCTCCATTTTTTTCGTTCATTTTTCAATTTTTTTCGTTTTCCTTTTATCTTTTTTTCCAGCTGGCTTTACTTCTTTCTGACTTTACGTTCAGAGAAAGGTTAAACGTCAAGCCCATGCTTCGCTGCATGATGACGACAATAAGACCTTCCACCCCTCCCCGTTTCGTTCCCCGGTCGCCGCGTTCAACAACTTCGTTAGGAGCTGCAACGATAGGTCAAGCCTTTTGTAGTCGCCGGTTTTCTGGTCGCGCAGAGTTCACGCCAAGAAAAAAAATAGGTCAACGTAAAAAATTCCGATTGCGACATCGCGAAAACTTGCGTCAATACTGATTCACGAGGGAAAATGAGAGAAGAAAAGATGAATTTATGTGCTCCTTGCTATTTAATCTGCTATGCACAGAGAAATAAATCGATTCGTCGCACAAAGATGAAGAAAGTAAAATAACAATAACTCTGATAAGTGCTTCTTGAACGCAGCTTGTGAATCGCTTTTTAAACAATTATTAGTCCAAACACTGCCGAGGGGATGTAATTTTAATGTGGATATCCAGATTTTCAAGGGAAAAAACTGAGAAAATAAGAATAAAATGCGGCGAAAATTCTATTTCATTAAGTTGAATCAACATAATGAAAACAAGTTTGTTGGAAGTCGTACGTCGTACGTAGTTTTGGTCTACGAGTCTCAACGACAATTGATTCCGACAAACTGGAGCGACAATTCCACGGTTTTGCGGTATTCGTGCGAAACTTGGATCAGAACTGTCACCGAAACTTCGTCTTGCTGTCCACGAGCTCCAGCAAAACCTTGTGTACTATATACGTTGAAAGACCGTTCCGGTCAGCTATTATCTCTTCCTACAACCATTTAGAAACGATCGAAGCTGGAGCTATATTTTTTTTCTCTTTTTGTCCTTTCTATGTTCGTTTTACGAGAGTTCCAAGCCAACCAAAGTTGACCGTAAATAAACGAACTGTTATGCAAAACATTTCAAACACCAAAAACAACTCTCCACAGCGTTCGAATATATTCCATCTCCACAATATAATCATAATTATCATCCAACCACTGCTTATTACTTTTTAATTAGATACCAAGATGGGTTGCACAAACTCCTGTGCATAATTAGTGCAAACATTGGCATTCAGCACATAATATTAACAAACAAAATTGCGGAACGTCAGGGCTGATGCCAATGATAAATTTAAAAAATATTAATTTAAAAAATAATATATTATATTTCATCACTATATTATTATATATTTCAATATGAATTGAAATAATTTTCCAATTATTTCTTAAGTTCGGAACAAGGAAGAAAGCCGAAAAAAAATCGTAAACGTTGATGTGAACTTGCACGTACGATGCAGCAGGCAGACATGAGAATAGCGATATTTCCGGTTCGACGGTTATTTCGATATCACGCGGTGGGTTCTTCGAGTCTTATATCGATCGACGTTAGCTCACACGTGTGTGTCCGAACTTTGGACGAAGGACTCGCCAGGAGTTCGGAGAAATTTCTGGCGTTTCGCAATATCCAACGAGAGAAATACGTGGAAGAGCGAGATGGAGCTGGAGAGCGAGGGGACAGGGAAGAAGAAAAGGAAAACGAGTTCGATGGTCGGCATCGGATCCGATTATGAAAATTGCTCTAACCATTGGTTCGTTTCTGGCTGGATTTCAAGTTTACTCGAGGACTGCGACGAACATGCTGAATGAATCGGGAACACAGAGAGAGAGAGAGAGAGCGCGCGAGGGAGAATGGGACAAAATCTTTTCAACTTTCAGCCCGGAATTTGCTATCGAAAACCGAAGCAGACAAGACGTTTATCCACACGAACAAACAAATCCATGGATTTCATTCCCAAATTAATTATCTCGTCCGGCACACCTTCGACTCCCGTTTAATCGGGTTCACGCTCGTTTGAATTAAATTCCGCAGTATCGTGTTGACCTCAAAACGTTTTGCGCAAACGAGTTTGCAAAGATCCTTCCGGATCTGGACCGGAAATCAAACGGAAGCCAGCTTTGCGAGAATAGTCGGTGCGATCAACAGGGAAGTATCGTTGTACGGTTCGTACGGGTTTTGGTTCAAATAGATTTTAGCGAATGGAGAATTCGTTTAAAACAAAACAATATCATCGATTTGAAGTACAAATTCGTGCACTCGGCAGTTGAAACGTTTGGCTTTGATAATAATAATAATAAGTCTATAGAATGCTCTTCGCATCTCGCTTGTTTGCGTATATATATAGATATTTGTATAACGTAAATGCAATTTTCCCGGGACGACGACGACGACGACGACGACGATGGCGTCTCCGGGTGCTTTATCGTTCCGTCATAACAATAATTCCATTCTCGCTAATTCTGATAAAGTGCTTCGAGGATTTTGTGGTCACAGATACCCCTTGATGGAAGCATTATTATTCACTTCAACCGCGTCTGCCGAGAGTCTCGTGTATTCACGAAATTTTAATGTTGAATCAACGTTTTCATTATTTCGATTTATACATAATTCGTATTATCAAAAGTTGCTAGTCTTTCTATAATTGACCTTGAAATGTGTGGCCTAAGTAGTCGGTCCAAAGTGAACAACGTTATAATAATATGTATATTAATGAATATTAATTTTTCATATTTTAACGTAACATTATAATACATATTTTATAATGTTGTAAATAATATTTGATATTCTTTTGGAATTAATCGATACTCAATTCTTCAACTTAATCCAAACAGTCGTAAAATAATTCGAAATTACTTAAAATGCCAGAGATCTTTTTGGGGAACAGTGTTGACGCTGCACAATCATTTTTCGAAATAGTTGGAAGAGATTTTAACTGAATTAAATGTATTTGATAAAAACTTCGAGGATTGTAATGATGCAAATTTTTATTATAATTTCTGTTGCCAGAAGTTGCGAAATTGGTAGAATCGCACAAGTGGTTACGCAGAATGCGATTAATAGTCGTGAAACATGCGACAATATTTGCATGACAAACGAAGAATTCCGTAAATGTCCAAAAGGTTTATCGCGATAAATTCACAGTCTATCATCATATTATATATGTATTTTCCAATGTATATACGACATTTGAAATCCGATCAATTTCGCAAAGCTCACAGACGCAGTGAGTAAAGGTTTTTCTGCAATGTCGGTAAAACCCAATGTACGTGCAAAGAGCGGAACTGACTCGTACAAAATTGAATTTAATAGGTTCCCAATAACGATGAGCCGCCACGATGTGTAGCGTAAACGTGTTGCGACTATCAGAGACAAAATCTGTAATACTTCAATACCGCTTTCTCTTCTTTAACATAAAAATGTTCGGGAGAACCCATAACCCGAGAAGGTTTCACGTATCCTCGTTCAAACCTGAGACGGAAATATTTCTTTCGAAGCCTTGTGCTCAACGGATCGTCGTGAAAAAAATTTGAATGAAATTTTTTTCGGACATCCGAAAGAATCCTTGGAATTTTGTTGGTTATTAAAATGAAAGGAAAAAATTAAGTAAGTCGGATTTTTTATAAACAATGGGAAAAAATGTCTCAAATCATTTTTAGAGTGTGGGATTGATCAAAGAAAAAATGTTGTTCCATTAAATTCAAGATAAATAAATAAGATCGATAATATAAATAAAATGAAGATGGATCGGTTTTTTCTAAAATAAAATAATGACAGTCGGAACCAACGTTTGATAATCATTGTTCAAACGATCTTGCAATGCAGGGATGTTCTTCTACGTTCTTGTCTACAATCTAAAATATTTCGATAGCTCGTATTCCATTCGCTTACACTTCCGGTATGTCGCTCGCGGAACTTCCGTACGAAATTTTACGCGCACGCCGGCTTCGAACGTTCCGATCAATGAAGAAGCGAACAAAGCTGATTGCACATCAACACAAATTATAACGTCAATTTTTTCGGACAATGAGCTTTGTCATGTAACTTTTGTAATAAAACGAAATCCTTCAAATAATTTAAGTAATATTGCAATATATTCAAATTCTTTTGTCAACAAATAATCAAGCATCTGGTTGATTCTTGAAGAATTTTCATGCCAGAATATTCATCTACGCCCATTTAGCGGAAAGCAAAAATAATAATGACAATAATAATATTAATATAACAAGAACAACGGGAACGATGAAAAACGAAATCGGGAAGAGAGTGAACATTTTTAATTTCTATATTCCCAATAGTAACGTGAATGGCCGTAAAAAATATACATATAAATGGCCATGAATGGGCAACAAAACGCTAGCCGGTGTGCGTGAATAGTAGAACCACCACCCCTGACCGAGCGACCCTCTCTCGTCAATAACGAATTCCGAAATTCCAAAGGAACGATAAAAATCAATGACTCTGCTCTTGGTTGCTCACAAACCGTTTTCTTCACGAATTAATTCTACTCATAAGGCGACAATTTAAAAAATATATAAATAACAAAATCAGGACGAATAATTGCTACAATGACCGATGTACTTGCAAATTCATGTGTATCAAAAGTTACATAGATGTGAAGAAAGGCAATAAAAAAAATAATAATAATAAAATGGAAATCTAATGACCAAATGATTCTGTTGAATTTTTCAAATCAATACAATTGACGATGAAGTAAAGAAACATTTTCCGATGAGAACCACCCTTATTCAGTGACAAATACTGTTTCTCAATAATGATTCAACGTCTTACCTCGATATATATTTTCTCCGATTGACGGTCAAAGCCCCTCGTGCATTCGCCACTCGCGACAGCCCTTTTCTTTTTTTTTCTAAATTATATTTTTTTTTATTATTATAATTTTTAACAAACGCGTACAAATCTAGCTCACGCAAAAAAAAAGAGTCCCGTGAAAAAGATCTCGACTAATTCGGCATGCGTTCCACGTGCCCTAATCTCAAATTCCAAACTCTTTCTTCGATGAAAAATAATAACGTACAACGAGATCTCAACCTTGTTTTTTTTTTTCAGCCCTTCGTCTCGACGAAACCCGGAAAAATGGTGAAAGCTCGAAAAAAATGTGTGCTTTCCCCGAAGAAACCCTCGTACGTCGTGGAAACGAGGCTGGCGGAAGTCGAAACGATCACGTGAAACTGCTTCGCCAACCCCCACGTCTGCGTGCACCCTCACGTTTTCGTTCTTGCCTTGCGCACTTTGCACGTCCGGCGTGGGCGACACGAATTTGCGGCGAGTTCGAAAATCCTCACAGCCGACGGAAACCGCAAACCCACACAAATAACGCGCCGCGCGTTTTTTTCAAAATCATTTTTCTCACGACCAATGTTTTACAAACTTCTATTATTATTGTTCTTTTATTAGTTTTTTCGTAAATTGGGGTTTGAAATAAAGTCAAGGATGGTGAATATTATATAACGTATATACATATATGAGTATAGTATATAGATATGTATGTATACATGTATAGATTAAAGAAGAGAGGGAGAACAGATCCGTGCGGTTCGACTTACCTATGTCGTGTGTGTGTACTACCCACTAGTTCGCCGATGAAACAGTGAAGCTCCGTCGAGAAAAGCGAGGGTGTCGCCCCGGGTGTGCAGCCTGATCGATATAAGCGCGTCTGCGCCCCCCGCGGAGTTTAATCGCGCGCGCTCTCCACCGTCGGCGATCGTGCACAAGCGCGCGCGTTCTTTACTTTTCGTCCGGCTTTGGAGGGGTCGATCGGGGACAGGAGGGTTGGAAGAAATGCTTCGCTGTAGGTTACAAACCGGGAAAAAGTCGTTATCGAAAGAAGGGAAATAATAACAATATACGTTGGGACATTTATTTGTCGAAACACGTTCGCTTATTCTTTCAATTGTCAATTTTGATTTCTCGAATGTTGAATGTCGAAAAAAATTATAATTTTTAGACTTCTCTTTTCATGAAAAAGTTTGAATTCGAATCTATGTAGAATATGGGGAACTTTATTTGGTTCGACTCTTGAGTTTCAGATTTTTCGATGGATTTTTTTTTCTTGGAATTGAATATAGGCGAGTAATAAATAATTGTACTTGGAAAGCAATATTTCCAAGCTGATTTAACTATTATTTCAGTCTTGTAGTCAGATAAAAAATTTTAAAACCAAGTAAACAAACAAAAAATTAATTCTCAAAAATGTTTGCTCAGTGTTAACGTTTTGAAAAGAGATGAAGCCTTATCACCACGATAAGGCTAATGACCGACAGAGCTCTCGCATGGGGATCCAAAATCATCTAAAGCGATGACAGTGAACTGCTTAATAAATCGTCAAGACACATTTCTCTCGCTTGCCGATTTGTCAGAAAAAAATCGTCGAACCAATAATTTTTGGATTTTTTCATAAATCTGGATCTAAGAAAGAAACATTTGTCTGAAAAATGTCGAAGCTTGAATCGGTATCGAATTTAATTCCCTCCTTCTCTAACAGTTGCTCCCCTCAATGAAAAGTGGAAATTGCCTCTGACGCAGATTGAGCAGTTGGCTGGGGATTACGTGTTGGGTTCGAGGGTGAGGATGTTGATCCCCTTTAAAGATTCCGGCAGTTGTTATTCGTAACGTGGACAATCGTACAATTGCTTACCATTGTCAATAAAACGTTCGAACTCGTTTGAAGTTTTGGGGCAAGAGGAAGAGGTTGCCACTGGCCCGGATTTATGCAGTGAAGAAAGGAAAGCTGAAAAACTAGCCGGTAGCGAAGCGGTCATAAGGTTGACACGCTTCACCGGACGACCGTAAGTCATCTTATTCGCGTTCGCCACGCGCTCGCTCTCTGCCCTCGGCTTGTAAAAGGGTAGAAGAAAACACTCAAGCCCCCTGCTTGACTTGACACCCACGAGTGGCTCTCCGGATAACTTAAATTTTCATGCAGATCGTTGGCTCTGTTCTTTCGTCGCTCCTGGAAGCCCGAAAACCGCGAAATATCAGTTATCAACATTCTTTTTTTGTTTGAATTTTACACAAATTTTTCGGTGGATATTTTCACCCTTTTTTCCAGTATTCCGATGAGTTGAGGAATAAGACTTTTTAATTTCTAGTGAATCATTGCATGCACGGGTCGATGATCTTCCTTTCATGGACGGATCTTTCATATATGTCGAATCAATAAATCGTTGGTATAGACTCTATGAGGAAATAGTTTACCACGTCGAAGTCACTAATAAAATCAAAAGTCTCAAGATACTCGAGCAAAAGTTGGGGTTCGACATCTCGAGGGAACATCCCGTGGTTCAAAACTTCACAATTACCAGCCGATATAAGGGTGAAAACTATGTACCCAATATACATACATAATTAATAGCTCGAAAATACACTACGAACAACTTCACCGACGTCATTAATCGTATTTCGTTCTCTCTCCGATGACGTTCGAGCAATGAAATACAGAATAATTTGATAAAATCCTCGAATGGCATGCTTCGAACATTTTTAAGTATTTACGATTTTTCAAAAACAGATTTTTCGGAAGAAAACATTTTTTTTTCTTTACCGTAGATGAAATTTTCCAATAACCGAAGTATCGTTGGTGAGAGGCATGTGCGTGAATAAATGAATGAAGTCACGCGCAGGCATCGGCCTTTTTCTCGACGTTGGCGAAGGGGATTCGGAGGGTTCTTTCACAGGTCTGGGGGTTGAGTACGGTCTCGTCGTCGAGCCCTCGAGGGTTCACGGGGATCGTCCATTCAACCATTCACCGAGACATTCTCAGCGACGCGTAAAACACGTCGTGAACCCCGCAACTGCACAATCACGAGTTCTCTGCAACTCTATTTTACATATATATATTTATATTCGTTCGTATCTTAATGTGCAACGAAAAAACCCTGTAACTTAATGCGTTATTTCGTCTGACTTGAAATTCATTCCGATACGGTCCGTAGTATCTAAATTCGCGGATTCCTATTTATCTCGATTTTTATTTTTATCATTTTTTTCCTCACAGAAAAGTTCTGAAAAAAGTTAAATGTGTTATATATGATATTATATTGAGTTAATATGTATACATTTGAAAAAAAAATTAATTTTCAAAAATTGAAGGCTAGGTTTCGTAACCGTAGTTAAAATCTCACCGAACGTTCTATTACGTATATTTTCTATTGCAAGCTCGAGAGTTCCTCGTGAAACTTCTGCCCGATACACCGAATTCATCTAATATCTGGAAAAAAATAAACAGAAGAAATTTCGCCGGAAACGTTTCAGGAAAATAAATTATCGATTTAAAAAAGAAAAATATTTCGAAAGTATATGATAAAGTTTGGAGGACGTGGGTTTCTTCATGTTGACTTTCAGGTAGAAAATAATACACGAGGGGAAAAAAGTTTGTTCGGGAAGTGAATCCGTGAATTATGAGAAACTTTTGCCCGACGTGAAAGCCGAGACGCTCGAGCGGTTCGTTAGAATTATAGTGAGAGAAGAATCGGTTGTGTCTCGTTGTCGCAAAAGCCTGGGCTCGACGAGACTTTGACCTTTTTTTTTTTTTTTTACTTTTCAACTCCAGAAGCATCTAAGTCGCAAAACTCAATTCACTTGGGTAATTGTGAAATATTTTTCGCGTCTAGTTTGCCCTCGCCGAACGCTTTTCGAGATTATAACGCGACCGGCGGGTTTATTGAAATTCATTATAATTTTTATCAACAAAAAGAAAGACCGAATTTACAGACGGTCCGTTCACACATAAAATTAATTATCTTTAAACTTGACGCTACAATTATAGTGAATGCGACCAGTTTAAAGATGCTGCATTAATATGAAAATGCCTTTCGTTATAATTTTGTCGATAATTAATCTCAAGATTTGAACCAAGTTGCGGTAATTGTTTGAAACTTGGATTATTACAATCGCGTAACATCAAAGCTTCGTCGCTCGAATAATTTCCCGAAATCTTCGCTCCGGAGGCACCGAAGCGTGCCGCTCTTTGCTATCGAATAAAAATGGATTTGTACTAAGAATTCTCGGGTGCCAAGAATAATCGAGGGACAAGAATAAATGAAGACGAAAAACTTACAAACTTTTTGTCCGCGTATCGTAATGCATATCTCAGAGAAATGAGTGAGAAAAAAATTATCCGAATGCACTCTGAAACTGCTAACAAGATTGCCTTCGGGACCTTTGCGTCTGTAAAAATTCCAATCACAGATAATATTCTACGATAATAAATATCTAAGAAGAAATGGATGATTTTTTTTTTATTTATCAGAAAGACCGTTACACCTAATACTGTGAATTTATTATATCTTTATTTAAATATATATTTATTTATTGATTTTGTTAGTAGCATAAATGTGCGTTACATATTATAATTGACTATCTCTCTTGGCCCATGTCCGAATCGGAAAATAATCTGTCGATAAGTCGACCACATGTTTGTAATTCATCGATGCTACCCTCGTTTTTTGTTTCTTTGAGATGCCGGTCGAGGGTGAGTTTCAGGCACAACTCGGGTCGACGACATTCCCGCAGAGCAGGAAGATAATTGTCGTTGGTCAAACCATTCAAAATCCCGAGCAGTTGTTCCCTTCACGAAATTTTTTTACATTTATTTAAATAGAAAAACGATAAATTATTTTTGTAAAATCATAAATACGAAATTCGTTAGAAATGTTTGCAGTGCCAAAGGAATTGAAAAAATAAATAGTTTATTAATTTATTTACCTCGTGTCCGGTAGAAGGCTGCCGCTGGTCAAGAGCGCAGCAGCTTGTTCGATCAAGCCCATCTTTACGAGAATTTCTCTCAAACTGGCAGCGTTATCTCTGTTGCACAAGGCGGACAGAAGAAACGCCGATTTAATTTGTAATTTTTCGACCGGGCTCTGTATAGCCCTGAGTAATACGGAATAGCCATCGTTGATCTCCATGTAACGGAGCGAAAGAGGATGTCCTCGAACGATACCTTAAGAAATCGGCGGGAAAAGTTTTAATTAAAATCGAATCTTATATTGCAGAAATAGATAACGCGTCGTAATAACCTTTGAGATAATGTCATACTCACAACATGAAATATACTAATATATATATTAAAATCTCAATCGTAGACAAATAATTTTTAAATGCATATTCATTTCCGTTTCCAATTTATCAAAACCAATATATATTTCGATAAATTCCATAGTAATTTATATATTTTTTGAAAAATGATTATTATATTGATTAATAATCATATTTATGCTCATATTCATTTTTGTTATTTTTTTTAAATTTAATTTAATTTTTAAAAAATTTTTGTAAACTTACAGGACACTGCATACAACGCCTTTATTCTGGCCTGTTCTGATGTATCGGTGTCCACCATGGTCAGGAGTATGGGCATCAAACCCATCTCTAGTATTCTCTCCTGACAAAATGGATTGTTTTGTGTCAATTCGGCAATAATATCCGCGGCCCTCCATCTGATGCCACTGTGGGGAGAGTCCAGACACGGTCCGAATATTGCAAATCCCCCTATCTTGTAAAAATCATTGGCAATATCCATATTATCCACAGAATCTACTATTCTCTCAAGAGCAGCTTCGTAGTCCGAAGGATCGTCATCGGGTCGCAGATCAACGACGTTTGACAAAACTTTCACAGCTTTTTGCAATTCTTCTATTATATTCACCGACATTGATGTCAGAGCTTCGTTCAGAAAAGCCTTCCTCTGTAAGTAAAAAATTTTGTTCATACCTTACTTTTCCATTCTCATTTTTGGCAGTTAATATCATACAACTCAGTTATATGGAAAAATCTTCAACCATCCAAATTTTCTATTTTAATGGCTTTTTAGTTTCTACCGATGCAATAACCAATATTGCCAGATTGATAATGATGCTACAGATAAGGAACAATACTAAAGAATCTTTTTTCAAGTACCAATCGATGAAATAATATTACTCTTAAGTACTCCAGTATAATGAAATAATATAATAATTATCATTGGATAGGTAACATTTTTTAGTATATAACAAGGTTGAACTCAAATTTTCAAGCAGAGAAATGGTGAGCATGGAAAATTAAAACGACAACTTCTTTGTCACAATTATACCTCTTCATCCAATGGTTGGACGTGAGAAGCATGAGGAGCATCTTCGGCGGCGGTAGCTTCCATGGCAAACCTGAGCAAGCCTGGCAAGTTGGTGGGTTGCCTGGGTTGGGCGGGCATCTGTTGCGGCTGTCTGTGTCCTTCATTGTTCGTTCGCGGGCCTTCTATGGAAAGCGGTCTTCTGTTGCTCGCATTGTCGCTCGTCGAACCAGAACTCGATTCTCTGTTATTCCTGTAAACCGAAGGCCACGAGATTATTCAAGGCAACATCACGGTCATAACAACACCTACGTGCTATAACAAAAAATGATTCAATGCCAAACACAGCTACAATAAGAAAAATTATATTCACCTGTTCATGTTTCCTTTGTTTTTTCGCGTATGAGCTGCACCCATCAATCGATGAACGAACGAATTTTTTAAATGTTACTCTGTTCTCCAGCAACGAGGATTCTGTATATCATAGGTTGATGGACGATGTGAAAATAAATTCGTTATTTCGTATTCGTATTTGCAGGTTAGGTGCGGATGGCGCTCAAGATCTCCAAGATTCTAGAATGTCAGCTCGCGAGCGCGCGCTCTGACTTATTCCCTTGCCGTTTATTGGTAGATCAGCCGAACGGGACAGCTGAGTAGGGGTAAATTTATCCACGGTCTTACATATAATACCAATGATATACGTGTGAGAGCACTAGGCACACACTCAGCTCAGCAGCCGCGGCCCCAAAAGTGAAGCAAGAGTTTCCGTCGCTCGAGATCGCTAGTGAGTGAGAGGCCTTGTTCATTCGCAGGCGCAGAACTAATTCTGATTCATCATCATGTACTTTTCGGTCGGTAGCAAAGACTGTCAACGATTATTCGCAGTCACGAATAATTTTATGAATAAGGGAAAAGAACGCCAGACTGCATCTTTAAATTCTGGAGTCAACCGTTCTTGTTTTTTCCCCGAAAGGTCAAAATTACCGAAGGACAATACTTTGGAGATGTTCCGTTATCTCTCTCGCACTTGAGGCAATTAGAAAAAGACAGACGACAATTGAATATCGTTCTCTGTCGCACACCGGCCCATTTGATTATCGAGCTTCAGCCAATAGCGGACGAAATGACAATATTCTGCCTCCACCATGTAAAACCGTAGCCTATAGCCATTAGAATCATGGGAATCTAAAGTTGCGCGCTAATGCGGAATGGAACTGTCGACTATTCTTATGCAAGGGCGTATGACGAGCTCGCGAACGATGTTTCGAATAGTTTTGCCGGAGTCCGACGGATGCCCAAAATTGGAGATTCTATCAATCTTTTCCATCTCTCGTACTCCATAGGATTTTTATTTTCTCGTTTTAATTTTCATATACTTTTTTTAATCCAATTAAGTGGTATGTGAGTGTACGATAATGATATTGAAAGGTTCTGAGATATTATCAGAGTGATTTATATATCGCATTTCGATGATATAATTTGGATAGAAATTATTTAGAGGAAAAATATACGAATAAGGATTGAATTATTGTAAGGTGCTTCTGTTTTTCTGTCAATAAAACGTTTGTGGTAAAAGTAATCAAGGATCGCCTGTAATAATAATATTGATTAAACCGTAGCTCCGAGTCGCATTACTCGAAAATAATAATCACTGTATTACTGTACATTTCATTATTCTTTATTTTTTCAGAAATCACGCGATTTTATGCACCGCGACATCGCGGCTAATTTAACGTTCTATTAATGTCACTCGATGTTTCCCCATTCGTACCATTCCTCGATTGCGCAATATACGGCATGTACATGCACGAAACACGAATTCATCATTATCGTTGCCGGAGCAACCGAGAGTCCCAACGAATCCCAACACGAAAACACGATTTCCTCGGCTCTCCGAGCATTCCATCGCTATTTGCTTCGAAACTTTCGGTTATTTCCACTGCGCTTTCGATATTTAAATTTCACAAATTTTCGGGTTTTCCAAAATCGCGTAAAAGCCAAAATAAAATAATTTAGAGATTTTGCAAACAAGTGTAAAATTAAAAAAAAACAGTGTTCGAACGATGCCAATGGTCGAAAGTGCTTTGAACAATCATGAAATCAGCGTTCCACCGAGACTACCTATTATTCTCAAGCAGTTTTGCAAAGCCGCGATAAGAACGCAACCCTACGATCTGTTAAAATGGTCCAGCGCTTACTTTCGCGCTCTCGCCGAGGGCGAAGAACCACCGACGAAGATAAGACTCGAACATCCGCTTCCGCAAACGATGTCCGGATTGACGCTTGGATTTTTAAAAGTTTTGCTTCGACAACTCGGAGGCGAGTAATTTAATTACCAGCCGATTATTTGATATTATTCAATTTTCTCGAATAATTGTTTTTCAATAAAAACTGTACGGACTCGATTTTCCAGATATTTATTCAAAATTTTGATGATCAAAAATTCTTTGTGTGTAAATTCGTGAAATTAATTGTTACGAATAAAATAGATTACAACAAGATACTCTCGATCGACGGGATTCTCAGGAGATGGGACGATCTGTGCTTGGATCGACGTGATCTCAATCTCATAATGATTATCGGAAAATTTCGTCGCAAGTGTCAGGTTAAAAAATTCCTGGCTATTGCAGTCGGTCTTCTGGGTTCGAGTTTGTTCGAGACGATGCTTCTCATCTGCGAACTTTTCACCCTGGAACCCGACGGAGGATCGGCAATGATACCGATCACGCTTTTCATGGAAATTTATGGGTAACAAAATTACATTTAATGTTTAAATAAAATAAAAAATGGGACAGAACGAAACGAAACAAAATAAATCAACGGATCTTCGATAATGAATAATCGTGCTTTGTTTCCGTGATTCCTTCTCAGATACCTGGCAGGATTACGTTGCGATGGAACCAAACGAGAGTCGTTTGACGAAGATCCTTCGGAATTTTTAATTTTCGAGCAGACTGAGAGTCGTCCACGACAAACGGAAATTCGAAGTTCCGACCGAGATTCAAGCGGGATGCCTGGGATGGAACATGTTTCTCTAGCGAGCCAAGATACCGAGGCTGATGTCAACGTTGACCTAGAATCATCATTCAAAGACGAGCAGCAGTCCGATGCTCAACGTAATTAATGCATTCATTCAATTAAAACGTACCTTATTTAAAAAAATGTTACAGTCCTGACTCGACGTTTCACAAACGAAATAATTATATCGTAGCATCTCCGGAAGTGACGCCGAAAAGCTCGACTGACAATGGCAGCACATCTACGGAAACGGAGCAACGACAATCCTCCAAAACGAATTCCCAAAAATCTGGAAATATGAGCGTCGAACCCATGGAATCGAGCAGAAGTTTGTCCAAAGATCTCGGCAGTGAAAGATCTTCGACAAAATCTGGAAAGATAGAAGTCGGTAAAGAAGTCGACGACAGTTTCAAAGAAATTACGACGACGAGCAACGATTATGAAAAATCCGCGACGATGGATGAAAAAATGAATTCGGATAACGTGAGGAAGAAAATTGAGAAGGAAGATACTATTATGATGAGTTATTATCCAAATATTCCGGGTTCGTTTTTATTGTAATATTTTTTGTGACATAAATAAATCGAATTTGTATTATCTTTTTAATTTATTTCTTCCATCAGGAATTGGAGCACGATTATTACCAGAAGAAGTGGCTGCCGTGGCAATTTGGATGACCGAGTGTGGAAAGCTTCAGGAAGGAATGGTGGGTCCGAGAAATCTTCGACATTTTAATTGTCCACCGTTGGATCGTCCTGAATCCTCGGAGTCGTAAATCGCCACATCGTGTCAACATCGATTAGTCGACATCGCATTCGATGCATTACTCGCGTAATCATCTTCGTTGTGAAAAATCATTATTTTTAGATCGTTAACTAGCTGCATAATCACGTATATTTTATTCTAGAGTTTTTACTTGATATCTGATGAATAACTTTAGAAAAACACGATAAGTATATATACATAATTTTTTTTGTCATCTCTTATTCCGTATATATATATATACATTGATATATTTCAACAGTAATGCATAGTTTACATATATTTTTTGTTAAAAAATAATATATATCAATTTTTTAAATGAAAATCGGTATATCATGAATATTATTCCGACAGCATTTGCGACTGCACTGATGACTAGCGATTGCAAAAGGTGCGCACAACCGTGTGAGAAATTTTTGCAGGCGCTTGTTCTCTCGGCTATTGAGGATACATCGTATTATAAAAATTATTCAAATAAGTAGATATACATATTTAAAAGAAACGAAAAAAAAAAAGAAATACGTTCGGTTGAATTTTGAGGAAGATTCTACCGTAATGAGATAATTATTTCAATTGAAAACGAACCAATTTTTTGTAATTGTGGATTATCGAGGTTTTCCCCAATTCTACATTTTCCGGAACTTTTCGTCCTGGAAATCATGCATTTTGTCTTTAAGTCGAACAATCGAATGGAGGTGAGAAAAAAATGTCAAGCAGAATTTTTGTTCGCCATACTTGATAATTTGTAGGATCTCAACTTATTGGGGTCCCTGAATTATCTTGCCGTATCATGTATACATCTGTGTTCGTACTTTCCAGGACGAACAATTGGAGAAAAATTAAATACAAGGAAAGGCCGCAATCCTGCAATTGCCATTTTTATCTATATCACTTTAGAATCTAATTTCGTTACGTAAAAATTAATTGAAACATATATTCTGTTAAATTTCTCCTCTGTAGACTAGATAAGTTTTCGTCATATTGTTTTTTTAAGTTGAGACCCAATGTTGGAGAAATAATTGGGGAATCGATGATATTTTGTTTATACGAGCAACGTTGGCAGCGATCGTACACGCAACAATCGTCGCATTTGATTATAGAAAAGATGATAAATTGTGATGATGAATAGCACAATTACGAGAAGAATTAATAAATTTCGTGCTCTCGCGCGACTTTCTCGCCACTCGTATAGCTCACGACGATGAGAAAAACGATTTCTGTACTGAACAGGAAGCTCGAAATTGCTTCGCAACGGATAAAGCGAGCGATAAAAATCATTGAGCAACGCTCGAATGACTTCGTTTTCCGATCGCCGTGACGGATCCATGTCGTCGTTCAAACATATGAATTTTCTGGAAATATATATATTTTTCAATGTTACCGAATTAACATATATTTTTATCATTTATCGAGAATTTATTTTGCGTTACTAACTTTGGTTCACGACGAATTTCATCGAGGAGTTGTACAGTGGAGGAAACGTTGCTCGTGAGCATTTCGAAGATCTCGTTCTTGCCGGCTTTGACAATCTCATGACGATAACGTCGACGATCGCCAAATTTTGCGATTAAACGATTCGCTATTAATTGGCACTTTGTTACAAGTTCCTTCGAAACCATGGGCTAAAAACGAGAAGTTAATTGCATTACCCAAGACACTTTTTCAGGATAAAATCAGTCGAAATATTAAATATTAATGGAACTAGAAAATATTCAGACCGATTATTCATTTTATTTATCGGAATGAAAATACACGAGAAATAAGAATTTCTCGTCGAACACCATTGAAAAGGTAAATCGTTGCATGACAATATATTAACTTACCAAGGTCGAATCCAGATATCGTTCACCCGGTGGTGGATTAGCTATTTCGACTAATTGTATTTTGTTGGAACAATTGGTTATCGCGCTTTCAAAGTCAACAACGAAGCTGTAGTCCAACGGGAGACTGTACATCCTCGTCAAAAGTGTCCTGATTTCGCCATCGGACCACGTGCTTGTTTTACAAAAAAGAATAAGAAAAAACTGGAATGAAATTTTTCACAATAATTAAATATTTTCAAAGTCAAAATTATTTTTGTTAAAAAAATAATACCCCGATTTGTCGGTATCGAATTTGTCGAAAATCTCGCCAATCGTAAATTTCCGTCTCTCGCTTGCGACGTAATAGAAGTAGGAGAAAGCAAATTGCATGTCCTCCGAATTTCTTATTCTGTGGGACGAAGTTTTGACAAATTCAGATTGAAATTTATCTTGCATTTCGAGGATGATCCACTTATCCAATAGATGTGGCATGTGAGCGGGTACTCTCCGTCTTTCAAAACCGTAAGCCGTGTTGTATATCCTGTTTACGTACAGCAACGATTCCGCGTACGTGTCCAAGCGTCTGGTCTTTCGTTTAAACTGATTCATAGTTTTGACTTTGCGCGGTTTTGCTTTATTTATACGCACCAAATTTATTATATCGTCATTGCGATAACGTTTTAATTCCGCTTGTTGTTGCATCTCAACATCGTTCGAAATTCCATTACGTTGCAATGAATTTACGTTAATTGAAACGTTGAAACCGTTTATCGTATGATTATTCGGGTTAGCATATTTTTCTGTATAATTAACGAGTCGCCCGGTATCAGATTCTTTATTGAAAGTCTTTATCGTACGAGTAATTCCCAAGGCAGTTGTAATTTCCACGGTGGATAGGCTATTTTTTTGTTTTATTACGTCTAAAAGTCGCGAGGCTTCAAGAATTCGAGTGCTATCGGTTGGCAAAAATTTGTAAGGATAATCAGCCTCGTCTTCCACGTCTTCGCTATCCGTAGGTATGTGAGTTAAATCACAGTCTCCGCCTGGATATAACATAAACCCATGAATTATCTGTTTGAATGCAAGGATGATTATTATTTTAATGAAAATTTATTCAAAATATTTTCATTACTGAACAAACATTGATTATGATTTTTATTAAATATTTTACTGAATACTTAACCGACTTATTACCAAGATAATCAATAATTACCATCAAATTCGCAAATAGTAGTGTTGCAAACCGGATCGCAAGCTCCGTCACCCACCCAAGCCCAGGGACAAACGTCCGAGCAATCCGGTACCCACCAGGCCAAATAGACTTTCTGTCCATTGGCTTGAGTTATGAAATCTTCGGGCCATACTTCTCGACCAAGAAAAACGTCGTCATTGAAGTATAAAAATTTATCGGACAGACCTGGAATCCTGTGAATTTTCATCTTATTCTTCGTTACAGTGACAAAATTACACGAGTTATGTTGTAAATAAAAGTATTTTTTTAAATTAGAAAAATCAATGGAACATTTAATTAACTAACGTGCCTGTGAATATGGCTCTCAATGGCGGGACTAGAAAAATTTGGGAGATCAGCTTTGTCGGGAAATATGTCTTCGTGAGTGACCAGAGTCATTCGTGGATTATCCATGTCTAGCCAGCTCGGTATTTGTCCATTGGTGACCACATAAACGTGTCTGACCCATGGAGCATACATCTCCAACGATCTTAGCGAAAATCTTAATTCATCTTTATCATTGAAGCGTGACACTGCTGCATTGACGTCGCTCTTCGGAATGTACTTCTGCAGATTTTCAATGAAAATTGGATCCGTTCCATTTACCCACGTATAAACCACGTCGATGGGCACATGCTGACAGAGCTTTTTTTGAAGCGAAGCACCCAGAATATTGTCATTGAAAGAATGAAACACAGCTTCGTACTTTTCTTTGCTCCATGCGAGCCAGACCTGAGTAAATTCCAAATTCATCAAATTTCTGTTATTTTTCACTTTGTAATGTTTTTCCCTAATATTTTGCAATTAGCCCAATGGTAAAATTTTTCCAAGACATGCAATTATTTCCAACTCCATATTCTTTGCTCTCATAAAATTAAATATTATATTAATAATAAAAATAATCATAATAATAACAATGAATAATGTAAAACATATATGATTGATTAAAATTGTGTTATATATATTATTAATAGAATTATTATCCGCGACAAACAATTTCGTCCTAACCTCGCCGAAGTGTATGATGCCGACGAAAATGCATGTGAATGCAATGAGAATAACAAGTAAAGAGGATTTATGTGACAAAAGGTCGTAGCAACGACGCTGTATAAGTTTCCATGTGCTCATGATAATAAATATGATGTTCGAGGCGATTGTCATCGCTGAAGATCGCTCCAAAACAACCGGCACAGTTGTCCATCCATCCTGACAACCGGTTACCTGGGGCCACTGCTGCTTGATATCGCTATATAGTGTCTGCCAGCCCGGAGAGCAATCAGGCAGCGGTCATCCCCCTAACGCCCGCCTCATGAAACTGAGCATTTTTATTTCTCCCTCGTTTCAACTTCGAGCTAACAATTAAACTTTATACTTATTTTATTAGCAGCACCAGAAAATTGAGGATTAACGGTAAGAATGATTGAGTACATTTGAAAATGTTGCATTTAACTGTTTTCGTTTTTCATGAGGAAGATTTACAGTAGCTGAAAACAATGGTTTACAGTCTTCGTTATTGACCGAGCAGTAGTGCATTGTTGTCTTAATGACGGCTTGAAGCCGAAGGTGGCGACGCTCGACTCGACCGGTAACTTTTCAAATCTCCGAACATCTTGTCGACAATATGATATATATACAATTTCTTCATCATTGTTATCTTTATTGGTTATTCATTATTTATCAATTAATATGAATATATATTTTTTAATTATGTATCGAAGATTTGAATCATGAATGGCAAATGATTCATGTTTTATAATTAAACAACCAGCTCTGTTCCATGTATACATTTTCATGACTGAAATGTTAGTTGACACAGATTTTTAAAAAGTTTCGTGTTTATTAGTCTCGGTATGAAGCGCGAGGATCGAAACTTTAGGGAAAAGAAAAAAGTGGGTCATTGTAACAGACGTAGCGAGCACGAGAGGCTCTGTAATAATTATACACGTGTCTAAAACACTATCCGCGGGCACTTAAACAACTCGTCTCGAGTCCGTTTCACTGTAGAGCACCGTCTGTACTATAGAATCAACGCTACATGCGCGAACGATGCGAAAGCCCATACGGTGAACCAGAGAGGAGCGTCTCCTGGCACTGGTTCAACTAATTAGACCGATTAAGGGGACAGAGTTTTACAATGGCTCGTTCTGAATTATTCGTTGGAAAAAAAAGAAGTATCGAATATTCGAAAATTTGGACGCAGAAATAGCGGTGGCCGACGGTTTTCCTCCGCTAAAAGTTTTTGCAAAACCGATTGGGTTGGGGAAACCATACATTTTTTTTCTCGATTTCTATCGTCTTTAGCATAAAGCACGTGCCTCGGAGTATATTTCGAGACACTACCGTGGTTCAGTCGAGTTACACGTTTATCTGGGACAGTAGAGTTTAAAATAGGGAAAGTCTGCACAATAAGAAAATATTATCTAGCATTATGATTCTCCACAAAATTTACCATAATCGAAAAGGCCAAAGTAACATAAATCTTGATATTTTACCAACCTCTTAAATAAATTGAAATATTTCTTTTGTCGTGAATTTTTCAAGCTCGGCGAATTTTCGGGTTGACGCTTAAAAATGAAACGATTAAAATCCCAGTGATTAATTTCCACATCCGCGTATTTCGCGGTAAAACACGGGACATGCGCCTTTTCGCAGCAGTCAGACGTGCGAGGATTTGTTACGCTTATACCGCGTGGTGTGGCTGCGAATTCACGTCGCTTGATCTTTGGCACACACTGCATCGCTAGCTTCGACTAACGCTTCTTCCGAGTGTGATTTATTCAATCAAATTCTCGGTCATTCTGTTCTCGACAAACACTTTCGAGATGGGACGAATTTGCCTTTTCACTCATTTCTGTTATTTAACGCGCAAGTTTTTCACTTATATTAAAATTATTTAGTACATCGAAAAATAGTTATGATTAGTAATTATTATCATTTTTTTCTTAATTATTATTTATATGTCGGCCATCACACTGGGTGAGTCCACCCATTCAGTTTTTAAAAAACGATTGTAAGTCAACTATCCGTCCCGAGTGGTTGAAAAGATTACGGAACATGCCTTCAACATTTTAGATAATGTACGAAAATTTTATTTACAAGAAATAAAATGGCGATATGTTGAAAAAAAATCACAAAGATATGAAAACGGAAAGCAAAACCGCCGTTTGTCGGTTGATCGACGGGTAGATTCCGACCAGTGCGACGATGTCGCGTTCATACAAACGATCACCAATAATTATAATCGTTACAATATCGTAGTTATAATTTACCAAGTCTTCAGTTGATATTTATTGCATTAATTTTTTTTTCATAATATTTTTCTATTTTCAATGATTTTGATAAATCATTTTTTTTTTTTCATTGCAAATTTAAGTTCAGAACATGGAACGGATATGTTGATAGCCCCAAGAGTTTTTCAAGCAATCAGAAATAGAAGTGAAAAAAAAATCTTTCTCAGATTTAAAAAAGTAAGACGGACAGTGATCGAAAGTGTTGACTCTCTGGCTGCCGATAGACCGGTCGCGAACACGCGACCGTACAGACGGCATAATACCCTGCCGCTTCGCACATATTACCTCATAATAGCCAATCGTGCGCAGACGTTCGAGAATTCGTCGGATCAAGTGCAGTGCCGAGTAATGTATCACTGTAAAACGAGAGACGGCAGTCTCGTTGATCGAAAGCCAAAAAGAAAATTGCAAGTGAATGGCCGGGTCTCCTTGCGATAGCGTGAAAATAGTAGGACGAAGATGTGACTTCACCAGCCGGATGCTGAGAAAAAGCAACAGGCGTGTGCCATGAGAGAACCGCCTTTGCCCGTAGGCAACTTGTCTTCCCTTGCAAAGAATGGAGCACAGAGGAGACCACCTGGGCTTTACAGCTCCTCACACCCGTAATCCTTAAGGCGATGTGCCGGATGTCTGTCTCTCTTAGATTCTTTCCAAAGTATTTTTCTCCCTCACCGTTGATCGTTTTAAAAAAAAATTAGAACAATTGACTGCAAGATTTAAAAACAAAGTCAACCGTTTTCATTTTTCATCCAAGAGATAAATCGTGGCCGAGAAAAACGCTTAACAGATTTTGATTGTCAACCGAGCGTTAGCCGGCGGATCGTCGCCGCCGTTGACCGCTACAAAACTCTTCCACCTCGTCTCTTCACCAACGCGTGCCCGCACGGATGACTGTACGGTGTGATTCGAGTCGAAAATAGAGCAACCTCGTCGAACGCGGGGGCGACCTACGATACGCCCAGCCACTATTGAATCTCACATCTCACTATTCACGTACGAACCTAACGACGACAAGTTGAAAGAACACACGCCACTTTTTATTTCAATAAACATGGTTGATATATTGCTACTTAGGTGGTTAATGCAGGAATAGATGCCAAGCTGCCATTTGTAATTTTTTCGAAATCACTGAATATTATCGAACGATGAAAACATCATGTACTTTTTGCCACAATTTAGCATAGGTTGAGGCTTATTTCGTAAAAATTCGTCGGAAGGTTTTGAAGAAATCATAAAATGCGGCTTCGAAGTGATCTTAAGGTGTGGTGCCTGACCGCCATTCGACGCTCGAAAAATAGTCGGCGTGGTATCGCTCACGGACGCGTCAGTGAACCATACGCGCGTCGTCGGCTTTTGCCATCGATAACTTATAAGTCTTGAAAGTTTTAACCATTGTAATTCGATTATTGTTTATTATAGTTGCGTTAGTTGACATCGGTCGAGAGTGATAACCTTCGCTACATGCACCATTACGATTGATAGCTTCTGGTGCCGCAGGTATGACTTTGGCGAGGTCTGCTACGAGCGGCTCGACTTAGCAGTGGCAAGTCGAGGAAGACCGCCGGGCGTTGCTTCGGGGCAGGCACGGGATGGTCGTGTCGCGTGCAAATGGACCTAATTCTAACGAGCTCACGAGTTAAAACACACCTGCGATTGGACGATACATATATACACACACCCAATCTTTATGACTGTAACACGCTTATTACAATATAACGTACATTAAGTTCCTTTCATACATGTCGCCGATTATAGTTTGCGTTCTCCGACGCTGTCCGATCGCCGTCTTCACATTATTTCATTCGTAATTGATACACTTCGACCTTTTCGGTGCGATTTTTTTCTGGCAACTCAATTATTTAAATGGGAATTTTGTTCGCCGAGTCCAATGAGCTCTGTACTGACCTTTAAAAGCTACATACGAATTCCGGAATGATCCATAAAATTGAATTCGACGATGCACTCAACGACAATCTTCTTTCCATCAATCTTTTAAACGAGTCGGGCTGGAGGAAAGGGTCGCCAAGTCGTCGGACATGTATGTTTACGGTCTATTTGGCCGGGTAAATAATTCGTCCGTCTCGGTTCGATGATCGATCTCGGAACGGAGCCCAAGGTCGGGGCGGGCTCGTGACAGCACAACCATCCGCATCATCGGTATAGGTGCGTCTGGCGCGCAACTCGTATAACCAAGAAAAATCATTTTTCTTTCAAGCGTAATGATTGAATGTAAGAGGAACACTGGGAGACGGTTAATCAAGTGTGAGTTAAGTAGGCATGAGATGCAACACGTTTCGGGACTTGATTCTGGCAACGAATCCGGCTGCGAGGCCCGCAGACGATTGTTCGCAGCCCTAACCGGCACCTCGCGCTTCGCTTAATCCCGTAGCTGCGGCTGCGGCTGCGGACGCTGATGCTATGCCGCTGCCGTTGCCGCTGCCGCTGATTCTAAAGATCATGCCGCTGCTTGACGACAGCTACGAGCATAGCTAAACGCCGCGAGGGTGCTGCGATAGTTTCGGCTCCGAACCACTTCGGTCAGGTCCGCAAAGAGGTTCGTGATCTCGTTAGTCCGCACGTCCGTCAGTGTTCTTTCTCTATCTGCACTCGCGGCTTCGACTATTGTTCTCACGAATCAATCTCTTCCGGTGTCATCGACTCGACCTCTTGCACAGCTTACTTCACGCTATCGTCGACCCTTGCCACCTTGGTTCCAATGAAGTGGTACGTGATCTCATTGCTGCCTTTGTTCTGTTCTTCCTTTTCTTTTATTCTGTTTTTCATGACGTCGACTCCGCGCATGCAAGCTGGAGACAAAGCGGCGGATTAATGGACGTCACTGGTGTTGATATTTTGTGGTCCAATAACAACATCATAATGACCTGTTGATTTGATTTTTAACTTTGTCTTGACGCGCCAGAAGGAACAAGCAACTTTATTGTTAGTGCTAACGAGAATGTGAATAAATAAACTAACTCGTTATACGGTTCTTTTTAAACGAAATTAATAGTGACGAACAACAACGCTTTACAGTTTTCGTAATCGACCGAGCCGTAGCACACCGCCGTTGCCGGTGACACTGTGTTGATGTTAGTGCTCCAAACGGCGGGTCCAGTGAACTCCGGCGTGACTCGCTATCGTGGCGACCCTCACAACCGAAAAAATTCGATAGTTCACAGACCTTTATGCATGATCTTTGGGATTTCGTTAACGAAATTCGACTCTATGGCGGTGAAACGGTCAAAACATGACATTTAAACTATCCCGATGATTTTCATAAACTTTCGATAAACCTTTTCCCTATAAGTTTTTTTCCCCCGCCTTAATTATGATTACAACTGAATGTGCTAATGATTTTTTACTCTAATTCAACGAAATCTCGCGCCGGATGCACGTAGTCGCAATGCTGTACTATACCGTAGTGATATTTTTTTCCGTTCACCGAAAATTCAAACGTTATTTCTGGAAAATGTAGGTATTTATGCAGACGTTACTTTGTTGAGAAAACAAAATTGTACGGGTCATCGGCGCGAATAAAAGCCGCCTTACACGTGATTCGATGGAATCGCAGAGTTAGTGCTTTTGAAGCTGATTTAAATTGAAAAAATCGTCTTTCCGGAATAGTGGAAAGGCAATGTTCGTCTAAAGTTCATATAAACAGTCGCGATGGAGGCTAACGGAAGTGGCTCGTTCCGGAGTGAGCTGAGACTCCCGAGAGTCAAGAATAAACCGAACGCGACTTTTGCCATCAGTCGTATAGGCAAGTCCGTCTCTTTGAAAGTTCGAAATCTAGAGGAGACCCTTCGGGTGATATACTAGATATCGCCTGTTTCTGTCGTATTGCTATAAATGCGAGGGAGATGAGCCTAATCTTCCCAAAATGTTGTTCTACTCTGTCGTTGATATCGCGAATGAAATACGAGATATATTGGCTGCAAGATTTCGAAACGCAATCAACCGTTTTCATATTTTATCCGAGATCTCAATTGTAGCCGAAAACATTGCTTTACATTTTTTGCTACCAGCCGAGCGGTTGCACATCGTCTTTGTACTCCTTTCTTTTTTTCCCTTTCCTTCGACGTTTATACAACAGCTCAGGTAACGATAATAATTTCGTTGAGATATTTTTGTAAACGCTGAGGTAGTGGGGAATAAGAAGGATGATTAATTTTCCAAGTGGTGACTGATGACTCTGGGCTCGTCGCGATTCACTACGTGACTGAACTTTCCCGAGCTCTGTTCAACAGTTATTTTTGATAATGCTTGTGTTTCTTATGATTCTTCACGACGTTTCGCTAACCCCGGTAGGCCAGCTGGGGATGTCCAGCTATCGATTATTCCCTCCAGTTTCTCAAAATAAAATGCATCGTCCGGGGCTACCGATTTATCCACTATCTCCGTCAGTATTATCATTATTATTATCATTATTATTATTATTATTATTATTATTATTATTATTATTATTATTATTATTATTATTATTATTATTATTATTATTATTATTATTATTATTTTATTGTAAAAGATTGAGCATCGAAGTGATTCTTCGGTATAACTCTGTCGTGGTCTAACGAGGGGTTTTCCCTAATCGATGAATTCATTATCCGAACGGCTACCCTTAGCTCCTTTGCAAGTGGTAAGCTCGACGGATTTAGGTGAGGGATGGGGGCTTAGGTGGGGGATATGATAAGCGGCTGCACACGTTGTTATAATACACGTCATTGATGTGCGCGAGCGGTGCTTTACACGTGGCTCAAACTCGGCCTTCATTGCTTGTATGCATTGGTGGATGTCCGACAAAGAATCATAGAGAGATACTCGCGAAACGTCCATTTGCTTGATTAAAATGGACTTGTACGGATGAACGCTGTGACACATCGCATGCAAAATTCTACTAGCAGGTAGAACGAATGAAAAAGAGAAAAAAAAACCAAAAACTTTCGATGCATATTTCTAATGATTAAATTAAAATATTAATTAAAATTGCGACTGAATTTGCTCAAAGACTTAAAATTGTTGCCGTCGAATTTTATTGATTCCTTTGAGTCGAGGTAGCGGGTCTGGGGCTAATAAAAAAAAAATAAAAAGGAATAAAATAAAAATATATATTAACATGATGGTTAATATAATTTTTAATAAAGATTTTTTTAGATTCAATGAAAATTGTATGAGAGCAAAACTCTTCCGAATGTTATTTCTTTGAATAGTCTGAATAGCCGATAGCGGAGCAACAAAGGCCAAATAAAACTGGGTGTGTTGAGTTGTAGACGGATTTTATAATGTTGGCGATTTATAAATAAATATACAGCGAGTAGAAAACGTGATACTCCCGTGAGATTTAATATTCCCAGAAACGTCTTCTAAATTCGTCCTCGTGAAGAATAAGATTTTTTAGTTCCTCCAAACAGCCCGGGCGGCATTCACGAGATAATCGTAAATTACTGACATTGGGTTAGCCGTGAAATGAACGTTATTATCCACAGCCGTAAGTTGACGAACCACTCAACGAAAAATTGCATTGATTTCTGAACAAACGTAATCGGTAATTACACTATCTCGAGGGTGTATAGCCGCTCTTCTGGCGGAGCCACAACTGAATAACATTATTATTATTTTTTTACGCTCAATACAAAAATAAACTTTTCGGGTGCTTGTGATTAATACTATTGAAGTTAAAAAATCTCCATGGAGCTGACGTGCACGATTCGCAGTATTAAGAATGTAAATTTTCGAGACCTCAAGAACACGGAATCTGAGCAGAGATAACCGATTTCCTACTCCGATACATTAAACAACTTATTCCCCGACTGGTTGCAGCATCAAATTCTTAACGTTTGTCCATTATCTTCAATTATCCGTCTCTTTATCGTATTCAAGAAAGTAAAATGTAAATACAAAATGTGAGAATGTTTCAATGTCCCGTTCTATGCCAAGATATGTCATTCGTTGGTCGCGAAATTTCCCATCAAAGTAACCATCTCATTTTTCGTAAAATGCCGGACTAATTGAAAAGTGATTATAGCCTATTTTATTGCAAAACAATCAGCGGACCTACGGTATCTCATACCAAGCGTCGCTACGCTGCTCGTCCATTGTCCGATCAACCTCACTCCTCAAAAATACGGAAGGAGAGATACCAGATTCTTCGGCGGGGAAGTCCCCACATAATAATCCTACTGTATGGAGTGCAGTGCCAAGGCACTCGAAGGGAAGTACTCGCGGCATTAGTTTTCTCAATAATTTCATTAAGGGCTATAGCTTTGGCCCCGCAGGGGATGACGTCCGACTGTCTGCCCACGCGCTTATCGCAGCTCGAGCTAGTCGTACGCAGCGCCCCGTTTCAACTGAACAATCGTCACGCGCTCGATCGTTGATAACTACACCAATTTAAAACAGAGAAACGAGCTTATGAGAGCTCAGTAAAACGTAAAAGAACCATGCTCTTGAACCCTTAAACCTTTCTCACTATAATCCGAACCATCATTCTCCCGTGGGGCGTGCATCGAACTGCAAACCGACGATTAATTTAAAATGGCGGCGCGCGAATCTCGGAGCTCGGGATTCGCTTATCACAGCGGTTTCGCGCGACGCTAGCGTCATCGGTCGATGACGGCACGGATAGTCAACAATGTTGATTCGATATATCTCGAAATTTGTATCGATCGGAGGAAAGCCCGTGTGGGGCGCCGGTTTTGATGGAATGAGTGCCGCCATCGGGCGACGATCGAACCAATCCCAGACGCGGTAGAAAAGATGGCGGCGACTACAGGAGCACCAGCAGAAGCAGCAGAAACGACGTCGAGTCTCGACGACGTGATATCGTTCGGCGGTTCCGCGGCTGCGAGCACGACAACCGCGACGTCTCGCGAATAGATCGATCCCTCGAAAATAAATCCGTGGATCTAACAAGGTGTGCGAGGAAACATTTTATAAGAGGCACCGATATAAAACACCAAGGTAGTGATACTGTCGAACGGAGAACCAGTTTAAATAGGGCTCACGATCATCGTAAGATGAGTGAACGCGACAGTGTTTGAACCAGAAAACCTTATTTTTCTCCATTTTTTATAATAAATAAATGACGAAAAAAAGTAAATACGGGTCTCTGTAGTTGCAGAAGGAAGATCGGCTGTGGGGTTGCTTGCGGGGAGACCGCGTGCGAGGATACAGTAGAAGAGACAAGAAGAAGAGAGAGAAAAAGGAAAAGGGGAGAGAGATAGAGAGTTCGTGAGCGCGAGACGACGAGGACGGGAGGGAAGGACGGAAGGAGACGGAAAAATGTGAGGAGGAAGGAGATAGAAAGAGACAGGCTGTCGGGTAGCCCATCAGCGCCTAGCAGACGACATTGTTAGTAAAAATAAAATGTCATTATATTTGGATCGCGGGGTAAGACTCGTGCGTGTGTGTGTGTTTAAGGGGCTTCCGAAGAAAGTCATGAAATTTGAAGCATTCGATTAAATCGCCAGACTGTTGTGTGCGCGTGGCTGTATTTGTGTGTATGCGTGTGTGCTTCGCGTTCTTATTTCATGCTATTTCGCTGTAAATTCGAATTTATCTGGTCCTGATTATCGTCGAAATAATCAATTGTCAGCAAACGCCTATCTTGTTAAAGACTGATTATTTGTCATTTATTTTTGTTTTCTTTCCAGATATTGCTCTTCTCCATTTATTTGAATTTTTCAATTGTGGTGTTCGATAATCACTTCTTAGCAAACGCCTCTCGTTCACGATTTTAGTTATTTTTCATTTCATTTCCTTTCTTAATATTTATTTACTGCATTCATCGTAATCTTTCAATTATTTCGGTGTTATGAAATTACTCATCGCGTGAACGCCCATCTCGTTCAACATTTCTGTTATTTTATATTCATTATTTTATCGAAATATTTCTTTTTTTAATTTATCTTTATTCGTTGAGTTATTCCGTAATTTTTTCTTTTGGTTTCGGGCTGTGAAAGGGATGAAAACGAGAGGTATCGCTAGTGGTGAGCGCGAGTGAAAAACGGTTTTTCCGAGGGTGCGAACGACGAGGAGGGGCAGGGAGGGAGGGAGGGTGAGTCTCCGGGTCGTATGTACGAAGCAGCGTATGGATGTTCGCGGGGGTCGCGGCAGCAGCGACATCGGCGGCGGTGGTCGTCGTCGTCGTCGTCGCGAAGACCGACACGGTGTCGCGTTTGTGGTGGTGCGACGCACACTGAGAGAAATCGCGGGCGACGACGGCAACCCCTGTAACACAGCTGCACCCTTCGCTCGCACGCAATGATGGCTGCCTAGCACGGGGGGGCGCCCGCGTATTGACCAATTTCTCACTCGGTAACGCAACGCATAACTAGAAAGAGAATTAAAGAGTTGAGGTTAACCAAAAGAGAAAAAAAACAATATTGTTACGTGTGGGCAGTAGGTCGCGGGGCGTGTCGCGTTCGCGCCTGGTCAACGTTTAAATTCCTCGGTATTTGACGAAAAATATTGAAAAAAAAAAAAAAAAAAACGAATATTCGTGGGTATATCGTTTTTTGGAACCATAACCCACCCACACCCTCTCTGTCCTCCTCCTCTCGGCCCGGTGACACACACGGGCGTGCGCGCGAGCGGGTGCACACACACAGAGACATACACACACGTACACATACACTGTCATGGCCGACCTTCCATCGTTGCTGCTGAAGGGTTGCTTCGATTTTCCAGGCATCCGAATCATCCCGGTAAATTGGTGCTGAGACATGTAGGCGACGAGAGCACGGATCAGAACAACAACATCACAATGACAAGCGAGGATTTGTTGCAGCCCGGCCATGTGGTCAAAGAACGATGGAAAGTCGTGAGTGATATTTCCCTTTTTTCCTTTATTTAAAAAAAAAAATATATATTTCCGTTCTTTCGAAAAATTGTTGGTGCAATTTTGATGTCCATTCCGAAAAATCGTTTAGATTAACGTTTATTATTGTGGTTCGGTTAATATAAAAATGTTCCTTCTGTCGGATCGTTGAAAGCGTTATTCCTCTGATCCGATGGAACTTTGCACCTATGGCGCACCTGAGACTATTGAACAAATGGTTTTTTTAATTTGTCATAGTTGTCGCTGTATTTGAAGTTGTTTGTTTATTTCTTATTACGTCTATTGAGATTGAGTTGATTGCATTTTTTTTTTTCAGAACATTATAGCCATTATTGTGATGAATTCGATTCCAAAAAGTATATATGAATTATTTGATCAAATAAATTGTACAGACTACATAAACAATGATGAAACATTCACAATTATCTATGCAGCCTGTGCATACATTTAATTTTCTTTGGTGGTTTGCTTTGTACCGGACGCTCATTTAATTTAGGCTCATCGGTGGCGATTGACCTTTGCACCTATAGAGACCCCGATGAAATTCTCAGATTCGCATTAATCGTGGCAGAGGAACTGTTTTTCTTTTTACTTATCATTACTGATTACTAGCAATGAAAATTGGATTAAACGTTCTTGGCATAGATGAGAAAGATAGGGGGCGGCGGATTTGGCGAGATATACGAGGGTTTGGACCTGATGACCAAAGAACAGGTAGCTCTCAAAGTAGAGTCGGCTAGACAACCGAAACAAGTTCTCAAGATGGAAGTGGCCGTCCTCAAAAAACTTCAGGGTGAGAATAGCTTGTTACAGAAATAAAATAGTGGGTCAAATATTTTTTGGACAGATTATATTTAATTTAATTATCCATTTTGCGTTTTCAGGTAAAGAACACGTTTGCAGATTCATAGGGTGCGGCAGAAACGACAGGTTCAATTACGTCGTTATGCAACTGCAAGGGAAAAATCTGGCTGAATTGAGACGAGCGCAGCCTCGAGGTGCCTTTTCCCTGTCCACGACGCTTCGTCTGGGTCTTCAGATTCTGAAAGCAATAGAGAGTATACACCAAGTGGGCTTCCTTCACAGAGATATCAAGCCTGTGAGTGACAATTCTTCAATCATACAGCCAAAATTTATGATGCAAAAAATATAAACGTTAAATATCGAATATAGATGAAGAAGGGAACATTATCATTTATTATTGTTGAAATATTTTCGAATGACTGAGCAAAAAAAAGTGATGATCCGTTAGATGATAATTATTTTGAGGTAGAACATATCAACAACGATGAAATAATTAGTAACATCTCTATGGATCTATGTGTCATTGATGCATAAAAAAAGGCCAGATCCGTGGCCCACGAATAAACAGATTGAACTTGACAAAATACCGTTTTTTTTTATTCCTATTTTCAGTCAAACTTTTCGATCGGTCGTCATCCCCACAATACGCGCATGGTGTACATGTTGGATTTCGGTCTTGCTCGTCAATTTACGACGGGGACCGGGGACGTAAGGCCGCCACGGGCTGCCGCAGGATTTCGCGGTACCGTGCGTTACGCTTCCGTAAATGCTCACAAAAATAAAGAAATGGGTAGACACGACGATCTGTGGTCGTTGTTTTACATGCTCGTGGAATTCGTCAATGGGCAACTTCCTTGGCGTAAGATCAAAGACAAGGAGCAGGTAAACAATTTAATCGGTTCTTTCAAAATATCGGTCATGGTCCTATAATTATATTTACCAATAAAATTCGGGGTGTAACGATGTTTTGTTTATTCAGGTGGGAACTCTGAAGGAAAAATACGATCATCGTCTGCTCTTGAAACATTTACCTTCCGACCTTCGTCAATTCCTCGAACACATTCAGGTAATTCAATTTTTCATTACCGTTCGTTATACGTGCCGAATAATCAATTGGCTCCGAGATGGGAAAAACAAAATTCGAAGGAGAATAAAACTGGAGTAAGCGGTAATCAACGCACGTAGGCATTCGAATGAATCTCCGCGGAGTATTTGGCTCCTGTTCAAACCCTGGTCTATATGATAAAGGGGCCAAGGTTTGCCGGAAGCATATACTTAGTCGTTGATATAACTCGTAACACGAGATTTTCCTTATTCCTTTTTCTTCGTTTTATAACGCCGGCCTATAATGCTATACAACAACAATACTATCGGTCAAACAATATTTTTCGTTGAAATGCCAAAAACAACGCTATTGAGAATTGTCTAGCAGCGTTGCGCTTCTCGCTTAAGAGTTTTATTATTTTTTTTTTTCCACGTTATTCAATGATACTTGATGTACTCATGTATAAATTTTAACTTCTTACTATTTTGCATACGATGTTCTTAAAATTCTTCTCGTGGTTAGGTTTTTTTTTTTTTTTCTATTTAAATATATTTTTCAATTTTTTTCGTAGAACTTGCAATACGCGGATAAGCCGGATTACCCGATGCTGGCCAATCTGTTCGAGCGTTGTATGAAGCGTAGAGGTGTAAAAGCGAGCGATCCGTACGACTGGGAGAGACCTTTGGTTGCCAACGAAGGACTGCCGACGACGAGATCGTTACCAACGGTAACCGCCCCGACCGCGCTGACCACAGCCACGACGATAAATCAGGCACCGACAACGCCAAACGTTGACACGAACAATCAAGAAAACGTCGAACCGGACAACCGAAAAGAGGTCAGTGTAAAAAGGTTTTTTGAAAAAATCTTTGAAATTATTATTTATCTTTTTCCTCGGAAAAGCAATTTGCCAAAGCACGTTTTGCGGATTAACGTTAAAATATAAAGAGTACGTGGAATTTGGTGAATAAATTTGTGCGCACGGTTAACTTCCCTAATCCGTCTTTCGCAGGGAAAGGTAGATTACGAAAGTTTATGCAGGATAATATTGGGAACGGAGGGATCTCCTGTTCCATTTACATCAGCAATAAGTAATCATGGCCGGGACAAAAATTGCAATGCAACCATACAGATAACGGACAACACGCATCAGCAAGGCGGTCAGCAAGTTGCAGCGACGCCTCCGGTACAAGGTAAGTTCTTGTCTCCTGTCTTGGACCATCTGACGTCCCACGTAGACATTTTTTAATTGAATTTTTTATTATTATACAATACTTCTGAACCAATGCTAACATTGTTTAATTTCGAAAATTTAATTTGATGGAATCACTCATCTTATAAATTAATGTTATTAAATTTGCATCGCTTCACGCGACAAAAAAAAAATATATATATATATACCGATATATAATACTATCTGCGTGGGATTTATGAAATTTCAAAAAAATGTAGAATATTGGTTGTAAAGTGTTGTTATTGGGTCGTCGACAGGTTCACCGAAGAAGCGACGTGCGGTGTCGATGGCGGTGGAACCGCAATCACCGGTTCCAGCAGTGGAGAAGCCGGTCGACAACGAGGGCGACGCTCTCATGGCATCGGCGCGTTCGGCATCCGAGGTACCGCGGTCAAAAACCGTGGCAAACGCCGCGGCACCGCTTCGAAAATCTGCAAGCGGCGCAACTTTCGCTAGACTGAGAGTTGTCGCAACACCCGAAACGAATCCCGGTGAACCTCCGAGTCCAAGAATACAAACCGAAGTCGATGCTTCCTACTGTTCCTACGATGTCACGAACACGAAGCACGTCGGAAATCAGAGTCCGGTAAATACGATGATTTTTCATGTATTTCATTAAGGCCTGGACAATAAGGGTCCATGATTTCGCTGTGAAAATTATTCTCAAATATTTTTTTCATTTATTTTGTGATAAAACAAAACAAAAAACATAAATCGAAGCAGGTAACGGAGCAGAGAGAACCTCTCAGAAGAGAACCCAGAAGGCGTACCGAACAAAGACAACAGTCGAGAAGTGGACGATCGGCAATACGCGACTGTTCGATAACTCAATTCGCCCAGATCGACGACGACAATGTGTCCGCGCTTCAGCAAGTAACACGCGGCGGCGGTGGTCTCACACTCGCTTCTCAATGGAAATCACAGTTCGACGATTCCGAAGAGACCGACAACGAATGGAAAGGAGAAAATCTTCAGAGTCCCGAACACAAGGGCGCAAACCCACCCTCCATAGTTCCTCAGGTAAATCGAATAATAACTGCATACATTTTTCCGCTTGCTCAAGGTCAGACGCGCGTAAAAATATTCAGCCAGCTTTTTTTTTTAAATTCATCCTTCGTTCGGCAGATGCTAAAAATAAAATAAACTTTGCACGTTTATTTTTCGATTAACGAATCTAACCTGTGCTTAGACATTCGGAATAAGTATATATTTTCACTTTCCAATTATACAATAGGTCAGAGATAAAAATAGACCACCATGAAGCGTTGATGTTAAACTATTAAATTATAGTTAAATTGTTACTGAACCCATATTTTTATTACTAACTCAATTCTATCTAAATCGTTTCTAACTAAGCCCTGAACTTATAATTCAATAGAAATTAAATCCTTTTGTTTTTTTTTTTTTTTTTTATTGTTCGACTGCATATAATTGAAGTTGTAACATTATATTGCATATTAATCTTACTAGAATAATTTTCATAAAATAAATTATTAGCAAAAATGGACTCCGTGCAAAGCGAGGTATAAACACCGAGCAATCAAGCACATTTGATATTTACTACGAATCAGTCAGTAAGCCTGAGATTCACGTAATATATAATTTTAGAATCTTCCGAAACATCATTTAGCACTCATCGATCACTCGAGAACAATTGTTTCTTTCATCATCATCATCGTCATCAACGATCTCGAAAAAATTATATTTGCGCTGTTATTCATTAAAGCCTCTATTTAAAATTCTAGCCTCGTCTGGCCTGTATCAACATCCTCGCTTGACCCGACCTGTCTTCCGCCGATGCACTACGAATCTTTGAATTTGCCCAATTGCGCTATGATCCCTGGATGCCTGCACAAGCTTTTACCGCTTCTTTATTTTTCTTTCGCCTTGCTCGCTAGAATACCCGCCAATATATACATATATATATATTACTTTTAAATATTTTTTTTTTCGTTTGGTACCACGCTGCATGGCTCTGGCAAAATTACTTACTTTTCTTTATTTTTCGTTGGTACTTTTTTACTTTTTGCGCCGTCGACTGGCCGATAAATTGCCAGATCGTCGGAAACTATAATTTTTTCTTTTATTAAAGTAAAAAAAAAGAGTTAAAAATTGATTTCTTTTTGTTCGTTCAACAAATACCTATCAGCTACATTGTAAAATGTTCAGTGACGTGACGTTTTTTTCAATATCCTTTGAAATCTTCATCGGCAATATGCGACGAGTTGTGTAAATTCTTCGACGATGTCGTCGACCATGGATGGACCGAAAAAAGGAAAAAAAACTCATGTATCGACATTGTTACTACCTACCATTGTTAATAATAATAATTTTTTGCGATAAAAAATGAAAAATGAAAAAAAAAAGGACAGTTCAATCAGGTTTGGCAATTCTTTCTGCATCCCTTATTTCTACAATCTTCGTTGATGACAAGCATGTCCGCACGCTTTTGATTTAGTTTGAAGCTTTTTCATTTGCTTTCCTTCCATTGACCTGCGTAATGGAATACGAATAATTGCAACGAGTAATACACGGCTCATATATAGTCCACAGTTGTTAGTGAAGCTGTAGCTACGGTAAACCCGATGAGCGGATGTCCGGATGCAAAAACTTGGACGAGTCACGGAATATCGGTAACGCCGACGATTGTGTCCCAACAGCAGTCCGCGAGCGGGACCGTCGGTACCGCGCAGAATGCGCTATCGCGAATAAGCGAAGACTCGCCTAGACCGTCGGTGCCACACAGGTGTCTCAATATCACCGGAATCGAAAAATATCCGGAGCTTCAAGGTGCTCTGCCTCGAGCCTGGAGCGTACCGGCGCTGGCGCCGCACGTTCGCGCCGATCTCGAAGCACCACTGGTTTGTTAATCATACCCGTTATACCCATTTCTTCAATAAACATAGCACTTATTATTCGATCAACATTTTTATTTATTTATTATCCTATATTTCTATTTATTTTCTATATGTTGTCCAAATAAAACTGTTTCGAGACTAAAAAAAGAGTTTTACGGCTAATCAGCGATACCAGACCCATGCAATATCTTTTTTACCATTGGATACAGGTACAACAAGCAGCGTTCGATGATTTGCTATACGAAGTCGACGTGATGAGGAACGTCGCGATGCGTCGCGACGAGCCAAGAAGTAGCCCAGTGGCGAGGCGAGCGAGCGTTCCAGCGGTGGCATTCGCACAACCGAAAACCGTTCCCACAACGCCTGTCGGTGACGAAGAGGAGCAGGCGGTTGCCGGCCGTCTAGAAATTCGAGTCGTCGACTCGACCGGAGGTGCTACAGTCGTGCAAACAAGTGCCGACAAGGAACCGCTGCAAAGTATGCACCAATTCTTTCTCAATCTCATTTAAAAAAAAAAAAATTTTTTTCGATGTTAAGAACGAGCTTCGAAACTAATCCGGTGATTCGATAACATTTTTTGTTTCGTTCTTTTATTTTATTTACTCCGACACAATAAGAAAAAAACTATTTCAACTCTATATTTTTTATTGATCCAATTCTATTTTCATAAGTATTCCTGTTTCTATTCTACTTTCTGAAGTGAAATAATTCATGCGATTAAAAGTTTTAAAAAACAATTTTAAAATCAGAAAAATTGACAAACGGCACCGCGGGCAGCCCTGCAAGTCCGAATCCAGGACCGGACGAGCCATCCGTGTACTACGACGCAACGGAGACACGTCCGACGGCGACCAATAGTTTGTTGAACAAATCCACGACGTTGCCATCAACGCCAGTCGCAAACACGGTATTGCTTCGCGAAACCAAAGACAATAAAGAACGTGATTCGATTATTCGGCCGCACAGTAGTCACAGTAAAATTCCAATTCCGGTGAAAAGTCCGCGATGTTCGTTATCGGAATCGACGCCTGAGACGAACACGCAAAACACAAAGACCGGACCGGCGAGTGATGCGGAAAAATCGCCGGCACAAATCGTTCAACAACTGAAGGATCGAGACACCGGTTAGTCATTATCACTGTTGAATGTTCATGTTATTCATTTATTCGTTATTTAAATTATTTGTTCTTCATCAAACTTTTTTTTTAAACTCAAAAAGCGACTCTAGCCATAGTTGTTATTATTCACGTTTATCGCATAATGCTTCAAGTACTTGCACCATTGCGAACTTCTATAGTTAATTATATTAGCCTTGCATCTCTTCTTAATCGCTAACGAGTAAGGGAACGCGGGGTGTAGCTTCGTCGTCGTCACAATCCCCTCATATAATTATTCATTACACGCATCTTTACCCGCCCCCCCCCCCCCCCCCAGTTTACAAAACGCAACTTAAAACGTGCGATAGTTGCGAGGCAATGAATAAATGGAGCGCGCAGGCCAAACCCCGTAGCTATATTCTAATCGAGGTTAAAACTTATCGTAGCGGAAATACCATTTTCCTTTCATCATAAACACGGAAAAAAACACTCGGTGTGCATAGCACGCTCTGAAGAAGGGAAACTTATTGTTCGAGTCGCCAACGGAAAATCATTTTGCTTTTCAACGCGAATTGTTGAAGTTTTATCGGAAATATTGGTTGGTTTTTAAATTTTCGAACGAGATACCTAGCCTTCATTTTTAAGAATGTTCTGCTGCACTTTTCACTATTTTTTGGACCTCCGGTCCATTCCCATTTTTTTTCCTTATGTTTCGCCGTTTATTTCGGCACAATAACTGGTACGCCATAAAATGTAAATCACTACAAAACAGCTGATGACAATCGGACGGCGACGTTAAAATGAGAAAAACAGAGACAGGATTTTATTGTTAAATCGATACTTTCGTGCTCCCCATCGAAGAAATGAGGCACAAAAAAGAGACCAAAGACAGGGAAACAGCGTAGAATATCGTATAATTCCGCGAAACGACAAGCGTTGCATGCCAAACGTCACACAGGATTGTCGACGAATCGTTTTTATCCGAGCAAGCCGAAAAAAAGTTTGACTTAAAAAAATAATAACGAACCGAATGAGATTATTATCGCCGTTTTACCGGTTTTTGGCCGATATATTTGAATTTATTCGTTCTTAGCGTTACTAACACCGGTAAATTTTAGCCATCAAAGGTAAACCGTTGTCAGTACATACGGAGGCACCGGCACTGAGGCGCTGCGCGACATTACCGGACGCGAGACCGAGCGTTCCTCCGTTAACGTCGACAAGCTCGACCGAGGATGAAAATTTGACGGGTTGCACACCCGCGCTACGACGTCGACGACAGACCGATAAATACGTGACCGACGCCAGTCAGCTCAATCTACGATTCCAAAGACCCCAGAGAAGATCGAGGCCAACGTCGGAGGTATTGCCGAGATTCATTCCCCGGGGCGTGCCGTCTTACCTTTTCGATTCAGGTAAAAGAACCGAGGAGAGCAGTGACAATGACTCGGACAGCAGCGGACCGCCGAATGCACAACCTCCGCCACCACCGTCATCGCTACCGCCCCACGTCGCTGAGAATAACGCTAGGTATTGTTATCATTCATTTCATTCTCTGTTCTCACTATTTTTTAGGTAGTCATTTTTTTTTTAAATTATTATTATTATTACTCTTTTATAAAAAAAACCGTTTATCCGGTAAATCAAAGGCGGAATTTATTTTTCACGATATTCCAGACACAAAAATTATGGGAACCATTCGTATCACTTCCTAATTATTTGTGTTGATTATTAATTAATTTAAATAACGCCTCGGGACGATAATTAACAATTATACAAAACGTAATGCATCCGTATCTTCTCTAAACGCTATAACTGGGTTTTTTTTTCTTTTTTTTTTTTTCATCATTTTCCGGGTATCAGTCTCGCGTCGGTCCTTCCGGTCGCGTCTGCTTCATTCCCAGGAGGAAAAAGTACAACATACTACATCGACATCCAATTTTACGCGAAAAATGCTTGTTTTTCAATGAACTAACTTGCATATAATTATTATTGTTATTCGCGAATGACAGTTTCCCATCGTCGTCGTTCCAAGTACGACGGAAAACCGACGTTAAATAATATCTACGAGATAATCTGTTTTATAGGTCATTTACATAGGGCTACAACGTTAATAAGTTGTTAGTAAGCGGTTGTAAATGCTAGCTACGCTTTCCTCACGTATATTAGGATGTGCACAAGCGTCAATGCGCTTTGATTGCTGTATACAAAAAAATGCAACAATGAGGCAAAAAACCTCGCAATGTTGTGGCATGACAAGACTTGGTCCCTGCATAAATCGTAGCGAACTTCATCCGCATGAAGCTTGCTGTTTATTTTTTTAACTTTCGTTCCGTCTAACACGACAGGTTTGTAGAAAATTATTTGTAGAAACATTTCAGCAGTGATTATTGCAAACTTTCAAAAGGCACATATTATTGTCATTTATGCATTCTGGATTGCTAATAGTTTACGGGAATATGTTAGTTTTTTATCTTTGAACCATGTAACTCACTCAATCGTAAACGAATTAAAAGATTTATTTGAAGAACATTCAAAGGTAAGCGTGAGATCTTCTCGAAAGCGTACAACAAAAAGTCGAGTCGATTTTTCTACCGAGTTATTGACAAATATCGAAATAATCTAATTAATTATGAATAAAATGTGTTTTGTTGCAGATGCCGTAGATTCAGACCGGTTCCAGACGCAGCGGTAGTGTACAAAGAATCGTGAGGTTTAGTGACCGGATTCTGCAAGAGTCTTTGTTCGCGTTACAATCAACAATGTTCTACCACAGCCAACTAGGAATGTGATACCTTTTTGGATCAAATAAGTATAGAGCCTTTCTAGTTACTGGAAGAAGACGAATAAAAAAGCGCAAGAAAAACATAAGAGAGAGAAGAAAGAAAAGAAGAAATAAATAACAAACAAAAAAAACAAAAAAATGAGAGAAAAGTGACGAAACGTCGAGGATTTTGACAATTGTGGAAACAGCGAATGATTTTTCCGAGTTACCGAGGAAATTAAAGTGACGTACTTACGGAGTATGATGCACTGTGATTCGTCGATAATCTTAAGGTATTTCACGCGATTGTTGGAATTTGTTTTTTGTTCTTCTTACGGTTGTATACGGCTCAAGGAACTTCATCGATAATCCTTGTATGAAACAAGTTTATTTTTCATGGATCTCGACGGATCTCAGGTAAAAAAAAAAGACGGTCGTCCGGAATATTTATCCCGTGCAACGATCGAATTTTCTTTTCTTTTCTTCCCAATTTTTTTCGTTTATTTTTTTAAACGAAGAAGCTCATAAAAGCGTATGATCTCGGCGATGTATGTGTGAATTCGGTCGAATGGGGATGGATTCTAGGGAATCGCTCGGCGCGCCCAGATATTTTATATAGCTTGCTCGAAGATTGTACAGAAATACTGGCAAAAGCTTCTCAGATTGTACGAACTCACCGTCTAACCCTTCTAATTTTTTTTTTTTTCTATGCTGTCTTAGGTTTTTAAGAAATTTTATTGGCGGCCGCTCGAGGGACAGCTCACGTTGGGGAAAATAATACTTTGCAGCATCCTTGTATCTTAATAATGGTTAATCTGCAGTGGGAGACCACAGATAAAATTCTTTTAAGTACTCAACGCTCGACGAGATACGAAAGAAAGAAAGGATGGAAAAAAATGAAAAAAAAAAACTCTCCCGAAGTCACATCTTGACTGCAGTTCGATATCATAAAATTGAACGCGATTCATCTTGTAGAGAAAAAAAAACTCATAATTTTTAGGACTTAGGCATCGAGAGAAAGCAAACGAAAAGTGAAGAAAAAATAATAATAAAATAAAAATGGGCGAGTGTGCTAGTCTCGGTTAACCCACCGCTAAAAGATCAACAGAATGCAACAATTTTTGGATGTTCGCTCCGATCGTAAGAATCGTATTTATCGTCTTAGGGTCCGGCAATTGGCCCGTTGTCAGTGAAAAAGACACAAAATAATTAGTTGAACAAAGCAAATGCAACGACGCTTAGTGAAAAAAAAAAAAAACTTTTGCGGGGCTACAGGTGTAGATTAAATGCTCCCCTTCGTTCGAAATAAAATGCGGACGAACGTTCAATGGAGCGTTTACGCGCAAAGGCTAGTCAGTTTTCGAGCTGTCGTCGTCTCGCGTACTAAACTCGTATATTGCTTCATGCGAACGTAAATAAAGTTTTTATATAAAAACTACTATACCAAACCTTATGTCGTTAATTCTATAGGAAGCAGATAGTCAGTTAAACAAATACGCAATGGTTAAAATAATTGAAACTTATACCAAAAGAATAAAGAAATAAAAGTAAAATACTAAAAAAATAAAGAAAATAACGAGAGAAAAGTCGAAATGCGATAGTAATATGTATGTCTAGTTGGTGTTAACGATTGTCGCTCTGTTTACGGAAATTTTTTCCATAAAAATATAGAAAAAAAGTGTACGCACACGATTGACTAAGTAATTTTGCCCAGCTAACGACTTTAATTTATTTTTTATTCATTGTGAGTTAGTTAAATTGCACCATCACGTTGTTTGCTAATTAAAATCTAGTCACCGATTAAACACGCGTGCACCGTGCTTCGACGTTCAATAGTTCGTTTTCTTCAACGCTCGACTAATTTTGGAAATTTAAGTTAGTTCTAGCTAGGAATCGAGCAGTGCGACAAATGCACTCATTTTTTTTTATCTGTCGTTGAAAAAGTCAAAGTCAATCTTTTTTTTTAACTCAAAAAAAAACTACGTCGATCCTGGCAGTGCAAAGCAGCGAACTAATCATCACAAATTTCATATTATTGTTTCCCACGAGATATCATACCAGCAATGCACGAGACGCAGCCTTGTGTGTCAACTACAACAGTTTCGGTAATTTCGAGACACAAATACAACGTAAAAAAATATTTAGGATAGTTTTCACTAATAGTGCAATATTTTACAATATGAAATTTGGACGAAGCTAACCATCTCGAGATTCTACCATATGCCAAATTAATGATATTTATTCTAACAATTATTATTGCCCTTATTATTATGATTATTATTATTATTGCGTAGACGACTGACCAGTATTGTTACAAAGAAACGATCAGGAAAGAAGAACGAACGAACGAACTTAACCGTAGCATGTATGATTATTGATTCGCTTCCATGATAATATAAATAACGTGCAATTAATAGCGACAAATTAATTTGTATGCCAAAATGCTTTTGAGTAAAAAAAAGGAAAAAAGAAAAATGAATAGAAGATAAACGAGAGAAGGCGTGCAGCATGTTGTAATGAATTTAGAGTCGTTTGCACCCGTATGAGATAAAAAAAAAGGTAGATATGAATTAATAAGGCGAAAGGATAATGCTGCTTACTCGAATATAAAGTGCCATTGAACTTTACAAAGTATCCGACGCCCCTCTCCCCAGCTCCCGATATTCGATGAATTGTTAACGTAGACAAGACGTCGAAAGAAGTGTTGCATTCCGTTGACTGTAAACCGCCCGAAAAACATAAAACCATCGTTTAGGTTCCTGTAAATAATAATATTGCTAACGTACCGTAATCGACTCAATATTAATTACCAGTGACAGAATTAAATATAATTGTCAATAATATCTATATATATTATATAAATAAAAATCTATATAATATATATATATATTTATTGTACCTTTTCTCTGCTTTGTGATCTACACGACTTATGAATAAGGAACGAACAAAAAAATTATTAATACGTCAGTACATGTGAATGTAACCACGATTAAATTCTCTGATCTGCAATCTTAAAGGAGACAAGAGAACTATTACTTCGTAATCCATTTAATTAATTTAAAAAAATTAATAAAATTAAAACAAAACAAAAAACTATTGTAATTATTAAGTATCCGCGGAATAGTAAACAGATATTATTGTCTATGGGTAATTCATAATTGTTAGTTTATTATTATTATTATTAATATTAAATTATTGAATTGATCGAAAGGTGAAGTTTAGAAGATAAACTATTAACGAAAAAAAGTAAATTGAAATGAGAACAAATGAAGTAAAATAAAGTGCTTGTAGCTTGATTCATTGATAAATTAAAGGAAAGATCGTGACTATTGGTGCTCCGTACAACATGTTTCGCCGAAATCCAGATTTAATGATGATAGTCATTCAGTGATTTCCTGTGAAAAAAGTTAAACATTGTTTTTGTGGAAAACTTTGTCTTGCGAAAATATCCTCTATGAAAATAGCAGATGCAGTGGACTCCTTATTTTATTTCGGTTCAATAAAATTTAACTGACTGCGGATGCAGCGATTGCAGATGTGTTAGTAAAGAATCCATTAAATTTCTCCAACATCTCGATTTTCCGTAGACATTTTTACTTTTGTAATCTTATTTTTTATTTTATTTTTTTCATTTTTTAATCAAATTGTTCAACAAAGAATGTAACGAAAAAAAAAAATGGATTACACGGATAAAATCAATTATTTTGAAATTCTTTTATTCATTTATTTTTCCAAACACAATTGCAATATAATTTCTCTTGTTTTTTTACATGTACGCCGATGAATCATGTCAATGGCTAAAAGAAAAGAAAATTTTGTTAATTTAAAGAAATTAAATACAAAAGACTGGTTTGGGGTTAATAGATTCGGAAAATCGATTTCTACAGAGGTCGAGACCGTATTTGCATCATCGACCAAGTGCTGCTGCGGTCGAAGATTTCCCGAATCAACGACTGTGCGCGTTCGAGTCCGAGTTTGTAGGTTACGAAACAACCAGTTGAAATTTTCCATCTAAAATCTAACCACCGATGAAAACAAACATTTTGATCACGTAATTACGTCGAATAACGTAGCTAAAATCGTCGATGCGATCGTTAACTCGTTTTCACAAAACGTCATCAGCAAACTCGTGAGTTTTGTGATTTCCCCCCCCGAGAAATGTTATAGGTTATGTACGCTCAATGTTATGATCGTTGATTGTTACAATGGATTTAGTAGAAAATGTGGCCGATATTGATGAGCGTGATGAGAAGGTACGTGCCGTACGTGACTCTCCCGTTCGCGGGGATCGTCGGCTACCTGGGTTATCACGTCGAAGGCTGGGTATCCGACCGATACACACCCGCAACCGATCCTGTCATCCAACAGCGTGAGGAACGATTACTGGACAATCTGGATTCTGGAATTATTCGAAAGAAGCATAATCCACTGGAAGTCAATCTGTCTCCGTCGCTGTCTTCGTAGCGGTTTAAGAGAAAAAACAACATTTTTATGGCTATTGTACATAATTATCGGTATTCAGATGACCATTGTAATTCAATAGCTGCTTTTCAAGCAGCTTTCGAGTGCTTTGCAACAAGTTTGCTGAGTGTGAAAGCACTGTATCGACACGCAAGGCTTACGACGCGTTGGCCGAACGAATTATGTTTGACCAAACATATAGGAAGAATTTGCGATTCAATGCTTATGTAAATTATGTATTTTGTGTTTAAGGTTTTATGTTGGATCGATTCATGCAATTGCAAGGTTTTCAAAACATCAAAATAGGAAAAGTAGAACAAATTTTGTTCAAGGAAGCATATTAAAATAATTATTGATCGGCTTGTTTTTTTTTGTTTATCAATAACCTGCGAGAATTGTTGATGCGTCTGCAAACTTTGGGAGAGATGTTTATAATAAAGCAACATCCTTAGCGGGTAAACAAATACTTATACCTGGGCATGTACCTTTTTTTTAATTTCAGTCTGACTAAAACTTTTCATTTCTCTGATTCTGCTAGTTGGTAGCAGCGACCAAAGAGGAAAATAATGTGTCGAATCATTAATAAATACCAAACAAGAGTAATACTATGATGTTATTAATTAAATCATGTTGAGTACATAATACAGATTATTTGTTACATTTTCTTTCTCAAAAAATTATTTTGGGAAAAAAGTGATTCTCAGATTTGAACGCCAAACTTGTAGCTAACAATGTGATAGTATTCGTGAGCTGGTCGCAAAATGCTGTCCGGAAAGTTCTTCTGCAACAAAAAATCTAGTCATTAGAACTTCTCAATCAGCCGCATAATAATTCACTAAAAAAATTTTTCTTAAACGAATATTTGGAGAATTAGGAGATCAACATAAGCATTTGGAAAAGTAAGTCGAATAATATCCTTTTGCACAAAAATAAAAATGATAATTTAAATTAAAACTCGTTTTGAATAAATTTGAGAAACCGATATGCGTCTACAACGTGCCGATTCGGAGGACTTACCTGATTGACGGCGTCGGGATAGTTTTGAGTCTCTAAGCAAAGAGCAGCATGTTTGAAGTAGGATTTTCCCTCTTTGCCCAGGACGCCAGTTGCATTTATTTCCGGCAAGAAATTGGAAGTGTACAACTGAACCCCCGGTTGGTTCGATCGAACTTCGAGATATCTTCCGGATTTCTGATGAAACACTTTTCCAACGAGACGATATTTTTCCGAGGCATCGCTCTCAGGCAAACAAAAATTGTAATCGTATCCTCCACCGGGAACTTTGTTTATTACGTCACCGAGAATCGTTGGTTTTCTGAGATCCATTGTGCTGTTTGCGACCGATCTTATTTCACCGGTTGGAATGCTCTGATCGTCGGTCACTGTCCAACGATCGGCGGTCATTGTGATCGATTGTGCGTATAACTCCGATGAGTTGCTTCCCTGTAACAACGAATTTAATCAATAATCCTCCTAAAGTTTCAATAATTATCAATTATTTGAAACTCCATTTTTTTTGGTTTCCCAAAAATTATCTTTATTTGCCACAACAAGAAAAAATGTCCGAGCGTGTGGCAACACAGGCTGCGTTATCATATTATTTCGTACGTGTCCAGCGATATTGAAGTAACTGTGATTCGTCAAATTTATAGGCGTGGGTTTAGTAGTGCGAGCTCTCATCTCGATGGACAATTTTCCATCGTTGTCGAGCCGGAAGATGGTTGTGGCTACGACGGCTCCGGGATAGCCCTCGTCCCCGTCTTCGCTGAGGAGGCTCATCACGACAGCGCCATTATCAATCGTCGTTTCCCACATTTTCGCGCTCCAACCTTTGAAACCCCCGTGAAGACTGAATTCTCCCTTATTTCTGCCTACGTTATATTCAACCCCGTCGAGGGTGAAACGGCCTTTGGCAATGCGGTTTGCGACGCGACCAATTGTCGCCCCGAAGTAGGGATTGTCGGCTGCGAGATATCCTGAATGGATAAAACATTATTTTAATTAATCGATAAATCATTAATTATAAAATTACATATGACGCGAAAAATCATTCGAACCAATAATTCATCGCTCGATTATGATTTTTTTGTTGCCTTCAATATCCCCAACTCGAAAACGTATGTCGAGGTCTTCCAATTTTTGGGATTTAATTAAGTAATGAGCCAATGGAAAAATGAAAAAAATCAGGGGATCGAATGATCGATTATGTTATTTTGATATATTTTTTTGCCTTTTATATCGTCGAATCCGAGAACGACGTCGTCAATTTTTCCATTCTTGTCCGGCGTGCGTATGGCTCTTATCGTTGCCCCGTAATTCAGAACATCGACCTCATAATTATTTTTATTTTTCAGAGTGTACATCTTTACTTGGTCCTTTCCCACGGTGCCCCATTGTTGGACCGTTATCACGGTTTCCGACGGCGATGCCATGCTGATTTTCGGATGCGACCGCGTGTAAAACAAACCAAAAAATAATCTAAATTCATTTCTATAGTACAATTAACGTACCGAATAGTTTTGGTAAAGAACAAAAAAAAAGGTTTTATAGAAGCCTATAATTATTTTGATAGCTGCCAAGCATCGCACAGATAAAGGTCGATGGAATTGGAAAAAAAACGTTCGAGGGGGGGAAAAAAAATGTTTAGCTTATTATAATTGTACGGGACAATTTTCCTTTGAATTCAATCATTAGTAGGAAGATACAAATGAACATACATCGTCTTTCACAACAACAAAAATATATGTGTATCATATTTGAACATATCGCGTGACGAGTTGGTTGAATAATCCCGTAACATCGTTTCGACGGGTTCGTCGAATGATCCGTCGGAAAGATACAAAAGCCTGTCGTAATTACTGTCATGAGATGTAGCGATAAGATCGTTCCGATAAATATATACCTCTGCCATGAAATCCGGGGATCGACGGATTTCTTAACGAAAATGGACTATTGGACCGGCTTACCAAGGAATTATGTGGATTATTCAAGTAGATTGCGATCAACGAGTATTATATCATACTCACACGTTACTGGAAATGTAATGAAATAGCTTAGCACCATGCAAAACGAACGCCGGTTGCGCACTACTTGCTCGGAATACTACTAAAGTTGGCGAACAAATCTGAGTACTCTGACGAAATGATAACCGGGGCTTATCGGACCGACACCGACACAATACCAAGCCATCTAATCAATTGCGTCTCGCTGCATTATTATTATTTAATTTTTTCAATTATTCATCCGCCGCTGGTAGAATCGAATGGAGTAGGACGGTGCAAATGACTCGAGATTTCGTTGAAGCTGACTTTGCTTCTGGTTACAAAAATGCCTAAGCCGGGCCACCTTCATCGTCAACGGTCGATATAACCAGTGTCGGACAATTGGCAATATGCCAAAGTACAGAGAGCAAGCACCAGATGGCTTCTTGGTCATTTAAAACAAACACATTTCGATTTCAAATTGTTCTTTTAATCATTTCTATTTATTTATTTATTATTTGTTCGCCAGGGACAAAACGACGTCAAAGTCCGTTGGGGAGAAAATTTTCTAGCAGATTTCATTTAAATTTCATTGACAAAACCAATTTTTCAACAATAATTATTATTATCATTAAAATTAACAGAATTTTTTAAAATGTTTATCGATTTTTGTTTAGAATTGAATTGCGTCTTGTGGAATTTTTTTTCAACCCAACGATCTTTGACGTCACTAATTGGAATTATCGGTTGCCGGATAAGCCAATGCTCGATGAGAAAATCCTCGTTAATGACACAACTACTGAATAATCATCGTTCTTTAGTTTTGCTCGAGTTTTTGAGTAGCAGTGCCGGACGGTCATTCCAATGATGAATCGTATTTCAAATAATATTTTCGATAATGATTTTTTGAAAAATCTTTTTTATAATTATCAAAAAATAAGAAATTACAATTGATAGTACAGCTGCTCCGAACTCGAGACAACGATACTTGGGACTTTTTTTGCAACCGGACGACCGAGACCGACTTAACGCCTTCGGTCAATATTAGTCATTGTCTGTACACGATGAGAAATGAGCGCAAACATTTTTTGAGAATAATATTTACCTGATCACCCGGATTTGCGAAATCGCGATTAACGGTTCGAATTAAAATCCATTTTCTCAAGGTTTTCAACTAATAATCGGCGATTCCGTTGTCTGATTGAGTGCGAAATAATCCGCGGCTTCTATACCGGGTGTCCCAAAATCACCGCTGTCAACTTAAACCATGGATTCCTTATTTAGTGAATAAACATGGTTTTCGTTTGCGGTGATTTTGGGACACCCTGTATATAATTCCCCTGGGCAACAACGAAGACTCGATTAATTTATTACGGTGCTAATACCCCCCCCCCCCCCCTTCCATACCCACAATTGATGTCATTCCTCGAAAATTTGACGAATCGAAGACCCATTAATTCGTAAAATTCATTGACCGGTCTTGGAATAAAAACACAGACTTTTTTTTTCTCGAATCGCACGTGAAATATCTTGTTGTGGAATCACTGAAAAAAACTGAAAATCAGTCTATATTATATAAAAATCATGTGAAATCACATTTAACGAATCATGCTAATAATAGCTTTTCATATTGCTCGAATATTTTTTCGTAGAATTTTATTTAGCGAAGCATGATAAAAAAAATGCAACATCTCGTATGGATTGATCATTGTACTAATTATTATATGTTTAATTATTTTTCGTGACAGTACTACGACAGGTTTTCAACAAATTCCGATTGGCAATCCATGTTTATGAAAAAAATAAACGAACGAAAAGAAACGTTTTTTTCGTCTTTCCTCATTCACTCATCATCTCGAGGCATTGTCTGAGACATCGACTCTAATTTATCACGCAATAACGTTCCGTGAGATTTTCTCGCGGTATAATGAATTGCAAACGACTATGTGTCATCGCTGGTACTGCGTCGCAATGTGACCTACACAGTTTTTTTTTTCTTAAACCTCGAATTCTGGTTTTGGATCTAAAATCCTTGGCCAGTCAACGTATAATTATTTTTATTTTCTTTGTTGATCCGGGACTCGCGTGTATGCGTCAATATCTTAAAATCTGCGAAATTTTTACGACAACCTTGAACTTGGATAAAATCGAGCACTGCCATAAAACCAGTTTATTCGGTTGACCGTCGGGTTTCGAGCAACTCCATCGTGATTGTACATTGCGATAAATCAAGGCGATGCTATCGCATCCGCGACGATAACACGAGCTCTCGGGCCAAAACCTTTTCAACGAAACTCGCGTGTATGCGGAAAGAATTAATCAAGCGCAATCGAGCGAATGCCAAACGCGAAGCGGCGTATTGCTTGATATCTCGCGGTTGTTGAAAACACGGCGATTCGTTGCACGAGCGAACGTCTGAAGAGTTGCGAAATTTTCGCAGAACGACATCCAAATGGCTGAATTTTATCGAGTCTATATTCGGAAATGCGAATTTCAATAACGGGCAATTTATCGAGGAAGTAGACGTAGATTTCGACGAATAGATATGGAACGTCGGGATTGTGCAAAAAGTCTATTGAGACACACGAGGCTAGAGTTTCAATCAAGATTTCCCAACTTTTCGACCGGTTTTCAACCTCGCAAAGTCGAATTGATAATAATGTGCGGAGTTCGGAGAAACATTCGTATAGCTTTCATCCAAATAATTAATACCAAAATTAATAATTTATTTATATGTGTATAGAATATACATATATATCTACAATAATATATAAATAATAAATTTTTTTTTTCATAATAATTAAAATATTATAAAATCGCGCAATTGCGCCTTTTTTAGGGCACGATGATGTCAGCTGTAAACAGGATGCTCGGATATGAGCTATCGCTGCAATTGTGATTTTAGCGGGATAACTCGTGAAACATGCTTTTTTCCTCCACAATCAAGACACTCCAAAGATTGTCAGGCTTCCGAATCAATTAGAGCAATTATTGTCACGATTGTGAGATATTTATCGGTTTTCATTCGCGCTCCATAATCGAATGGAATCAAGGGATAGCGATATTTATTCCGACCGAGCATTTCGCGCCCGGTCGGTAACGAAAACCGTAAACAATTTTTCTCGAGAATGTCAAACATTTATAAATAAAACGGAAATCTTGCATCATGCAGATTTACGAGACGAGTGATGTAAGACTTTTTTTAAACTTACAAACGTTCGACAGCCTGGAAAAAATATATGTATACATATATCCCTATATGGTTTACAATTAGTCTTACGAACCGAACACCTTTCGTCTCATCTCGAATCGTCTTATATCCAACTTTAATTGATTGATAAAAATATTTTCTCACCAAACCAACGGAAAGATAGTTAGCAGAGCACTGGCGTAAAACATCTCGTTGGATTTCGTTTGAAACGGTGAAAAGAAAGAAAAACTGAAACCAGTGAAATAACGATTCGTGACTGCGATTTCAGACCCGACTGCGTCAATATCGCGTCGGACAAGCACTGGCAAATCGTGAAGGGGATGGCATGTGGTTGCTAACTCGCAGCTTTCCTTGAAAACAACTCGTGCTGTTCGTTTTTTTTCCTGCGACGTTTGTTCTACCAAAACCAGTAGAATCGGTACGGTTATATTGTGGCAAACTGGGAACCGAATAAACCTGGCGTGAATACCGACGATGGTCCCAAGGCTATCTAGAATTTCGGACAACTCTCGGATCAGATTAATTGTCTCGGCTAAGTCGTTCAACGTCCGAACTACGGCTAGTTTTATGCCCGTTCAGTTGTCATCCTTTTTAACGGTGAAAACTGAAAGAAAGATGAAAAGGAAAATTTGATGAAGTTGCTCATTTAAATATTGCAATAAGTCGTGAAAAACTGTGGCTAAAGTTTGACGTTTTTTTGTAGTTATTATATATTTTTTTTTCAAATTTGAGAACTGTCCTCTTGTCTCGTATGGTAATTCTCGCGTTAATCGTCCGTAACGGAAACTTTTCTGTCACCGGGAAAACCGATTAATCGTGATAGTTATGACGCTGAGAATATCAGATGATTTTTTCAGACGTAATTGGATAAAAAAATTCAATGGAATTTTTCTTGTTTAGAATGTCTGACGCTCCCGTGTTTGGCATTGGAAAACGAAAGGAATTTTCTCATTCGTGCCCCGGCTTCGGAGACTCCATCAAGGTGCTCGATACAATACGATACAGGACGGACGGATTTCTGGATGGGAAATAATTAACAAATCGACCCGAATGAAAAATGCTTGATTGCTTACACTTAGTAATTATGCACGCAAGTTGTATTTCAATTCAGAAATATAATTATGCATATTCAATAATCTCCGACGACTCTGAGACCCAAGTTTTTCAAAACTAATAAAAAGATAGAGAAATAATGATAGTCGGACAAAATCCGTAACGACGCCATTGGTGAACTCGTGAACAGATGAGAAAGAGACATCCAAACATTTCGACGTAAATGTCTGGGTCATCGTGAATATTTGGCTCGGAGAATTGTTGATTCAAAATTTCAATGACTAGCGAGAATTGCCACGTTGAAAATACGAAAGCGCGTTAAGCAACCGATGACGAATAATCATTGAATGAACAACATGTTTTCGCCTGTCGGTTCGAATACCTGCCGATTGATTATTTGAGATTGATTAAATAATTAATCATTTTGTTTCAATTGAGACATATCATTTTTACAGGTGATTGATTATCTTGTTATTAATCTTGTCCCTAAAGGCAAAACAATATATCGACAATTAAAAAAGGAGAATATTTTATTATTATTATCATTATTATTATGATATGTCATTGTTTTTATTAATTATATCGATCCTACTTCCCCATAATGGACCGATGTAACATGCAACAGTAACAATACTAAAGAAATTATGGTCGTTATCACTCGGTGAATACATAAAAAATGTCATTCTCGTCCGTCGATAGATTTTATCAGATGTAATTGCGATCGAACCAGCCGCAAATATTGTACAACGCTTTACAAACGATACCCTTAACGACTTTTCTTCCGAAATCATTAAATAACAATGATAGTATTAATTTTCTTTACGTTGAAAAAATGTACGTATTCATGGGTTATACGCCACAACATTTCCAATTCAAGGAATAACCATTGGCCGGAACGAAACGGCACGTTAAATATTTGTTTCGATATTCGTACTTCGCTTGATACGTTGAATAGGAAAAACGTGTTTCGTCGTTCAGATGCTGTTAAAAGATAGATAAGTTCTTCCGGCCCGTGATTGCACGGAATTTTATCTCGGCCGCGGCGTGCATATCGGCAATGACATCGATTCGATCGTTTTTGCGTCCCAACGACAATTTTACCGTTCTCCATGATGGCTATGCGTATAATATATAATATAAAATATATTTATATATATAAATTCGTAGCTTAAGACGATGGACTAACAAACGCTCTGTCCTCTCTCGCTGGGCAGCGAGCTCCGATATCGCTGTCACCTTCGCACTGCGCGATGTAGTCCATTCCCTAAACGGGCTTCGTTATCACCGAGTGATAATGCACTCACTCGAACGTTAGACGTGGTATCGCCCACGAAACCAGGCGACGTTTGTCATTTAATCTTTATCGGTTCTCATACGTCTGTATGATTTGAATATGAGTTTTGAAAATTAGGAGAAACGGAGAAAATTATACATGATTCGGTTTGTATTTCACGCGTTCTCAATTATATAGGTACATAGAAATATAAATTTGGTCCTCAATTCGGAACTCTAGATCGCTGCGCCTCTTACAGCGATTAGGCGTACAAATAATTATCACCACGGTTTTCACATGTCAGCATATCGCTGTGTTCGTGTGTGTTCAAACGTGTTGTGAGTTTTCGATGCTTAACATTTTGTTTTAACAATCTACTCGTAGAAGGCGGTCGCGGGCATTTTCTAATCGCATACCGAGTGCTTGATCGTTATCTGTCGCAAAGGCTGGTGTGACGCGAGTGTCAAACAAACCGATCGCACAAATACGTCTTAAAAGCCGACGCGGAGAGGCTTCGCCCCGCAGATTATCGTGCTTTGGTAATCGCTCAACATTCGCTGGTTTTATCATTTTCTCGAACATGTTTGTTGCACAAACAAAATTAAAAATGCTCAACGAGATTCATCTTTATGATATTTTCCTGTTGAGGCGACAGATCCGTGGCTCGACGATCGAATTAATCGATCGATTTTGTGATCGAGCCGTCATCGTTTTAATGTAATAATAACTTCTCTGCGTAGAAAAAAAAACAAGTCGTTGATAGTTGACGCGGTAACGAAAGGCTGTTATCATCGAAAGGCGAGACACGCGGTGATTTAAATCGTTATGCATTACATCAATCGCCTAACGCCTCGGGCCACGTACGCCGCCCTATGAGCTCACGGTAAACCAGGACCGTATCAAACAATCTTTGCGCCCGGGCTTGAAGTATTCCGATCAATTGTTATCAAATTTAACTTACTTTGAAGCTATAATGTGTAAGTGAAGCCCTCTGCGAACCTTAATTAAAGCTTGCGGTCACTACAGCGGGAACTAAACTCTTTCCTCTTCAATGTGTAAAGGTCTGGCAAACGACTTTCTGGCCCGTGCTTAAGACTGTGGAGGTAACCATCAAATTCACCAATCAATCTCGTTCAATACAAAGTATTTATCGAAGAAGTTTGGCGAGCAAGTACTCGGGCACCCTGGGTATGGAACATCAACGCCGACAAATCGGAGCATGAGCACGGGGGTGAATTCAATTCAACTTTCTGCATTCGTATCAACTGTAAAGTACGTGTTCCTTATCAGGAGCACTCCAAATTCTTACCGCAAGGAATGACCGATTTTTTTTTGCTAATTTTCTATTCCGGTTCAACGAAGAGTAATAGATTACGTTGCCGGCCAGATTTTTTGCCCCCCCCCCTCAAGATGAGGGTTCGCTACGGCCCTGGTAGGATCTGAAATTTGGGGGTAAAACCACGCTGTTGCTCGTGACGCATATTTGTAAATGCAGCGATCTCGTGACGTACCCGCGCCTCCCGGTCTGTATCCGATACGTTATTATTATTACCATTATTATTATTGTTTTGATGACGTATCGATAGCGTCTGGGAATCGAGGGAGCCATTTATTATTATTATTATTACGTACCGATGCGTCTGGAAATGGAGGTAGCTGCGAATTGCGCGACTAACGTCTCGTTAAACGTAGCGACAGGTGGCGCTTAACGTCAACATGCAGGTCCGCTGTTGTAAGGTGGCGCGGTACGACGGGAGAGATTGGTCAAGCGGTGCGTGGCGGATTGGTTGATTGGCTCACTAGCCAGGTTATTTTTCTCCCACTGTTCGGGGTCCGGGGAACGCGCGACAACCATATATACCTTCATCCCTCCACGCGGTCAGTCTGCGAGTAACCTTAGCCTCGGTGCATTCGTTCATTATCCTCATTCGTTCTCAAAGCGTCGTCCTTCACGCACATTCGACGACTCTTCAAAGCAATTGAGAAACAAGCTTTTCTTTTCCTTTTTTTCTATTTTGAAAATAAACGTACGACCATTCTATGCTGTTTTTCTTATCTGACGACTTATTATTTTTCACACTTTGTGCGACGCGTTTAATTGCTGATTTTTCGATTTGTTTTTTTGAAGAATAATATTGTCCGGTTTATATATTGTAATTTATTGAACGGGCCTAAAAATTATTCAAGAACAAAGAAAGAAAAATAAACGAGTGAAACATCAGTGACTTCGAAGTACAACTGTGTTTGTGTCACGTCTAATTCTTCCGACGAAATATTGAGCAATGGGTGTCAACAATAAGGTACGTGCCATGCACATAATCAATTAAAAAAGGAGAAAAAAATTGAGGAAATAACTAAAACGATTTTGATCGTCGAGAAAATGTATTTCGAACGATGACGCGCAATCGAACCGTCGACATTTCATTGAAAACGTGGAAAATTTTATTTCATCGTTATCGATATGCAACGCGTGCTGCACTTTAAGTGCTTTCGAAGCTCGCCAACGCCTGAGCGGCTGTCGCGATTTAGAATCGAGAATCGAGATTGAGGCCGCAAACCGCGGACCAGAAGCAGACGTCGTACCGCGAGCTCGGGGCGGGTTTGACGGGTTTTCTTGCTGCTCGGTTGATAACGAAAACTGTAAAACCATTGTTTACGATCGAGATTGATCTCATATGAAATACGAGAACGGTTGATCGCGCATTCAAATTTTTCATTCAACCGTTCTCGTCTTTTGTTTAAAAGCTCATAGATATTAAAGAATTATCACTTGGGGAAAATTCGGTTGTATCCGTCGAACTTGTGGCAATGTAAGAAATACCGAGGACGTGTTGGACATCACCTTAAAACCGTAGCCACGTATGCCCCGTTGGTTGGAGAGCTGTAGAGCCTCGCACGGACGCTTCGCCGGTACAAAATATCCACCGGAAAGAAAAATAAACCCCCTCCCCCCATTCAGCGAAAACACGATTGCGCTTTTTTTTTTCTCCATACCGTGCTAAATATATACCCGGTCGACGGTACCATGTGACACACGTGTACATTCATCGCGTTAAACGGAGGCCTGGGTTACGAGTCGAAAGGAAAGATGGTTTACTCCCCTCGGACGACGAAAGAAAATTCCATCCGAGTTTATCTTTCCCCGGAGATTAAGTCCGATAAGCGAAAGTTGGGCTTACATATCGATTCGATTGATTAATACATCGAATGAATTAATACAATAATAGTCATGACCCATTATGGAAAATAATCCCCCGGTATACCGGTTTCCGGTTGGAAATTTTATTATTTTTCTTTCTCAATAAATGACCCGTTCCCGTTTTGTTGATTAAAATGTTTTAGAAACAGGTTTTATCGATACGTGTGCATAAATACATCGCAGGGTTTATCATGAAAATGAATTGTCTCATTGTAATTGTTTCGAGTAGCTGGGTAAAAAAAAATTATAAGATAAATCATTTTTATTATATTGAGATTGATCGATTGAAAAGTTAAAACTTTTATTGAATATTATTTATTTGGTCCCATGTAATCGACTAAGACCTTGAATGAGATTATCTAACGCATCTTGCATACCTCTCCCGTGAGACGCGTGATAATCCGATTAGGCCCATGCGGCCAGCTTTCGATGGAATAACCTCGACGAAACGACTCCGCTTGACGTCACCTAGGGTAATTAAACACTCATATTTACCCCCAGCAACTTCAACATTCCGTATCGATAACCCTCGTGAGGAAAGAAAAATAATTACCGCGTTGAGTCGATCCACCTAATTTTCCGGAGATGATAATTGAGGGAACAGGATTGGGTAATTGAAATTTCAACGATTTCATTGAATTTAATTTGCTCAATTAATTAGATGTTTTTAAAATAATTACCGATAAGGTCCAGAAGGCGATGAAAAAGGGGTAATATACGAGAATTGGGTGCAACACCGTCGTTGAAGACGTTTATTGTTTTCCCGCAGACGGCCGCAGACGGTCGCAGACGCCGTTGACAAGCGTCAATATTGATCGTACATTTGCGCGCAAACTCGCTCCGATTTCGCTAGGCAGCCGACGGATTCGCAGTCAACGGGGTTTCAGTGGTCGAACGAAGCGTGATCGGGATTGTCATCGTGCCGATTCCACTCGGTTAAAACTGTCTGACCGTACACAGCGTTTCAGTATAATATTAGCCCATTCGGAAGGCCAAAACGCACGATTAGTCGCATTGAAATAAATAAATGGTTATAATAAAATAAAAAATTTAAATCAATCGCGTTGCTTGCACGATGATCGAACGGTCCGAGGAGTCGGGTACGATAAGTTGGTCGCGGACGACAAGCCGAGACTATAGACCATTCGAAGCTCAAAGTCCGAACGGACACTCGGTGAGGGCCCGCGTTGTAGGATACAAACTCGAGATTCATCGATCGTTCGACTAGACGAAGAGTCATCGTCAGAGAAATACGACAGCTTTCTTATCTCATGCTCCCTCAACTGCTCGTACGATATTTTATACGGTTTTTAACCTGTTTTTAGATTTTTTTTTCTTCGTGTCATCGCGTATCGCATCAACGCTTGCTCTTACATTCTTTATTTTACACCTTGAACCATTTTTAGATTTTTCGTCAGTTTGAAAGAGATACATTTAACTCGGATAACCCTTTGGAAAGTGTCGGTAATCTACCTCGCACTCGTAGCAATCCGAGGACAGAAAAAAAATTAATTTCATTAAAAACAAAAGAGAAAAATTATTTATTCCAATGGAATAATTAGTTTTCTTTTGAAAGATTCACTCAAACTTTATTCAATACTTTTGCGAGGATAATAAACGTAAAGAGCAAAATTTTCCATTTATATATTTATGCAAAACGTAGTTGATAAATATTAATAATTATTATGTATCGTAACTAAGAGTCAACATGTCTTGTCCCTGTAGAACTAAGCGAGATTTAACGATAGCGCAAACACGATTATCGTTTAATCGGACGGTATAATTGTAAATACGTTACGATATCTATCGACCAAGTCATGAAGAACTTCTTCCGACTACTCGCTCGCACTCCGCTAATCATTAGACAGTTCTCCTCCTCGCTCATCGATTACACAGCGTGTGAATTCCAATGTGTAGGTGGTATTATATATCAATTAATTAATTAATTAATATCTATAGACAAATTTGTATTTCAACGTTTATCAGTCCATTTTTACATCCACGGATCAAACCACATTGCTTTCGATCTACCGAATTCACCTCATTTACGTTTATTCTAGCTAGAAGCGTTTTATGTTAAAATACATCGAATTTGCTAATAATCTTCAAAGAAATAGACTTTTAACATTTTTGACGTAAAACGTAATATAATTTTTTCATTTGTAGTTGACAAATCAATTTATTCGATACTCGTAAAGTCCACAAGCATCCAAAACTTTTTTCTTTTCTTAGGATAAAAAGAACTTTTTAATCTATCGAAAAAATTTGAAAAAATCTTTCATGGAACCGTATTGAGAAATCTAGTAGAAAAGAGTTGAATAATTATGAGCTGGTTGACCAGTGTTCATTGAAAAATCCGATCTTCCAAAATGATCTTTCTACGTTATGGCGTTTTTTTTTGTTTTGTTTTTTTTTTTTTTTTTTTTTTTCAATCCAGATGTCCGATAAGAACCCGGAGATGAGGGCGACAGCTGCACGAATCTGTCGAGACTACTTGCACGGAGCTTGGAAGCACATTACATCGGACAGCATAGTACTCAATCACATAAGGTTCGAAACAATAAAATTTGAAAAAATAAAAAAATAAGAATTTACAGGGAAATATTTATTTCTATATTCAATGAGTTTTTATTAAAATCGATATTTTTTAATTGATAAAAAAAAATTTGTTCCCGTTACAGCGGTGGACTGAGCAATTGGGTGTACAATGTCCAATTGCCGGAAGAAGCTTCTCCGGTTCGTGGCGAACCTCGTCAAGTATTGTTGCGTATTTACGGTCAGGTGCACGGTGAGAGAGCGGTCGAGGGTATTATCACGGAATCCGTGATATTTACACTTTTGTCGGAGAGAGGACTCGGTCCCAAGCTTCACGGGATCTTTCCCGGTGGCAGAATCGAGGAATACATACCAGCGAGACCGCTGCTTACCAAGGAACTCGCTGATCTCGAACTGAGCGGTTTAATTGCTGAAAAAATGGCAGAGATACACGACTTGCAAGTTCCGATGAGCAAAAAACCCACGTGGATTTGGGATACGATGACTAAATGGCTTGAAACCGCGACGACGACGTTGAAGAATGTCGATGACATTGATCCGAGACAAATTGATAATGTCAATATTCTAAGCTCGATGGGCCTCGCTCAGGAGGTTGCCTGGTTCAGGTTATCATCACTTAATATTATTAATCACCAAAATAATCCTCTTTGTTTTTATTAATCTATTAAAAATTCAACAAAATAAATAATATTAATTTGTTGTAATTTGCTGTTCAGGTCTCTGGTGATGCAAAATAAATATCCCGTAGTTTTTTGTCACAACGACATGCAAGAGGGTAACATACTACTTCGACAAAATTCCCGCAACCGTGAACTCGTTCTGATCGACTTTGAGTACTGCTCGTACAACTATCGCGGTTTCGACGTGGCGAATCACTTCGTTGAATGGCAGTACGATTACACAGCGTCCGAGTATCCGTTCTTCCACGAACGCCCGGGTTCGGGACCGACGGACGAGCAAAAGGTAAGTCCCGTGTGGCCCATTTATTTTATTTAATCGGGTAAGAACATTTTTATTGGCAATATTCCCCAGGTTCGTATATCGGACCATCTGCCCCGCGTATTCTCTCTACAAGATAAACAAATTCAACATTTCCAGCCCAATTATTCCATAATTATTCGGAACCATAGTTTTTTACTTTCTCCACGTCCCTCAACAATCACCGAATCATTCATTCACGCTTACTTCGATTTATTTTATAAACGTTTTTTTAATTTTTATTCATTCGACGTGGACAGTCTTCTGGCTCTTTTTTTCTTAAAACATCTTAATCCATTATTATTATTATTTATTATGGTCATTTAACGTGGCGGTTAAGGGGACTATGGGAAAACGGGAGGTATAGGTTTTTAAGGCGTTAGGCAACGTTGGCGTGTGCTGCGTATGTATGTATTAGTTTCACAGGACCGGAAAACTTTGAAGTGATGAAGGCGTTGGTGCAAGACGAAACCGTCGAGGCCTATGAAAAAAAAAACGGGTGTGCGATGATGCGATGGATATCCTTGGCTTTCCACGATGCCACCCGTGTGGATAATCCGAATGGCTGGACATCGCCGATCGGTGCGAGACCAGAGTCCCGCCATCTACGCCTCTACAACACTAGAGTACCTCAACAAGCACTCTATATATAATCTCTCTCTGTCTGAACAATCGATTTTTTAATGTTCGCGACGACGATTTCACTACCGATTCAACGTTTTTTTGTGTTTTTTTTCTTATTTTTTTTTTTTTGTTTTCATTGTCCATTGGTCGACCAAATATCTCACTGCAGATCCGAGTCTAAGGATTTCGAGTTGGTTCGATGGTGTTGAATATATTTCTTATTGCACAATGCAGGGTTATATATCTCGATCAGAGATGAGCATTAATTTTATGAAAATGTATTTAAAATTTTTTTTTTTTTTTTTCATTCGAAAACTGTGATTAATTATCCACAAGAAAATTACAACCGTTTACAATTGTTCAATTACCACGAATGATGTTGATGAATTATTGTTTCACAATGGACTTGATTATTCAATAGGATAGAATAGTTTTTTTAAATACATTTCCACTGAATCAATACACATTTCCGATTTCTGTACTCTTCGACTGAACGATATCCGTACGATTTGGATGGCTTTAAAAAAATTGCCTACGCGTATTAAATTCCATCCTACGCGACCCTCAGCGCTCTGTGTGTTTATCACTATGCGGACGGTGAAGAAATAATTTGGCAGTTACTTGAAAACTCATCTGCTCGACGACTATCGGAAAGTTTGGAACTCCCGGTGTCGATGATCGCGATTTAATTTCGAATGTTCGCGAAATTTACTTGTCGATTATGGATTTAATTGTGATGAGAAAAAAACATTCGATTGCACTCAACGCTTGAGAAATCAATGAGTCAAATTATTCAACTGAAAAACGTATTTTTATCGAAGAATATTGTAAAAAATTTCGATCTCAAACACGTAGCCTTTTTGTGGCTCTGTGGCACCCTCGATTCTACTTTTATTCATTTTCATTAAATTTTTATTGCCCTCGTTTGTGATCCTTTTTAACTTCGCATTGGTAAACATTTTTTCAACTTAAAAAAAAAAAAATCAGCCATATCATCGTTTACTTTTTGTTGTAACGGGGCATTTTTCAATGCTCAATAAATTCTCGACAACTTGTTTTTTTTTCTTGATAATATGGAAAATTAAGACGGAAACTGATAGTTTCTAGAATCACTAATTCGTGACGAAAATCCTGATTATTGACAGTAGTCTCACAAGGGAGTGGGGAATTAATTGTGTGTCACACGACGACCATCGTAACGATTACGATTGAACGAGCTGTGTTCCGTAAACAATTACCAATAACAGTATTTTTGAATAAAAAATAATAAATTTATACATAATTTTTTGGTAGTTTGAACTGCAATATTCTTAGCGCGTAAAATTCTGATGCTATTATTTTTTTTCATTCCGATAGATCCACTTTATAAGGCGTTATCTGAGGACTCTTGGAAAGGAGAGCGACGAGGAGGAAGAACGTCTGATGGAGGAGGTCAAAGTATTTTCGATGGCGAGCCATCTATTCTGGGGCCTTTGGAGCATCGTTAATGCCAAGCTATCACAAATCCCATTTGGCTACTGGGTGAGCTACTATTTTCTATTTTTAAACTTAGCATTAACTTTTACATACTCGTTTGCTTCTACACATTCGACATAGCTTTGGGAATATATATGGCAATATAACCAAGTCACCAGTAGTTGCTGCATAAATTATTAGAAAAAAAAAAAAAAAAAAAAAAACGTTATAGAAGTAGCAAGAGTAGAAAAGTATTTTTTCAAAAATTAACAAAAATATATACATGTATATTTATAGATATAATTTTTTTCAACCGCAGGATTACGCAGTGACGAGGCTCAGAAAGTATCAGTACCTCAAAGAAAATATGTTCGTAATGGGTCGCCTGCAAGATGGGATCAAAAGGAAGGATTCCAACATAGATTGAATAATCTGTGAAGCTTATCTCGAAAAAAAATTCACTGCTCTCCCCCTTGTATAGGAGGCGAGATTGCAGCGTGGGATCGGTTTCCCGTATACGTCCTACTTCCGGTTAAATCCGATTCGTAAATCGACAACAACAAAAAAAAAAATGGAAAATACTTGAAAAAGCGAAGCTCGTTGCTCCGTTAAAAATATGGAATTCATGCGGAGAAGTATTTTCTAATGGAGCAACTGCGCCACGAGAGACGGGGTAGATGATCGCAAGATCTTCGATGATGTGATATATGTAATATACGGTAGTACAAGAGTATCAAGAATGTCAATCTCGCTTGCCTTAGGGATGAAAGTTCGATCAATGGGATGAATGTTTGGACGAAGAGAAAATACGACGACCGCGGGCTCGTGCTCGGCGAAGCCGGACCTTCGTCGTTCGAAAGAAATACGAGTCGCGAGCCAACGAGAAATCCTTCGTACTCGAGTTCAACGTTGTACTCCAAATTACGGGATGTTTTTTTTTTTCAATAATCAGAAAAATGCTTGACGTGTCGAATGAAAATCGAAACGGAAGACTCCACATAGAGACGAGCAACCGTGATATATTAGAATCTAATTTTGCTAAAGCTTAGATTCCATTTTGTAAATAATAACATTTTTCTATCGCTCGTGATCGGATAATGTGCCAATCACGGGCACCCAAAGGCCTCCGAGAACGATTTATATTTTCAACGAGTATTGAAATCTCGTTTTTGATTAAATAATTTTGTAAGTCTGATACAAGAAATTTTTAATTTTTTCTAAATAACAAAAAATAATGGTATTTAATGGATATCCTCAGTTTGGATGTACCGAGTATTCGCATAGGCTGAACATTTTATTCTTACCCATCACTTTATTGTTAACAATTATTCGTTTGGAGACTTATATCATTGCTTATAATTATTTATGTATAAAATAGTATTTCGTTATTAATTTTTTACTTATATCTGTACTATAGAAATTTATTAATTAAATTGAAACATTCATCCATCAAGCATATTGAGTGAATTATTTGAAATTCTATCGAGTTAGTTAATTATGATGGAACCCTGAATAAACATATGTAGAATTTCGTTAAATTTTCACTGTAATACGAAACAAAAATATTGGAATATCAACTTTTAGCATCCCACGAGGTTCTAATTTTGATGTTTTACTTGATTCATACAATATACTCGCATTTACATTAGCAATTTTTTTTTTCATTCAAACATTTAGCTCTTCTGTACACTTTATAAGACTTGACTTTTGTCAATCATGGTACCAGCGAATATTCGTACGAAAATTATCCGTGCTTTCCGATTGGTCTCTTCTCTTTGTCATTTCCGACTGGTTTGCCAGTCGAATTATCTCGTAAAAGCTTCAGCCGGAATTCTCGCAGATTTGTAGCTATCCATAAAAAATTTTATAGCCTTTCTCGCGTTCCAATTTGCATTGATGAGAAATTTACGGGACCAGTTGTCGTTCATCGTCGTTACATTCATCATAGTTGAAACCAATCGGTTCTCCTCCCTTGGAGTAAACGATTGCACATTATCGAAAATTCGTAGTTTGTCAGCCTTTGAATCGTCGAAAAAGACGTTTGAAGCTGTTACCGTAGTATAAATAACGTGTAATTGATCATTCAAAATATTGTATTCGTTGGCGCAACTCGCGACGAGAAGAAAAGTTCTGCTGAAACCCAAAATCTGGGAAGCTGCTGCACTTTTGAAGATTCCATCGACGTTGAGTAAAATTCGTTTGCGATCCTCCAAAGCAACATCTATCTTAAAGCTTTTTCTGTCGTGTAATGTTTCTGGCAATCTTTTTAAAACCCTTATTATCTCGTCTGGGCCATAAAAAAGAAGCTGATCTCTTATGGAGTCTGGCATATTTAAAATATTTCTATTCTCAGCTATAAAAGCTCCCAAATTGTTTTCGCTACTATTATCCGATGATTTATCAACGGTGAGCGAGAACACTGCATTTCTGTGATAAAGATTTCTTAACAGTGTTTTATCGTCATGATCATAAAAATCGTAAAAATGATTGAGAAATTGATGAGCGAAGCTTTGTGAATCCTTATTCCTAAAATAATTGTCATAGATGAGCGGAAGTTCGGGCGTATCTATCAACAAGCCGTCAAGTTTCTTTAAATGTGGACAGTACAATTTCGCGGAATCTATGTACCGCATGTTGTTTGCATAATTTTCACACAAAGGGTTTCCATCCAGCCAAAGTTCAGTTATTTGAAGAGTTTTCAACGGTCCAAGAGCATTCATGGCCATTATATAATTGTGTCGAAGATCCAAGCCTCTGAGCGACGACAAATTTGAATTGACGAAAGCATTTGCGTTCATCAATTCGTTGCGTTGGAGATTGAGATATACGAAAGGACCCAGAGTTGTTTTGGCCAATTTCAGAGTGTGACCCAGAGTTTTGGCTTGCGACAGCGGACAGTAAACAGTTTTGGCGACTTCTTCGTCTCTGTGAAAATCATTGAGGTTCAGATAGCTTTTGGTCGCGTCGTAACGTCTGGTGAGAGCAGCCAACAGGATTGGCTGAATGTTTATTTTGAGATCGCGAATAGAGGCAAAAGCCAAAGTGACGGTGATAATTATGGGATCGCCGTTGGCAAGATTAATTATCAAATTCGATCGGCAGAGCATTTCCAAAGCGGTTCCACAGTTTCTGGCCATAAAATAAGCATCGTCTCCGTTGACTTGATATCGTACCGGGATGAGATCGGCCGGTTCAACAGCTTGGAGTATGCTTCGCAGAACAACTTCTTTGTCGTACCTGGCGCCTCGTACTATTTTCACTCTATGCCAGACGTCGTTGCGTGACATCAAACCTCGTTCCTTCGACATTTGTCCGCTCATTGTTAATTTTATGGCTGTCGACGAGTCGAGGGTTACCCGACTCGGGGGAATGCTCGCCTGCATTTTCGTTGATTAATACTCTTCTCGGTTAGATATTTATTTAGTTTATCTTTATTGATCTTGTTTACACTGTGACGGAAATAAAATTGGAGGTTAGCGTTTTCCAATGAAAATGAGTCTCGTCCGTCGCGGTCGTTTCAAATTTTTAACGTTTAGCCCATGGTCATCTATGCCTCCTATCACCTCCTATAGGCTTGGAACTCCGACGATATAGTTTGTACACGTGAAGAACATTTTTTGTTTCTCGTAGCCGCCGCGAGTAGGGCGCCACCTTAACAAAAGTAACCCAGAGCCGGCTCAAGTCATAAGTTCAATTATTCTTATGCTTCTGATCCGCTAGAATTCGATGGTGAACGGCAGATAAATCAGAAACAGAGAAATATCCTGTGGATAAAAGTCCTAGCGGTGTTAAAGAGACACCCAAGGACAAAAAAGATAGATGAATAGGTGGCGATACCAATTTTTTTCAAATCATGGTCGTCGGGTTTTGTTTTTTTTTTTTTTAATACTAATTATTGATGAAAGAACAATGTAGGAAAGGATATCGCAAAGTTATAACACTTCGTACAAAGCTGTCGAATACGAACAAATACTGACGGAGTTTCGATGAGAAAATTTCTCAATATTTCGTGCGAAAACTAGATTTTTATATTTATAATTATTAATATTTTACACGAGACATCTTTTTTTTTCTATTAAAAAAAAATTTACATTTTTTTTTTGTTCAAATTAATTTAAACAGTAGTAGTGCGATGAGGATCTTGTGCGTTGTCGTTTGAGAAAGTTCGATCGGCCAAGCAGCATATTTGCAGCTGCATAGAAGCCGTAACTTTGCTTAGCAATGCTTCGATTCGAGTTAAATCCTTGCTGGCTGGTTGAGGAATCGCGTCCAAAGCTTCATCGAAAAAACTTCTGCAAAAAGATTAAAAAAAAAAAACGAATGAACAAAATGCCACGTAGCATGTGGGAACAGAGAAGAATGTTTAGAAAGAAATGTCGTTACTTGGCCCTGGGTGTGCAGTAAGCGTCCAGTGTTTTTCGCAGCATCATTATGTCAGCGCGTGCTTGAATGATTCCCGGTGGACCGAATTTCACGACGCAGGACATCAATCGCGCCAACTCTTCGGCTATCGTCTCGACTATGTGCGACAGGACTCTCCTAAGCAATCCCGGCGAAACGCGATTTACCTGAAACGATATATTGTCAATTCGAAAAGTAAATGAAATATAATATTTTTGATATAATTATTGGGAAAATAGTCGAGCGGAATTAAACCTCGGCGTGAACGGCAATGAGGTTGGCAAGAGCTTCCTGAGCGTAGGGCCTCACGTGAGTGGGTTCAATTTCCGAATCCCATTCCAAACCACCGAGATACATGCTCGGTTCGATGGTTCCCACGAGAGGATCGCAACGTCTTTCCAAATAAGCGTCGAGTACTGCACTGTCCAGAGTGTCCAGTTGCGTCCAATCGCTTCTCCATCCTTCGGCAAGGGTTAGATCCGGATAGCCTCGCTGTTTCAGAGCCGTTACCACTCTCGGCAATACCGTATTCAAGGTGTAACGTATATTGCTCAAAGAAATCAGCAAACATTTTTCCCAAGTCTGCAGAAGAGAAATAAAAATAAAAATAATAATTGGCAAAGATGGGGATGGAAGTTGTCGTGTGTTACCGGAGTTGCCAGGCCGCGATGCTTGTTTTCTCGAATTCTGTAGCACGACGGAGAGCCGACGAGTTGACTGACCGATGGGTCGTCCTCGTCGACCGCTTCCTCGCTCCCGCTAAAAGCCAATTGTTGTAAGCAACGGGCGAATGCGACGAAGAGGGTTTTCACGGCGTTGTGATAGAGCGATTGTTGTATAGGATTTGCGAGGAGCGACGTTTCACGAGGACCGCAGGCCACTGCTGTTTCCCGAGCCAGTTCCGATACTTCAGTCACCATGTCTTCGAACAAGCACGGCTGCGGGAAAATAATGGAAACATTTATTTAGCTGGAAAATTTATTCTACGTTTCATATTACGAAAATTTATTTTTATTATTTTTCCTTGTGGTACTATTTATTTGACTCATCAAGTGAGCCTTAAATACTACTAATTAATTTGTTTAAATAATTTGAGCTGTGATATAATCAGCTATTTAAAGTTAATTCATTCGAACATTTTTATTAGATTTTTTCAGATATTTAAAAAAAATGTTTGGCAATAAGTCTTAAAATTTTTTAAAAAAATATTAAATAACTTTACTGACCAATTTGGTGATCCCGCCATCCTCGTTCGGTATATATTCCAATTGCCACGTTTCTTTGCGTTGCAACGCGCTGATATTATCAGCAGTCTGTCGAAATAATCCAGCGAGACATTGAAGTCGGAGATCGAATAAGAATTTTCCGAATATATCCAGAGCATCGCTCGGCAAATCCAGATGTATCAAAGCCGCGTACATTTGTCTGATGCATCTTAAACTGTGGAGCATCCACGCCGGACTAATATTCGAACCGCAACATTCCCTCATGGCCTCGCTCGCGTGTTGTATGCACGTGAGCACAAGATTCTTGAAGGGAATTTGTTTTTCCGCGTCCACGGCCACGTGCAACTGTCCGGTGAAATAACTCTGACCCAATCGCCAAAGATCCGGCAGTTGTTCGGCGACAACGTCGCACAGAGCTTCGATGCACAAAACCCGCGGGGGTACATTGCAATTGGCATCGCTACGGTAAAGCCGCAAACGATCGGCCGATATCGGAGTTGTACCCGTGGATTTTCCTGTTTTTACAACATCGTCGCCAGCCGCATTTTCGGAACCCAAAAAATCTTGCAGACAACTCGTTAAGCTCTTGTCCAAGTACGATCCGTGCGAAACTAAAGATCAAAGCGATTTAGAACATCAAGAACAAGTCATATATATATGTATAATAAACTTGCGTTCATTCTTTCGATGATTATCATTCTCTTAATATTAGGAAAAAAAAAAAATGACATGCCTATTGCATCCCAAGCCGGATCGCCATTTGCTTCGAGATTAACGAGATTTCGGATGATTTTCTTCTGTCTCTCGAGAGCAAACGGGGTTTCCTCGAGTTTTTTACGCAATATATCTCTTAAAAGTCCAATTTTATCTTCGATTTCGTCGATGACTCTCCTGAAAACTTCAATATCCGTGTTGCCGAACAAATTTTTCACTCTCGCGTAATCGTTTATTACGAGATCGTAATTTCCGCGTTTGATGTTACGCTCAATGTTGACGGGCATGCAAAACAAAAATCTGTAACGTTGCATCAGAGCTAAAGCGCTTCTCGTAGCGTCCGCGCGATCGCGACGTGCCAAAACATCGTCGAAGAGCTTGTTAGCCTCGGCCATGGAAATTCTTATAGCCGATTCCAATTTATCGGTCGGATTATTGCCGTATTTCCTCACGTCCGCTTCAAATTGTTCTTTGAGAAGGACTATAGTTTCGAGTTGCTCCATTACTGCTCCAACGTTCGCCTTTAACACGAGCCACAATTCTTTGTTACAATTTTTGTAATATTTATCATTATTATTTTTCTATTAATCTTGGAACAAATTTAACCTTTAGAAAGGATAATTGTCCTTCTTTTTGAGAATTAACTTTGCGTCTTAAATACGCCAAACCCGCTCTGAGATCATCCAGAGTAGTTGCATGATGATGCTGCAGCAAGAACCAACCCGGATGAAACTTTTCGCTCGTCAAATCGCCGCAACAATCGCCAAACAATTCGCAAAGCTCATCCTCTGGAAATTTTTTGCTTCGAAAAAAAATAATTCTCTTGGTTTAAACAATTACGCAATTATTATAGAATGATTATTGATCGTAGCAGAAAGATAGTTTTTTACTTTTTCCATCAATTTAGTGCAGCAATTGATAGCTTTTTTATTTAAAATTTCTTAGAATACTTTTGTTGAATTTAATCTGCCAGTTATGATTTTTTGGGTACTCACTCGTTTCCTTCAACGCTAAGACCCAGAGGGTCTTCCTGTTGATAATTGGTAGGGGAAAGCGCTCGTCTACCCCACACAAAGCTCTGCACCGGAGCTTCCTCCACCCACACAGCGGACTCCTTCATGGGTCCGATAGTTTCGTGATAACCTCGAAACTGTACGGTCGACGTGCCTTGACCTCCGCTGCGAGTGGTCACGACTATGTCGCCTCTGCCCTTGCACGGACCAGATCTGGCAATTATCTTGTTTTGAGATTTCCATTCTGCGGACAATAGACAGTCGCATCCGCATATTGTCAGGCCTGAAATGAAAAAATTGAAAATACCATAGAAACGAAGGAATAAGAATAAGATTTTGATTTTCTTGTAAATAATGGAAAAGTTGGACTAGCCTATGAAATCTTGAGCTTTGGTTCCTAAAAATTCGCCGCGTACGGTTACACGTGTTCCCGGGGGACCTTCTTTGGGTGATATGCCTGTTACCACAGGGGGAGGCGCCATTCTTATCAAATTATCTCAATTATCGTTGTCAATAGTTTTAATGAATTACGTTACGACGGAAATAATTTCTTCACAATCGATAAGGTTCGACCTCACGTCCTGTCTTTTCATCATGTATTGTATATTTAGATTCATATCGTGGAACAACACTGCCCAGACGGCTGTTTGACTTGCATTATATGTATATACACGTATTTATATAGGTTATTCATTTTGTATAGGTTAAGTCGCTCTGACTTATCAGCGTATACGTGACGCAAGTTTCGCCGATGAGTTGTTCATGATCGTAGTGCGAAACTCGAGAAGGCTTACAAAATGTTCTTCTTTCTCGAAGCTGCCACAATTAAGGCGCCACTATGACAAAAGTAACGCGAGAGCGGGAGATATGTATAATCTTTTTTTCCGGTAATCAATTTTTCATCGTGACTGTGAGAAATAATCGTTCAAGAACGTATTATCATGAATTCGCATACATACTTCCTATATTTTGTCATACGGTATAGCTTATTATATTTTACTTAGAATAAGACAGAACGCCCACCAAGAAAATTTTAAGTTGAACAAAAAATTTGACGTCAAAAAGAAATTGGCAAAATTCACTGATCAATAACAATTCTGCTAAGAAACTCGGTCAGTTATTGAGACCTTTGCAGGTTCTCGTGAATGGTATGTGGAGGTTGTCTACGTTTTACGATGGATTAACGATATATAACGTGTGTCCTTTGATATTGATTCAAAGTGGTAAATCGTATTGATTCAAACAATGCGATTAGCGTAAGCGGAAAAAGTGACTGAGGGTTATACGGGTAGTCAAATGAAATTTTATAAAATTAAATATCGCATTTATAAAAGATAATAATTTTATTTTCGAACAATCAACGATCATAATGTAAATTATTAAAAATAGTTATGTGCAATCTGCATTAACAATAATAATATCTCACTCGATAAACAGATTTCAACTGTTATGTTTTCGAATATATTGCCGTGTACTGGTTATTAAAAATGCACGGATTACAAATCTTTAAAACGTGAAGATTTTTTGTTATCACATCGTTCTGATTCGTTCGAAGATTCTCCCAATCCGTCTTGCTGTTTGTACTCGTTAAACGCCAAAATTGCAACGTTCCTTCCACCGATTGCGCTCATTTCCGCCGCGCTGGCTGCCCACTCTATCACGTTGACGTGATAGAGCGAATCGTGAAGCTTAAAATTGAGTCGAGGCTTCGTCGTAGAGTAATTGGGATATGCCTTCCATTTTATTCTTTTCACGTGTTCGACCTGGAAATTTCAACAGTTATTGAAAATTTTCACATAATGGTATAAATAAATTTATTTATTGTTGTAACGAAGAACGACAACTGTACGTCTTTAAACATATCGTCGATGACACGTTGCTCGAGGGGATTTCTCGTAAATACTTTCCACACTTTGGAGCAATTACCCTCAACGGTTACCAAATTCCCCACTGAACTGATAATTGTTTTGTTAGGATCGCAGCTCAACACCGCACCTATCGGGTCTTCGAGATCGAAATATTCTGGATTTAAATTTCCGTGAATAAAAGTTGCAAAAGTCGATTGGTATCCACCGTTGAATTCCAAATGCGCGTTTTCGGGAAAGTTTTCAAACTTTATCGGCATATCGTGGTCCTTTGTCAGAGGAGTCGCTACGATAACTATATTATAAAGGCTTTTCATCGTCGCAGAACTTCCTACAATAATAAATTAGTTATAATAACGATAAAGATTAAAATAAAATAAAATAATAGTTTATTATGAACATTAGTCCACCTAAACAACGACACGGTATCATTCCCGTTGCAGTAATTATTTAACGATCAGAACAAGCGAATAAAAACAGTTTACCTTTGTTGCTGTAGTGAACTTCATAGTTTAAACCATTAGGATTTTTCGGCTGATAGATTATTTTTTTAACCACGGACGGCACTACGTTGACTCGCTTGTTCCTGTAGATTAAATGTTTAGGTACCTGAAATCCAATACATTCATAGTATATTAATGAAAACGCTGAATATCCGTTTAATTTTTTCAAATTATAATTCAGTCAGGTTTCCGATTATTGAGCGGAAAAAACGATATCCCGGTGTCATTGATCGACAATCAACAACTTGTAATTGCCATAAATTTAGTGATTAAGTGGAAGGGTCTCTATATGAACCTGGTATTACAGATTCAGCATGGAATTCTATAAATTCCAAACTGACAGTTTTTTGTGGAACAAAAATGAAATTATCAATGCCAGAAATCCATAGTTGAGCTAGCAATGTTCGTATTATGCATTACATCTTTATTTCCGCCTTTGACCGACCACAACGAAGCCCCGGCACCAGCTATGGAAACGCATCCGACGAAACTCTGAACATCCGTGTCTTGTCCATAATTAACTACCAAAGTAGCTTCGACCAATTCGTCGATAAGCCGCGAAGAGTATCCCAAAGACGTGAGATGCTCTTTCATCGATATTTCCAACAATTTTGGGAATTCACTGTTCATTGCTGCTAGCAAGCTTGTCACATTGTTAAAGGCAATTCCATTGTCATGAATGTTGTAAATTTTTTCAAAGTCATCCAGCACCGAATTTACATATCTGTTTGTAAAAAAAATGACCAGAACTGGATAAAGTTACAAATCGCCGCAACCAAATTGATAAACTTTTAAGAACTACAGTACCTATGGAGTCTGAATGGTTGCAAACCGTATCTATAAATCAATTTAGCAAGAGTCACGGATTCCCAGGAACTTTCCTCAAAGACAAATTCTTCTTTATTCCATATACCAACTTTCTGATCGCCGCAGGTCGATCTTTCTTCAAGCCCTATGAGGAAACGGTAAATCCACTCTTTTTTATTTTTGCAATAATGAAATAAACCTTTGTTCTTTATCATTCCGTACCAAGAATTTTGACAAAGCGTTTCATGAGCAAATTTCTATCGTGAATTATAGCCCCGCCGGCTTCGAATTCCGTTCCGGCTACTTCAATTGTTGCCAGACGTCCACCGAGCTCGTTGCCTTCGAATAGGTCCATTCTTAATTTTTGATCAAACAATTCACTGAGAAAATGTGATGCCGATGCTCCTCCAATGCCTCCACCGACGATAGCTAAATACAAACATGAAAATTGAAAGATAGAAAATAAACAATGACTGCATGCTTATCATCATAACTTTGTTCGCACGGAATAATGAAAATTTACCGATTTTTGGAGTTGAAGCAAACGTGCAGATTGCTCTTTGCAGTAAAAACATTCCGAAGAAAAAGAATCTCGTACACAGCCGCATTTTTTATAGTTACAATAATAATGCGATACGATACTCAATGCACTTTTTACGATTGCACATTGCAACCATTTGCAAATTGCAGCTGGTTGCAGCCTTGCAGCTGCAGTTGCATGCATTTGAGCAGGCTGATCGAGCAACAATTGTTATTCGTCGATCTGATTGGTTGATTGTGCATTGAAAAGTGAGAAAATCAATTGGAGAAAATGTCGAGCCACACTGGTTGTTTTTTTGTCCAGTGAGCCAATCGAGCAAGCGATATTTCGAATTAGAAATTTCAATTGTTTTGTAGATTATGGCGTAGAAAATGGATAATTGTCCGACGGCGCGGGACAACATTGGACATTCGACTGGCCTAGTGGCTGTACCTGGCTGCAACCCTATCATTAACCACGATTATCGTAGACTTTACCCGACCGCGCATGAAACAAATTTCCCTCGCTATTTTCACAGCGACGTCTCAGCCCACGTTCACACGAGATTTTTTTTTCGCGCGCCTTAATGGGATAAGTCGGTAGATTGGCAGCACTGGTTTTCAGATTTCAGATAGGGTTATGTCAATCAGTTTAGTTCGAGCAGCTGGAGAATTGGCAGCGTCCTCGTCCTCGTAAAATATCGCAAAGACGATAAACGCTGCTGATATTCCCGGTGCATTCGTCGCGTAACCATGGCGGATCCGTTGTCTCTGTTGCGACAATACAACGTCAACAAAAAAGAAATAATAGAACGCGAAAACGAAATAATATTCGGTGAATTTTCGTGGCCGAAGAATGTGAAAACCAACTACCTAACCTATGGGTACGTTAACTCGGCTAATTTATCATTTTTTTCAAATTTTCGTCCTATCCGGCGTTAATATTCCGCCCTTATTTTTATCATTATTGATAAAGTAAGTTTTTCGATAAAGTAACACGCGATGATATTATTATCAAAGAAAAAATGTTCTTTCACAGATCTGGAAAAGAAGGAAACGCCAAGGAGTATTACACGCTCGAGTGTCTTCTGTTTTTATTAAAACATGTACAACTTACGCATCCTGTTTACGTGCGTCAAGCAGCGGCTGAGAATATTCCAGTGGTCCGGCGCCCCGACAGAAAGGACTTGCTGGCTTATCTCAATGGTGAAACTGCTAATTCAGCGGCCATAGACAAATCGGCTCCCATAGGCCTGTCTACGCAAGTCAAACGTACCGCGGAGGATGGCATGGACAGCGGTTCCTCCAAGAAGCCTCGCTTCGAGGAGACGCACGTCCAAAAGGTTAAGGAACAACTGGCCGCCAGACTGGATGCTCCCAAGGAGGCATCGGTCACCGTGGACAATATTAAATCTCTGTCGGAAGCCATGTCCGTAGAGAAGATTGCTGCTATCAAGGCAAAACGTTTGGCCAAAAAGCGTACGACCATTAAAGAAAACGATGATATCGGTACGAATAATTGACATTTGATTTAATGTTTATCAAACTTTTTGGAAAAACAATATTATATCAATCTGTTATTTACGTTAATTTTGATAGGTATGGGCTCGGATTTACGAGTAATTCTGGATCTCGACGTCGATGACACGAAGGATATTGTTTCCCGCGAACGACAATGGCGAACGCGGGCGACGATATTGCAGAGTAGCGGCAAAGTTTTTGCGAAAAATATATTCGCGATCCTGCAAAGCATAAAAGCGCGAGAGGAGGGTCGACAGAAAGGTCCGGCTGCACCTACGCCAATGGTTACACCGAGGTCGACGCCCATGCGACCGCTCCCGCAACCGGCGGTTTACAATCGTTACGATCAAGAAAGATTTATTCGTCAGAAAGAAGAAACCGAGGGTTTCAAGATCGATACCATGGGTACTTATCACGGTATGACCTTGAAATCCGTAACGGAAGGAACAAATCCGGCTGTGAGAAAAGCACCGAGCGTGAATCCCACATCGACACCGACTTCCGGGCTTTTGCCGACATCCGCGGCAAAACTAACTCCGCAACAGGCTGCCCAGAACAAACGACCGAGTCGAACACCGATAATCATTATACCAAATGCCAATACTTCCCTCATAACGATGTACAACGCCAAGGATATTCTTCAAGAATTGAAATACGTCAGCAACGAGGATAAACGAGCTTTGGGATCCAAGAGAGAAAACGAGGTTCTGCTGCAACGAAGAAAGGACGGAGGACTAACGGTGCCCTATCGAGTTGTCGATACCCCGCAAAAACTTACCAACGCCGATTGGGAGCGAGTCGTTGCGGTCTTTGTCATGGGACCCGCTTGGCAATTCAAGGGTTGGCCTTTCGACGGAAATCCTGTTGAGATTTTTTCTAAAGGTTACAATTATTAATTCATGGTTTTTCCTCTCTTATTATTAGATTTTTTAACACAATATCAATTTATTTATACCTTCATTGATACACCTAATTATAAACTAATGGCTTGTAATTAATCATTGATTCATTAACCTCGCAGTCTCCGCGTTCCATCTTAAGTACGATGAGATGAAACTCGACGCGAACGTCGCTCGTTGGGCAGTCACGGTCATCGAATTGAGCCGGGAGAAACGGCATTTGGACAGAGCCGCCCTCATGATGTTTTGGGAGCATTTGGACAAGTAACCAATATTCCAACCAATATTTCAATTAATCCCCAAATTATACCATTAATCTTATTCAATACTTACCTTTTTTTCAGACACATGATCAAGAATAAACCGCATTTACGGTTTTAAGGGGATCAATCAAAGTGCAACAAGATTCAACGGAAGTATAGGAATGTTATCATGTAAATAATTGAGAAAAAAAAAAAACGTGTAGAATGTCACCGCATTAGTGTATATATCTATAACAACAAAAAAAAAAGATAAAATTAAAAGAAAGAGAAAAGCAAATTGCTGAATACAAATGCGCGAGTGATTCGCAATTTTTCCTTAATTTCATTAAATTTATGAACAAATAATTATATTTGTTCGATGTAAGGGCTAATAATAATTGTCACCATTTCGATAGATCGGTTTACGGGTCTTTTATTTATTTTTAATCGCATAAATATGTAAGTAAGGAATACGTTTAGCAACCGTGATTCTGTGGGAATATGTCGGCGGTGTTGACGTTGACCGGGCGCGGTGTTGAGTTTCCAAACTCTGTTTGGTAATTCGGGACACGAGCGCGTTGGTACGTGCACGCCCTGAAGCTATCGAGAGAGAGAGAGATAGAGAGTCTCGTATTTTCTTTCGGTGAGCGGTAATGGCCAAACCAAACAGGAGCCTCCGGGCATTTTTCGTTGCTGCGGAAAAACCCCGAGTGATATAGACTTTTATTTGCTTGAGTCTTTGAATCTTACTAATTCGATTTGTCACGCCCTATCAATTCCACGATTGCTGGCAGAGGGAGCTTAATAGAATAGATAGCTAGGCCTGTATTGTTATTAAGTATCGTCATCTACATGGTCTTTTATTCGAACAATCCAAATGTTTCACAAGGATATTTTATCCCAATTTTTTCATTAATCCAATGCGATTTCTCGGCGATTTATGGAATACAATCGATACATCGGAGCACATCGGAGGTAATGAGACCAATGAAAAATAATGTACACTCTAACAAATAATTTTAATGAAATGTTTTGTCACGAACAAACAATTCTTTGTCACTTCAATGGAGTCGGTAATCGGCAATAATCATTTGAACGAACGTACAGAGCTAAATTCGTTGATTTTATTCAGATTTTCACGTTAAATGAAAACTACAGTAGGACGAAAACAAAATTTGCTGCATTTTCCAGGTCAGTATTTTTTCCAATATTTTTGTGTTCAAAGGCAAACATTGTTCAATTTTATTATGAAATCTTCATCCTAACGAACATCGATTGTCCAATAAAAAGCCCGCGCAAATAATTTTTCACACACCTAAAAACATTGCGATGGAAACATTGTTTTTTTGTATTGCTCTCTCAGATACAGTAAAATTGAAAAAGAATTTGATGAAATGACAGCGAACAGACAAAACGAATGACTGAAAAAAAAATTCAGATAAATTTGTAGCACTGCGTGCAATTGGGTTGTACGCATGGAATTCCGGGAATAACAGGAGGTAGATGGAGTAAACTATTACGATTCGAGTGCTCGCGTAATTGTTGTTGCACACTCGAGTTAAAATAATTGTTGTACTGAACGCTGAAAGCCACGCTGTTGTCCGGCTCGTGGGAAGTCGTGGGTTTTGAATTGGAAAAACCAGCAAGGTTTCCACAACCGGATGGAAATTCCCCGGGAACGAGACCGCGAGGAAGTTGATCCGGAACGATGTTAAACAAACAATAACCATCTCCGTAAAGATTTCTCGATAGATTCGAATAAATCGGAGAAATTGGAAAGACGCTGGAATAATCGGTGGTGGATCTTGATTCCGCCAAAGAACTTGCCGGTGGACGAAAAGCCGAAGAACACGAATTCGTTGTGGCGATAGAATTCTCGCCTGCAAAATATTCAATAGCTTTTATAAGATCCTGACCGCAACGTTGAAGTACTAATTGTAGAACCGACAATTTCGTGCTTGGAAACAATCGAGCCAAAGTTTCCACGGATGTTTGGGAAACCATATTCGTCTCTTTTCCACCTTCATCGTTTGTCATTTCGTTGCGCTTGTTTACGATAAATAATCCGTGGCTTTTGTTATTATCGTCTTCTTTCGACTATTAAGAGAAGAAAAAAAAACATTTTACGGATTAATAATAATGCCCATGAAATCCTTACAAGACCGATCAGTGTTTTTTTTCCATTAACGCTTTTCGATCGTACGAAAAAATTACTCGGAGAATTTCAAACGAAGGATGGCAATAGGATTAATTATTTAGAGATGCTATCTATAACATATATTGAATTGAGTAATTTTTGGTAGACGATTATTAAATAAGAAAAAAAATATAATTAAAATCTCGCTTTGACAAGGAAAAAAATTCTACAAGGTGCGAAAGACTTACGGAAGGGCTCAGAGTTGACGATGATTTGGAAGAAAATTCCGATACAATTATCGTTTCTTCTTTCTTCGCTTCGACGTACTCGTGACTCGTTGACGTGGTATCATTGTCATCATCAACGACGACCGGAGTCTCCGATGAAGGAAGCTGAGACCGCAATCTCGAAGAATTTGGTTCTGTCACGGCCATGCCGAAAATCTTCCCGGGAGGGAGACGATCTAATTTCTGCCCAGTTGCCACTTTTGCCATGCTCAAAGCGATCGCATCCTCCGCTGCTTGTTGACGCTTCAACGCAACCTTTTGTCCCATTGCAGAAATCGAATAAACATTATTACTTCATTACAAGGGAGATTAGATACAAACTTTTATTACATTTATCATAAATATTTGGCAAACTATTTGATGCATCGATAAATCTTTTTTTTTTTCATATTAAGTATAAAGAAACGTAGGAGTAACCAATGCAGTATACGTGTCATTTTTTTTTTACAAAACGTTCCCTGATACGTTGTTATGAAGTTACGTTTGGAAACATTTGGTCGGTGTTATTACAAGCTCGACCACTCGGAGAATTTTATTAAAAACCGAAGTCAATGACGCGGGTTGAAGGCTATAATAGTTGGTGCGCACAAACGATATGCGTAAAAACCTACTGTACGAGATTTTACTTGAAGAATTTCAATTGATTGTCCAAAAATTGTACAATTCCGGAATTTAAAGTGAAACCCCTCGACGATAATTATAACGCAATAATGCAAGTGAATATCTTTTTTCGTCGTCATAACGATCATTTTTTAGAAGGAATAGTTTCGCAATTGAAACGTCAATCACACTTTCAGTTAAAAATTCGATTACATCGTCCTGCTTATAAATGATAAAAAGATATAAAAATTAAAAAAGTAATATTCTTTTATGAAAATTTTACGAGATAATGAAGTTGCACAGAGAGTCGTTGAACGTCGGTGAAAAGATGATTGAGTGTAAAGGGTTTCTCCGTAAGGGAGTAGCGTTTCTCGGTGTACTATATAATTCGTTCATAGGAATGGTGTTCGTTTCGGCTTGATGATGACTCCGTGAAGGGGGGTCGGCGGCTTATGAATGTCGCAGTAACCTATCTACGTCGAGTGGATTGAAAGCCACGATGTAGACAGAAGATCGAGTGACGTCGTAATGCTAGTGCAAACAGAAATGAAACGCTACACCGATCGTTAATGGATTCTACCCCTGGAGTGTGGTAATACGTGAACACGATTGATGTTACGATGTAGTTATCTAAGAATTTTTATAACTAAAATACACAGCTTATATGTGTTGAATTTAATCTCGAGCCAATGGATGAATTATTATTATTATATATAAATAGATAAATGAACCTATGAAATAGTAAATAATAATAACTAATAATCGTCGGGTGTGTAGAATATTCAGTATAAAATAATCGGCTTAAGAATCAATGAATATTATTTTTTTTTTAAAGCCGCCGGTTGAAATATATAATAACCAATAGCTCACCTGAGCGGCCATGACCCTTTGTCGTTCGGCAATGAGAGAACATTTGGGACAGAGACATTCTCTGTACCTGCACTCGCGTTTGTGTCCTCTCAGCCAGGATATGAGTCCGTGATTTCTGCAACGAGCGCACTTGGGCCTTCTCTGTTTGCAATCGGTCTCGTGATCATCCTGTTCCGATTTTTTTGATTTACCTCGCAGCATCTCATCTCAATCTTACCGCCCAATAGGATAAACTATACATGTATATAGATTTATCTTAGCTTGAAAATTCGCTGTTAATTAATTATATTTCTCTGAATTTTTTCGCAACGTTTATGAAACACGCGTAACAACGAATAACATGATTTTATCGAAACTTATGTGTACTCCTGATTTTCGCGGATTAGATCGAATATTTAGAATGATGAAAATAGCTGTTTTTTCCGGAGAGAAATATTCCAGCTTAGGAGTGCTATAAGAATCTCTGATGGTGGTTAATGATCGACTGGAGAAGAAAAATTTGTCGAAGCTGCAATGCTCGTCGAGATTTCATCTTCCGCGGCTGGAAACAGTTGGGTTTGCCCGATTGGCTACCGATAGGGCGGCGGGTGGATCGCTTTCGACTCCACGAACGCCTTCGTTTCAACCGGAAAACATCCCTCCGGGGTGCAGAACCGATAAGACAAACATCGACTGGACCACCCTTTCTTCTCGATTGGTTCCATCGTGTTTACTCGCGCGATCCGTGGGCTGCCACTTGTCCACATGTATATATATATACGTATATATATATACATATCTCAACGCTCGAGACACCCCCGATTCCCCGACTTTTATCGTTTTTTTTCTCACACAGTTCATCTCTATTCGATTTAACGGATTTACGTATTACGCACACGAACTGCTTAATAAATACCCTCGAGCTGCGAAATCTTCTTTACATTTTTTTCTTCTTCATTTAAAAAAAAATCGTACAACGGATAGTGTGGAGTCGATGGACCGCTCATCACGAGTAACGTCTCTTTCAACTAATTTTTAACGCTATGAAACGGCGTAAATGACCGAATTTTTCAAACCATTTTTGTTTTATTAGGGTCGGTCGATTTTTAAGTCGCGTTCGGCGCCGAACGACCTTTCTTATGATTGATTCCGAATGAAATAGTTAGTTGTATCCTCAACCCGGAAATAAAAACAATCTAATGGAATTAAATCTTTGATAGGAAGAATTTGATTATTTTCAGATCTTTCGAAAAAAAATATTTTTCTGCACGTTCTGAAATCTGCGATGTAAAAAAAAGAAACAAATTAATTAAAAAAAATGATTTATCAATAACTGTAAATAGATAACGGGTCGCAACAACAACAATCACAGCTGTAAGATTGTAACTTATACAATATGAAAATAAATCAATCGTCGCATCCGAAATGCTTACTTCCTACCGATAGTGCAGAATAGATAGATAAAGTAAGTGAATAAATGTGATTTTATCAAAAATATCATCTCTACTTCCGACGAGATAGAATTACAGTTGGTCTTACTGTCTGTAAAATTTCAAATTGTCTCAAGGGTCTGGAGACAACACGGTATACCGACGGAGTGAAACAACATCGCAACTCGGTCGGTAATAAAAATTGTAACAAAAGTTACTCCCCGATGATCGATGCCTCGGATAAAATGGGAGAACGTTATGGTCCATCTGATGATTATACGGAACCACGTTCTCTTTCGTGCGCAGCCGATAGACCAACAGTACCCAAGAAATAAACCTTCAGAAGATAATAATTCTTTTCGTCTCTTTTGCACGCGATGCGTCGATAAAGAAGGAAATTGGTCGGAGGAGATGATTAATAGCGAGAAGCGTCGAAAAATAAGACGTCTATATGACATGCTGGCATGAATCAAGATCGTATAATTAGTAGATACAATTACAATTTTGTTCTTTTCTTCGTTTTTTTTTCGTCGTCGCCTTAACATCTGTCATCACCTTAATCTTGTTTCGTTTCTTATTTCAAGCCAATGACATTGACCGAAAAAAATAAATAATACGTTATGAGTTGTCGCTAATGAACAATTGATCGCTTGTACAAGCTGCGTTTACCAATTTGTTCGTTTATTTTTGTTTTTTTCATTCTGTTTCAAAAATTTACATTGTCACCAACGCCCGCCCAACATGAACCGACAATACGGTATTTATACAGAACACCTTCCCTTTCCGAACTTTCATCATCCGCAGAAATTTTGCTCCTTTGATATGTGCTTTTTCGTTTGTTGCATCGACCAACCTCTATCTCGTTGCTGTCTCGCTTTATTTACTTAATGTTATTATTTTTGCAACGTCTCAAAATCGAATTTGTCATTTGTTTAGTTGTCGTTGTAGCAGTCAGAGTCCGAAATTTCTCGAGGCAACGTTCACCTGGTTTTTTGCATCGTTTTTTCCAAAGAGTATTTGAAAACCGAAGCTCACAGCACCGGCGAGGAACTGTGGTCTCCTCGTACCCAGGACAGAATGTAATTAAGGAGAATGAAATACCAAAGAAAAGAGGGCAAATGAAATTTATAAAATCGACTCAGTTAGAAACAATTGTAGATTAACAGTGATATATGCATATAAGAAATAACCACGACTGTGGGTCAAATTAGGGGCAGCAAACTCAATTTATCACGTGTATGAAAATGGAAAGGTGAATAAATAAACAAAGAAGAAAAGCGAATCCGAAGAGCAGCGAATTTTTTGTCCAAATTGTTCGTAAAAAATTCTTTGAGTGGTGAAATTAAAAAGAAGAAAATTTTTATTCATCCTCGGTAAAATTGCAGTTGAAAAACGTTTTTTTTAAAGGGCCGTCGAGCCTGAGGTAAAGTTTTTTCCACGAGAGCATGGGATATTATGCCGGGTTTCTCATTGGCCGAGCCAGCGAATAATGAAATTCTTTTGAGAATAAATGAGGCGTTAAACGCGTGTAATTTATTACGCGTCGAGACACCGATCGAGGATAAAATTAAAATTAATATCCGATGAAGCCCGTAACGAGGCTTACAAGGGCAACGAGACCCTCCAGGACCGTCGACATTTTCCGAGTATTCGACCGTACTACGCGTCTTGGTTCGTTCGGATGGCTTTCAAAAGCCTCTCTCCATTGCACTTTTTCCCGTGTCATAATAAAATAGTACAGTCGGTACGCAATCCTGGACAATCGTTCAGCAACGGGCATTTATTCAACGAAAATGTATTTTAAATAAATACTTTTATAAACAAGGAATTGCGATTAATATATTATTTATTAATAATCTCATATATACGATATAATCAGTAATATGAATATAAGTAATTCTGATCAATAATTCATTTAAAAAATTCATGTTAAATAAGTAATGACTGTTTTTTAATATAATTTCATACAATTAATGCCCATCCCTGAATCCTCGGTACTCGGGGAAGTCAGTCAAAAGCTCAGTCAGGCTTAAAAGAAAAGTAGAATTATCAAGGCTCAGAAACGATAATTAAGGAAACATTATAAATAATTTCGTTACAACATTTCATACATCTGTTTTTTTTCTGGGTTTTTTCAAAACCGTAGGAATGAAAGACCTTTCGACGCATCTTTTGTGATATTTTTTTTTGCATTTTCGATCATTTTTTTTTTTTCTTTTTTTCGTTAACAATAAAATTGCAGCAGCACGTGTCCGAAGTTCACGAGCCCTCCCTCTTGACTCCGATTGGCCCCGAAAATCAGAAGATATCTCTCTCTCTCTTTCTTTCTAGTCATTTATTCATTATTTTAATCGCTCTTCCACTCATCCGCTCGTTCGCTTTAATTTTTAATTCATTTCATACATTCCTTTCTCTCGTTTTTGTTGTTTTTTTTTCTGTTTCTCGCTGCCGCACACCTTCCTTGCAGAATAGTACTTCATAAAGATATGTATTACTCGTTTTCTCGTTTTCTATAACGATTAATTCGTCTATTGATTAATGTAATATCGATAGGATTCAAAAATTATTATTATTGTTTATTCAATTGATTTTTTGTTTTTTTTTTAAATTGTTTCATTCGATTTCTTCGGTTTTCTCTGGACCGACCCTCATCGCTGCAATGAGTTCCACGACGTCCTGCATCTTGTCATCCGCGATCGGAGAAAAACTCTTCAATCGAAAAGAAATACAATGTCTTGTGTCATAATTCAATGATTCGCAATTGTGAACATGTTTGAAAAAATTGTTAACGTCCTGTTTGAAATGCAAGTTGATATACAATGAAACGACTCATGGGAATGAAGAGACTCGTATGCCTCTCCCACATATCTTCGTCGTTTTTCACGGACTTGATAGGATATGCACTAAAATCGTTAATCGATAAAATTCATTGTCGTCGATATGCTTTGGAGTTTACAACGCATCTCTCTCGCTCCAGCGCTCTCCTTCTCTCGCTCTCTCTTCCTCTTATTCTCTCGCACGGTTTGCAAGAATCTCCCTTGGTCTCGATTCCGCTGACCAGAACGAACGTCACGCGCGTAAATAAAAATCGCGAGGATTCTCATTATTTTCAATCCCATTATACGTTGCTCGTGGGTTTACTTCTTTGTGTGTTGTCGGTGTCTACTGGCTCGCGTCCCTACATTATCCCGTTAATTAACTCTAAATTAGATAGCTTATTCATAACTCCGGCAGTTTATATACTGACTCACAATAACGACGATCTGCTGTGGCTTTTGGATAAAATTATTCTGTTTTTTATTTATTTTTATTTTTTAAACTACTTCTTTCTACGATTCCACTGTGTTGGCGTCCATGGATCGCGGTCAAACGACATCCTACGCGCGACAACTCATAGCTTGTACTTTGGGTGCGATGAAGATAATTATAACGCTCGCTTAACGACGATCATACTCTAAAAAAATGTCACATTCCTTTACGACGGTTCTATGATTCATACTGTACGTCAGAGATAAGTTATCTGTTCTACGAAAATTGTATACAAGCTAATTATCTGGCAATAATTCGAATAATTATTGCCATTGATTGAATATTGTGAGGTAATTATCGAGAAAAAATTTATGTCCAAAATTACTTTTTCTAACTTGCCTTAAAAAATTATTCGGTCATCGTTGTCGGTGCGAGAGCAGTTGCGTGAGAAAAACGACATTTTACGGGTAACGTTCGATAATATACCTATATAGAGACATATTATGATATATCATAATAATAAAAATAATAATAATGTATAAAAATTCTACTTATGGATATTGTCACTCGTTGCTGCGCAAATCGACTCGTATGTTGCTCTAGTTTATAGCAGTTGAAAAGTTCCGATATGCGTGACAACTATTTTCGTACCAATGATTTTATACAAAGTAACCTTTGGTGCCAACAAATACGTTTTTTAACGTGACGAGAACCCTCGAGGCTGATGGATCATTAAATTACAAAGTGTATCCGCATAGTGCTCGCTTTGTCGTACAAGGCCAATCGTTTTATTCAACTTATCCGGATTCTTCGGGTCGACGTGCGAGATTTATTCAGTTGCCTCAAACTTTTCGTTTGATTCTATTTGCGCGAGTTCGAGACCAAGGGAGAAGCTTGGCCAGGGGCTTGGAGAGTCTTGCGTCGTCACTGTCATATGTATTTATATTGTTTTTTCCAGTTTAATCCTGGTTTAACTTTCCTCGCTATTTTTTAATTATTAGTTTTTTTCTAATTCTTGCTTCCTAATGGAGAGAAATAAGCAATTGTTTCGATGAACGTGACTGGTCGCTCCAACAGCTCAACTAGCCACGTGGCTTTTTTTTTCGTTATCGTTTTTTTTCCTTCATAAATGCATGCGTTTTTTTTTTGTCTTTGAGAAATGCGCTATACGCAATATCCCAGCGTCTACGATTAAATCACGGCCAAGAGTTACAAGATAAAATCACTATAATGCGTGTGTGTTCAGATCTCATTTACGAGTCACCCATCGACTCGAGCAATTTATCAATCTTTCATAAAAAAACATGCTTCATCTTCTTTCTTAAATTCAGCACCCTCGTTACATTTCCTTTCACTTTATTTAATTTTATTCTTTCTTCCTATTGTTTCTCTCTATCTCTCTTTTTCTCTCCGTTTCATAATCGTTTCTCATTATCCTTCATATGACGATAATAAATTCTAATAGCGTTCATTACAAAAATCTTACAACTATTCAACAAAAACCAATCTCGTAACAATTCTTAATTATGTTATTCATCGCATTTTGTGCGCTCGTCACGTTCGACGCTCGTTCGAATTCGAATGGTTTTTGTTTGTTTTTTTTCTGACGTTTTTACGACGTCGAAACGGCCGTGAACGTGACGGCCACCACGGGGGGACTAAATTCAACACCGACGACTCGCCTCGTCTAAACATTAATACAAGCTCAACTAATTATTCATATACTATAACTATTTTTGCGCGTGGTTAGTGCATCTTCGTAACGATACCGGGAGAGGTCGGAGCAGCAAAGGAAAGCCTTTAAGGTGATATGCCGCAATTGCCCGTCTTTTTCTCTTCCTCTCTCTCAGATTGCTGGAAGGGCGTGAAAGATAAGTGAAACTTTCTGAAATGTTATTCGCTGCTATCGTTGGTCTCTCGAGTAAAAAATGAGAACGGTTACAAATGAAAATTTGTAAGCCACAGCGAATCATTCTCATCGTTCAAACGAAAAATAAATCCGTGCCGAGAATAACGGTTTACAGTTTTTTCTTACCAACCGAGCGCCAGTACATAATCTCAAGGGAAAAAGTTTCGATAGTCGCGTGGAAATTAGTTAATAACGAGGAAACGACGAGAGCCTTCCGAGTCGCCGGTGAATGACACCTCGTTTCGCGTTACTTCGTTGCTATCTCGGTACGCGGTTCCTCGAAGCGTCTGTACACCCGCGATCAAAGAGACGCCGTTTCTTCGGTTGTTATTGTTCTTGGTGCTTTTTTTCCGGTATCCAAACGTCGATTGAATAGTTAGAGCCCCTTGTCGCGCAACAAATATTAATTGTACAAATATTCGAGTTTTTTACCGTCAAAGATTTTGGGCGAGCGATTTAAATACTAAAAATTCATGTCTGATAACTTGATGTACAAAACTCATCGATTGACAATTCTTTGACTTTTCAAGTTTACATATTATTTCTATACATTTGTGGATTATTAAATATCGACGTGTTTGCCATTAAATCGAGTTAATCAGATTATTAATTTTTTTTTCTTCGAATTAAACAAATTGAACGTTACAAGATCCGTTGGAATCTTAAATAAAGTAATGCATAACACGTAATCGAGAAGTTAGAGAAGATAGTTGATTTAAAGAAAATACAAGGTCTGCTGTAGAACGAAATCTCCAAGCCAAGACCAATCTCCTGCCAAGACCGTTTGTGAAAAATTCAAAAAAATAAAATAAATTATCAACGATAAAAGTACCCAACTCGATTGATCAGCAGCCAGAAAAATTAGCACGACATTATTTGGTAACTCGCCCGCCCACCGCAGTCATCACATCGATGTTCCATTAAATTTTCACCAAAGCAAAGAAAAAAATCGTAGAAACCTGTAGAATAAATCTTAGATCGATGATAAAATGTTCGACCGTCCTAGGTCACTATTTTCAATGCGAAATAGTTGTCTCAACGTTTTATTATCTTATTCTCGGCGCTAGTATATTAATCTACCGATCGCACGCACGATCGCTTGCGCGATTGCCCCTCCGCGAGGTTCGTCATCGATGAACTTTCTTGAGTAAGTAAGATCGTTGAATTATTCCACAATTTGACGTCAACACCCTTAAAAATGGCGAATCCAAAAATAAATAAATAAAGAAAAAATAAATACGAATAAATGGTTTTACAAAAACGTGTCGGTAGTTTGGTCCGTCACCCATTTTCGCGCGAATACTCGACGTTTGTTACCCCAACCAATTATACAATATATAATCATAATGAATGATCGTCTATAATAATTATGATAATAATAATCAATTCTTCTTGTCTGTTTGTTGTTGTTGTTGTTGTTGTTGTTGTTTTCTTTACATAACGGCACATTTTTCCTTAAGGCTTATCGCGCTGTTGCTCTGTACCGGTTGCAACGATACCGACCGATTCTTCTCGAGGGTGAGGAGGTCTCTAAAAAGAGCATTTACGTTGTGATTCGTCTTGGCCGATGTCTCGAGAAAACCGCAGCCCCAATTAGCCGCCTCGGCTTCACCCTCGCTCATCGACACCTCCCGCACCGAGGGACTCTCGTCGCACTTGTTGCCGACCTGCCGAGACAATTTCTTCGATCAAACATACATATGTATAGAGACATTTTATCATAAATAATATACATGTATACTCGACGTCTGATACGCAAGGCTCGAGGTGTGCTTGTGCTTTGGCACTTTTCAACACGATGGTACACTCGACCCCGCGCTGTACCATACTTTATATGTATATATTGGTTATTTAGGTTTTATGAGCTCCTTCGGAATCTCTGCTCTTGACAGACCCCAAAATCCTCTCAACCCTCCACTTTCCCTCATTTTCATAGTTTAATATGCATAACCTACGCTGAAAATTCGCTTACCGAACCCGTGTCAATTACTAACCAAGACCGAACATTCAAACGCGTTAACATTGAAAACGTGCTGACTAATTTTTCTTTTTCATTTTCGAGACCATTTTTTCCTCAAAATGAAATCAATGAATATACATTTTCAGACCTAATTCAAATGAATAGTTAAATAAAATGCCGAGTCGCGTGGAACTTTAATAAGCAAATGAATGTGCGATTATATTATTATTTGAATATTTTTTACAGATCGAAGGAGAAAAATATTTAGTGAAAATGAATAACCATTGGACACACGAATAAATAAATATTCTTACCAGCATTATTGGAATTTGGGAGATGTCCTGTCCCTTCAATTCGCGTATAACAGCCCAGATGGGTCGCAACTCTTCGAGGCTCTGCCGTGAGCACACCGAGTACACCAGGATGAAGGCGTGACCCTTGCTTATAGAGAGTCGCTGCATTGCGGGAAACTGATGGGACCCCGTTGTGTCCGTAATTTGAAGCGTGCATATGTTTTTGTTGCAGCTTATCACCTGAAAACTCAGGCTCGTCCGATAGCTGCTCGCTAATTCTTTTTCTTTTCTCTTGCGTCTTCTCTCTATTTTTTAAAATGTCAATCGACGCTCGAGTGTACGAAAAATTATACCATTTCGTTTGACGAAAGACGTTTACAAAAAAATAAATAAAATATAAGTATCATTGAGTTTGAATAATTTATAATTAATGTTGGGTGAAAACAACTGCAGCTTTCGGACACGCGTCGCATCGCGCACACAGCACAGGTCCAGCCAGTCCCGCAGCAGTTATTATACTTATTATCGAAAACTCCGTCGTACAACTTTGTCAAGTTGTTATTTCTATACGTAACGAGTGTATCGGTTATACGTTGGAAATTGCAGTTTATCATGGACAAATGTCTGCATATATTTATTATTGTTCACCACAATTCATCTCAACATACAATTTTTAATGGTAATAATCAATCAAAATAAGGAAGAATTTTTTTAATTCAATATGTTAAATCAAATGATTACAAAGAAATTTAATCAATAAAATTATATATAAAACATTCGGCAAAAATTGATACGATCAAAAATTTATATACTAGCTTACGATTGCAAATAAAATGTAATAGCAAATATAACTAAAAAACGATAAATTTTCTGAAGCTAAAAAAAATAAAAGAAAAAAGAATAATGGAAAAAAAACCATGAAACTCGAAACAATCGTAGAACCGATCGAACAACCAGAATAAAAGTATAAATAATTTAAAACAAATAATTGCCGTAGCGAATTAAGTAAATTAATTAATACTGCAAAATCATTTGATCCAGAGTTCCCATTGACGTAGTTCAGACCGACAAAATCTCATTAACGTACGATAAAGGATTAAAAAATAAAAAAATAAAATAAAAGGAAAAGAAAAAAAACGTATTGGCGAGTGTCCCATCGGGGAAATTGTGTCACCGAACTGAACGACCGCACGGTGGCATTGAATGGCGATGGGTCTCTAGAATACCAGTCTCGTTCGCGAGCCAATGGGGAAAAAAAACGAGGAAAAAAAAAAAACGTGGAGATAGTGGAATGTGCATCGCGCGCGGCGCATGAATGAACGAGACCGAAAAGAATAGCGATGCGTAAATCCATGCAACTAATAGGATACGTAGTAGTAGTTATATTATAATTGTTTGTCGGGTCAGTGGCCAACCCGAGAAGGGAACGCGTTGGAGCCACGGTCTCGGCTATTCTCGTCGTTCGATGACACGACTTCGGCCTCGCCACCGCAAAACCATCACACACAAACACATATACACTACGTCTCGTGGTTTGTACGTCGATACACATGCATGCCTCGTAGTATCTCATTCATAGTTTTCGCACAGATTGACAGAGTTTCATTAAACTCAATCGCCTAAAAATTCATCTAACGTCCAACGTTCTACACTCGAGAGAGATTTTTCCTTTTTCCTTTTTTTTTCTTCTTTTTGTTGGAGATGAAATAATACGAATAATGAGACTCAGGCGGGTCCGGATCATGACTGACCCGACGACTGATCAAACATTATATGTATTAAATTTTTTTTCTATTTATTTTTCTCAAAGACGAAATAATATGAATTTGAATAATTAGGCAAGTGCGGATGACAACTGACCTGTCTGTACGTGTCCTCGATGGTCGGTATGTAAGATTCGCGAAAAGTTCCTTTCACGAAACGCAATACGAGCGAACTTTTGCCAACTCCGCCGGCTCCAAACACGACGACTCTATAGTCGTTGCTCTGTTCCGGCATCCTGACATCTGCCGTGATTACTGATTAATCCCCCGTCAACGGGGTCACGTTTTATCACCGAGAATATCGTTCCCTCACCCGTTGACAACAACCTATTCCTCGGTCCGTGGTTCGATCGAGCACGGCGCGATATCCTCGTGATCAACAATTATCTCGTTTTTCCTTTTTTTTTTATCGTATTATTCGTTTTTACCGCGACGTCCGTATTATCCGGAACGCCGTCGTTAAAGGACAAACTCGGACGTTTCGTTCGATTAATTCGTCGAGAATAAATCCGGAGCTTACGTCCGCGTTTCACAAGATCGCAGGACCGATTAACGAAGCCTCTGTGCAGTCCTTCCTCAACGGCCTCGCGATCACCATTACGTTCCCCACGTTGCTACGAGGTTCTTATTATTATTATTATTATTAATACCCTTTGGGGCTTGTGGTGTCCGGTATTAAAACTTTCTCTCGTGTCTGAGGGAATCCGCGTATAAAGGGTCGGAGTCGTCGGAAAGGTTAGCAACGAGCCCCACCTACGTCGATTGACGCAACGATACCCACGGCTGACACACCACCACCAGCTGCCCCAGTAACAAAAACCCTTTGAAGCTCGCTATTGCAAGCGCGCTATTGCTTTTTCTCTCCCTATCAATCCCTCTCCCTCGAATATACCTTTACGTCGTCTGCACTTCAGCAGAGCACTTTCACCGGTGACCAAATTATCACGCTGATTCCACACGCGTGGCAAAAAAATCTTCATATAAAAAAAAAAAAAAAAAAAAAAAAAAAAAACGAAAAAGAAAAACTAATGATAATCAGACGAGCGCGCGCGCGAACGCAATTATCGCCACTCCTAATCCACGTACCGATTAAACTGTTTATTTTTTTAGAGGCCACGGAATTATTATTTATTCAATTCCGAAAAGCAATGTCCGGGAATGTTACGTTTGATGCTACGTTCTACGATGATTCAACGATACGTTTTTTTTCTTGACCAATCAACGCGTGGTCTCAATAACCGAGTTTCCTCTTCTTTTTATTTTCTTCAATTCGTTATTTTATTTTATTTTATTTTATTTTATTGAATTTTAATTATGTTTATTATTTTGTTTGAGGCCTTTGTTGGAGAATGAACGATGACCCAGTAGCTCGGTGAGATTGATTTAATATTATTTTGATAAGTTTGATTATTTTAGTGGCCGCGGAATCGTGGCGGAACACAACGTTCTTATTCTGTCAACCGGTTCTATCGCGCGGCTGTGTGGAACTCTGTCTACGTGTGCGCAATACGACGAGCGACTCGCGCGCGCGACAAACCACCGTCCGGAAAATCAATAGGTCGCGTGGACGTGTGGGTGAACGGGGAAGAACTCGTACGCCACCGAAACAAACCCGACGGGCCACTCAACCTCATCCAACCTCGGATCCTACCTCTCCGCCGCCCCCCTCGGACACGCTTGCGATTCGCGCCCTCCACCCACGCATCCCTTAAAAAATTATCATTGTAACAGATGCGCTCTTTTACGGTATCGTCATGGATTCGTAAAAAATTCGTCGACTTATACAGATTCGAATGATTCGGGAGTTTCATTTAATTCGATTATGATAAATAGACAGTAAAATTATTATTCTATATGTTACTAGACAAATGTTTTTTTTTCTCTTTGACGTTATCAGGGCCGTTTGATACTTGGATTTTTCATAACTATGTCACTACCCTCGTTTTCGATCGAATCGTAGGTCCATTTTCTGTGAATCCTAAAGCAGAACATGTGGATTTTGTGAAATTATATAGAACTTTTCCATTTAACGTTCATTTTGACAGATTTCACAGAATTGATAAAATGTTATATGACAATGTTTATTTTTTAATTTGATAGAAATTATTTGATGTTCGATGGAATACAGATTTCTTAATCTTGGTATCTAATTGTCTTGGAAACTGCGTTAATATTTATGGCGCAGAGAAAAGATATTTCTATTCTTTTTATTGTTCTGCTTTTATTATTGTAGCAACAAATATTCATTAGAATCAAACTATTCTGCATATGGTTTAACGCGTTACTAATTGAATCGATATTATGTGGCTTAGAGTGAGATTTTTTGGCATTACATAGATGGCAATCGAATGAATCTCATCTCCAAGTGGCCAATATTTCTTAAAATTAAACTTATTTGTTAAAAAATGAAAATGATTATTGGACATAAAGATATTTTCATTATTTTCATATTATAATATTATAATTAATGATAGTTGGATTTGAACCAATTTCCATCAGCTCCTGTTAAACAATTCTGCCAAAAGAAGTCAACCAATATTTGCCACAAATTCTGTCCAATTATTTCTCCCAAAGTTCCCAAAAATCAAAATTTTGCTGGGAGCAAAGGAAACAATGTCAATAATCCATAGAAGAGCCAAACGTACCTGCATTCATGACCGCACTTTGAAGAGCCGCATTTAATGCAAGGAAAATGGCACCCGGGACAGTCGGTTTGCAGACAATCGCACAAATCCAATCCGGTTTTTATGAGACAGCCTCGCTCGTCGTAGATAACATGCTTCTTGCTTCCGGGATAGAGTCGTCGGTGTAATTTTCTCTTTTCTCTCTCGCTTCGTTGAGGATCAAAATCTCGAAGGAACTTATTTGTGTTGGAATCAACGTGTTTCTGTCGTGACGATCTCGTAATCTTTTCAGTTGATGGATTTTATGAAATTGTTTAAGCACAAAAGTTTCAAATTATTCGTGATGATTCGTAAAGAATGTGAAAAAAATTTTTTTGCCATAAATTCACCCGCTCGATCGATGTTGTTGAGGCTGTATTTGAGTCCGAACCGGAATTCATCGTCAACTTGAGTAGCGTTACGATGTACGAGATTAATCTAATCAATCACAATACAATGAAATAAATAAGTTGCGAGATGTCAAGGTTAGCCATAACCTCAAAAGTACTCGGTAATCTAATACGACATATCGATGTGATTTTTTTTACCAGAGTTCCTTTCGTCGTTTACAGCATATCAATTTGTTTAACTAAACACAACGAAACGTCAGTCATTGTGTATTAATTAACATTTTACGATTAATCGTCGTGCAATCCCTCGAGTGGTTAAATCTGTCAATGTGCAGTGGCGACAATAACAAAGCGACGAGATAAACAACGCGGAGTCATCTGGCAGTTAAATGAGGTAACTCTATACAGCTACACGCTCGGTCGGTATGACGGGGGATTGTCGCGGCTTGGGTAAAAATTTTATTTTTTTAATGTCTTTCGACATGGAGACGTTCGCCGTTACGTACCAGTCATGGATACATGTTGTCGAAGAATAAGTAAAAATTATGTCAATAATATCCATGGAAACGCCGGAATTACGTTAGCCTAATGTTCACATCAACAAATATTTTACTTTTTACAGTTTCAATATTATGGAAGAGGATCCTATTTATGTTTGTTTCTAAGGCAGATTTTTGGGGCCTTTGAGGCGAGAAGAATTATCCAGTCGTTAAGAAAAACTGTAAAACTTTTTTATCTCAAGCTTTACGAAGCTTTCGTACAGAAGGAAAGTATTGAAACATTCGTCTCGTCATTCTACGTAATGTAAAACTTTTCTCTTATTTGGAGTCGTTTGGCATCCTCAATGAAAATTTGTAACAAATTCTGCTGAGGACTGGGTACCCAATGGCCACAGATGCGAATGCATCGTCTCTTGCAACGGTCATCGTAATTTCCGGAGAAAAAACTTTTTTCAACTTGGCCAATTTATCAAGAATCCCATCCAGATTAATCCAACAACCGTTTCAACCAAAGCAATTTATTATGCAAAAATGAATTGAAAATTTCTTTATATCAATCATTTATATCTAATCGTGACTTACATTCCGAAAAATCCAAAGTAAAAATAGCCAGTCATGAATTACATAACAAAACATCATAATAAATTATTCTTTAAATATATGTGGGAAAAAAATAAATAAAGGAAAACGTCCTAACGGAAAGGAAGATGAAATTTCATTAATGATCCAAGGTCTGTGAGATCCCACGACTTTATCGTAATTGCCAATTGTGTATATTGTTGCGTAACGTTCTGTTTACAACTGTGACAAAAGCATCTGTCTCCTCCCCCGCAGGCGTCTCATTCCTTCGCCCACGTTTTATTGAAATTTTTTCGATTGAGTTGAAACACAACAAATGGGCAATATCATCGATATAATGTGACAGGCCTTCGGTCCCCGAATCAAATAACTTCCATTCAATGAAAACCTCATTCTATCTCGCTCTTTCCCCGCAACCGCGCCCTGACGCCGCGCGACCTGCCGTACAACCGTGGGAGTTGCGTAAGTCCAGTGATAAAAATAACGGATCTCCTAGACCGTGACCTTCGAAATCCACAAGTACATATATATATATTACGCGTACACATGCAAACATACACAATGAAACCGCTGAAGCAGAAACGACGGTGGTGTAACCGACGGACGACGACATTTCCATTCATTAAACCGTTGAAGCGTCGTGGCTTGCAAGCGAGAGACGCGACTATACATTTAACATTTTTTGTTATAGTTGAAAAAAGAAATAAAAAATTAAATATCGTCCGTCATTGTTCCTTCGGAAACAGACCGGCGTAAATATTTTTCGTTCGAAAAACTCAACGAGGTTTTCCGTCCTCGTCGAGCCCGCTGAATTCTTTCGTTATTAACGAATAACGAGTATTGCGTATGGGTCAATACCTCGGCAGCCATGTTGGATTCCCGTTGAAGCCAAGTCCAACGTTTATCAATGGAAGCACCTTCGAAATAATGAATCGCGTGCTATATTACCGATCGAGTCTTTCATGTAGTACGACAAGATTTTACGATGCCGGGAATGAATAATGATTAGTTTTTTAGCGGGACATCGAGGTGAGAAATTTCATGATACATCCGACGTTTGATAACCTATCGCAGCAAAATTCATAGACCCACGCGGCGCGGAAGCGTCGAAGAAAAGGAAAAAAAAATCTAGAATACATATATTGACGGAAAAATGCTGATTTTTTTGTCGTCGAGGATCAATCTTTTCATAACTGAATCTCTTTGTAAATAATAATAATAATAATAATAATAATAATAATAATAATAATAATAATAATAATAATAATAATAATAATAATAATAATAATAATAATAATAATAATAATAATAATAATAATAATAATAATAATAATAATAATAATAATAATAATAATAATAATAATAATAATAATAATAATAATAATAATAATAATAATAATAATAATAATAATAATAATAATAATAATAATAATAATAATAATAATAATAATAATAATAATAATAATAATAATAATAATAATAATAATAATAATAATAATAATAATAATAATAATAATAATAATAATAATAACAATAATAATAATAATAATAATAATAATAATAATAATAATAATAATAATAATAATAATAATAATAATAATAATAATAATAATAATAATAACAATAATAATAATGATAAAATCCGTGGGGGTTGTTCGACGTTCGTGCACTCGCCCGAATGCTTACACCCCCGCTCGTGACTATATCGAGGTCTCGTTCACTAACTCGCTCGCCGCTAAACGCTAAGTAACATAAATTGCCGAGGCTGTGTATCGTACGCATGTGTGTGCGTGTATGTGGGCGATCCGTTCCATGACGATGGACCGATATCACCGTGTTCTGTTCGTACATAACGACTGATTGACCACTCCGATGGGCGACAACGATCGTGCCGCCACGACTATGACAAAGATGGCGTAATTGGCGACGACGTTGAAGCGAGAGAGACAAACCGTTAATTTGTTCAGCACATCGTAGCAACGATGTTCCATTGATCGACGTTCAGAAAAAAAAAACAAATATTTTAATTTCATCGTTTCTGTGTCAAAGGTTGTTTAATAACGATGTTAAGGAATTTGCACTAATCCTTGAGTTAGCGCTGGGATCTCGCACGCCGGTTATCCATCTTGTTTAACGGGGGTCGCGACATTTCGTCCCGCGCGTCGACGTCACGGATGGATGAAAACACGTATATGCATGGCGTGTAATGAAATCCCGAATTAGCGGAAAGCGGAATAAGGTATGGGAAGAAAAAGGCGACGGGGGCGGCGTAACATGCGGGGGCGAGGCGAAAGTCGTTCGGTGTTGGTGTTCGGTGCGTGATGGAAGCGTGGGTGTCTCAGTGTGTCGCGCGCAGGGCTAAATCCTTAGCCTTCAACCCCTCGTGCGCTCATTGATTATACTTCACCTTCGCAACGCTATCGCCTACGATCCGAATGCCACATGCCGAACAGAATATTCGTGAGACACGTTGCGTTCTCACCCTTTACCTTCGATCAACGTAGTATATGGATATATGTAGATCATTATTTTTTGTTTGCATATCGAATCCGGCTGTGTCATTTCGAATAATATATCGAAGGCCAAGTGGCAAGGGGTAGGAAAGCTTTCAGAGGGCTTACTCACCCTACACGAGCTTTGTGGGAAGGGCGTTCAAATAATCGAATAATTTATTGTCACTGCTCAAAATTCATGAGATTTTGATGGAAATTCGTTTTTTAAAATAATCTACGATACCTGGATCCAGGAGTTTTTTTTTTTGCTTTTCTAAAAAAAGATTTTTTCGTTTAATCGAGGAATTTTCGAATCTATTGGGAAATTTTTCTCTGTAAATGATAAAATAATATATGTATAATTATTGAAAATCAATACGGGACGCAGGCTCACATGTAATTTTATTCTCAAATGTCAAAGACTCAAAGTACTAATGTGGTTTTTTTTCGCAACCTTTCCCTTCGAACTGTCGAGCAAGAAAGGTTTGAGAATCTTTTGTAGAATTAATTATCACTCAAAATTCATAGTCGGGAAAAGTGTTATCAACTTCAACACCGTCCACAAAAAATGTTTTCTCATCTTGATCCGCTTTTTTGACGCATATACATGCATATGCATCATTGCCGAGTCGATGGTGTAAAACATCTGTAGGCGTAATGTATATTGGCAAAGCATAATCAGAGTATGCACCTCGTGTATAGCTGACAATACGTTGTAGTCGCGCGAGTTTGTCGAGCTGAGAAATTCCGAGCGGTTATGGTGTGCAAAACACCTACGCGTTTATTATCCGGAAGGGAGTGTAAAAGGAACGGGGCGGAACGAAAGGGGTGGGCAGTGCAAACTAAAGAGCCTTAAGGTAATGGGCTACATCGCCCAGTGCGAAGATAACAGCGCTATCGGCGCTCGCTGTGGAGCGAGAGAGAAGGAGAGAACGTTTGTATCCCATTGTCTTAAGGGGAATAGAATAGTGGAACAGATGGAGGAAAAAATGTTAAAAAACGTCTCCTCAAAGAGTGAAACGCGCAAGCTTGCGATTGAGTTTTTGTCAGATATTGGAGCTAGCAAGCTCCTAGTTAAGGGTTTTCCCCCATTAACCGGTTCGAGGCTGTGTCGAATGGTGTTGCGGATGACTCCTAGGACAAACGAATGACAGATAAACAGCGGTTGAGATAAGAGAATCGATGGAGAATGTGGGCGCACCAGTTTCGCGCGTAACCATTCAGAAAACCGGACGGGGATATTCGGATTCGACGTTAACGTGGGAGCGAGAGCACACTGGGGGCTCGCTGCACAAGCGAGGAAGAAAATTCTGAATATTATTCGAGAGAGAAGTACACGACTCTCTCGCTCTTTATACTCCCGATGCACCCGACGTCGACGATGAACTACACCCGCGTATTTAAACCATCTGCTCCAGCGCAGATCTATTTATATATATATATATATCGATATCGAGGAAAAATAAGTAAAAATGATAACCCGAATTGATGAATGAATAAATTTAAAAACCACAATGCATTGATATTTATGTACATGTGACATGGCTGGGGCAATATACGGAGGCTCGGAGCGCGCGCGTGCATCCTTCGCTTTACCCATCCGCAAAAGCTTCCTTTCATTATCGGCTCCGTTGCTAACTTGTTCCTGCAACTCGTTATTATCTCGCTTATACAATATCAATTGGAATCGCCTCGTTTAATTGTGTATGATTTATTATACAGGACGAGATCTTGAATACATATTGATAATTCATTTTTTTCCTTGCACTGCGGATGTTTTTATTTTTTGTAATACTTCATATTTCTAATCGGTAATGGATGTATCGAGCTTGAGTGGATAACTCGACCGCGACAAATTAGAGATTATTTAGACAAACAAATTGTCTAATTTATACTCTTATCAATCTTATATTTTTTAAGCAGTCATCAGTATATCCGAGTAAAATAAATTGCTGTTAGGCTGAAGCAGTTGGGTTAACTGATAAGCCAGGACGTCCATGGGAGACGCGGAGCTCGGGGGTGTCTCAACTCGTCTCGGGGCTTTTTGCTGCTGGATCGATGTCGACGGGTTTACTCTCCTCCGACTGTTCGTACCACACTAATATTCTCCTGTTTTATGTGCCTCAAAGGTCAAAGGCGATCTAGCTTTGTTTCAAACCCCACCGTACGCTCGGTTTTCTCCGCATTTTATTTTATTTTTATTTTATTTTTATAACGTTTCATCGACCTTACCCGGAGAAATACCGTACCCGGCGCCGTAAAGCAAATTCTGTTATTTCACGGTATAATATCCTGTACCACAGCTAAGACTCGCCTACAGTAAGGTTTTATTCCTTCACCATTTAACGCTATTATTTTTATTATTATTATTATTACCATTATTATTATTATGATTATTATTATTATCATTTAAGATATTATTTATTTTCAATATAAGCGTACAAATTGCGGAAAATGGTAATTACGACGAACAACTGCAGCGTAACAACAAGGGAAGCTGATGATGACGACGAGAGACCCAAGAGCGTATGAGATATGTAATTAATTTAACGTGTAACGTGGGATATGATTTCCCGTGTACTTTGCGCGTCGTGAATTCTGCTAAAAGAATTCATAATTTTTAAATAAATTCTCATATATTATTGTGACCGTTTTTCGACATCGTGATAATGTTCCGACGCATCGTCATTGTCGTAACTTCGCGTGTGTGTGATATTGTAGGGCGAGCACGAAACCGTCATTAAAACGAGCTGCGGGTTGAAACTCGCAATTTGCTTCCTCTGTATCGTAGGTAGTGGAGGGGATAGCTTTATGAGGATTCAAGATTGAGAGACCTATAAGTGAGCATCTTCGTTCTGGTTTCTTCATGCGGGTGGATGCGGATAATGGAAATTTTCGTCGCGTTTGTTTCTTCAAGGAGAACAATTTCTAAGATTCTTACTATCATTTCTCCATGTGAAACTATTTAACAAGGAATTCACAGGAAGCGTTAAGAATTTATATTGAAATCAATGAATCAAAACAATACGTATATATATAGAGAAATAATCAAATGAAATTTTAATCGTCATCGCAATCGATATCCAAAACTCACAGGATTACGAGAGTTGCGACTGTGAGTTGAAGTACATCTCAATGAAATGGAATAAAGGTTTCACGACTGACCAAACGACTCATCGTTATTGGACAACCGTACGGATAAATTTGCAACTCGTTCGGAAATCGTGTTTTGTTCTTGTTTTGTTTCTCGCCAAGTTGTTGAGCATCGGGAGCGGATGTCCGTCGAGGAAAAGCCCGTAGTCCAGATACCTATCGAAGGGTGAGGCATGGGGCTGACAAAGTCAGACCGAAGATAAAGACAGAGCCAACGATGAAGGACCGCGGCAGAGCAAGAGAGAGAGAGAGAGAGAGAGAGAGAGAGAGAGAGAGAGGAGGTTCGCTTTCATCGGTGCTCGTTCGGGTTCGCATAGAGAGTTTACATATACCTGTTTAAGTGGTGTATAAAGAAGCCTTTAGAATAGCTCGAAGGCGGCGCAAAGAAAGCTGCCGGATGCAGGAGAGGCGAGGGACGTCATTATCTTATCTCGAACCATTTCCTGTCAACCTGGGGCAACCAGCGGCGTAGCTCCTTTCGTGGTAATCACACGAACCCAACGTTGCAACGGCTCCGAACGTGAAACGCTTACGTTCTCATTCGCTACGAGCACGCACTCACCCACACATTACCTTCTCTCTCTGACCCTCTCTCGGTCTTCCATATGAGGTATATACATATATATGTATATATATATATATAGATCTTATGGAAGAGCGAGAAAGAGAGATTTATTCCATTACATGTCTTTCTCTTTTCCCCCGTGTACCGAAGACTCGTAGGTACTGCTTCCGGTAGGCAGACCTCGTAGTAGGCTATACATATGCAGTTGGTATTAGTGTGTTATGTAAAACGTGTCCCCATCAACACATATATGCATTTACACATCTGGTAATGCACGAACGATAATCGGTTTCCTCCGCAGAGTCGCTTAGCATGAGGAACGACGAGGCGTGGGTCGTATTATGGCGGCGAGATTGTCATTAGTAGGTCATTACGGAATTTCTGAAATGTAGTTGGATCGTCGATGATCAGCTAAATATTCATGGAGCGAGTACGACAATCGGCGAACTCGACCTCTTGTTTTTACGGTGATTCGAGGATGCTAGGAGCAGCCACTTGTTCGTAACTACGATGTTCGCGAAAGACCTTTTTACAACCTCTACAATTAATTATTTTCATTGGCACGGAATGAGGAGTTTTATTTTTTCATTTTCCTCCTTATTCCTATACGGAGGCCGAATCAAATGTCCATATCAAAAACGTCTCATTACCATAAATTCTCCACCCCACTAGGAAAAAAGAAATTTCTACGTTGTCCCAAAAACCGTTAGAACCCTACGAAAAATGGGTGGATCTGAAGTGCCTACGAGTTTTTCCACGTCAAAACCGAAAAATTCCTGGAATAATCTGTTTCCCGCACTGAAAAAGGATTTCCGGCGTCGTGTTCCATCTGGAAATACCAAACCTAAAGCCCCTCGAAGACTTTCTGTTTTTTTTTGTTTTTTCCACCAAACCCCGACGTTGCGTTCGTTATTCTTGGGCCCATTTTTTTTTATGAAAATAGTTTTTTTTTAAGTTTCATCCTAAATTTATATTGGTTTGAAAAAAGGAAAACAGAATAAAGAATATTAAAAAATTATATTAATAAAATAAAATGAAAAACATCGATGAAATTAATAAAATTAATAATAATAATAATAATAATAATAATAATAATAATAATAATAATAATAATAATAATAATAATAATAATAATAATAATAATAATAATGATAATAATAATAATAATAATAATAATAATAATAATAATAATAATAATAATAATAATAATAATAATAATAATAATAATAATAATAATAATAATAATAATAATAATAATAATAATAATAATAATAATAATAATAATAATAATAATAATAATAATAATAATAATAATAATAATAATAATAATAATAATAATAATAATAATAATAATAATAATAATAATAATAATAATAATAATAATAATAATAATAATAATAATAATAATAATAATAATAATAATAATAATAATAATAATAATAATAATAATAATAATAATGAATCGCGGTACATTGAATAATGGTGATTGTATTACGAGCAACTGACCAATCCTCAACGAGTCACTCGACTTCCTGGGCAATGCGAAACAGCGTGTTCGTAATGTACGAGGCCCAAAAAAACATTCTTGCACACCTATTAAGGTCGTCAACAGGTATATTAATTATGTAAGCTTAAAAAGGCTCGCCGGTACAGGGACTTGGTCGCAAGACCCTTACAGTCACACAGCCATTGAACGAAGCACTCATACGCGTTATATCGCTTACGAGCCTGAATCGGCGGAAACAAAAAAAACGTCGATAGTAATATGCGTAATGCAATGTATACAATGTCTGTACCGAGCGTAAACGTGACGAGAGATACGAGTTGCCGCTAGCGCATGCAATACTATGTAGTGCAACCACCGCAGCAGCAGCAGCAGCAGCAGCAGCAGCAGCAGCCGCAGCGGAGGCAGCTCGAGCTTTCCTTCGTTACGTATAATAGACTTCGATTAACTACAGCCCATGTGGTTGAGTAATCGCAATATACGAGGAGATCTACAGTTTAATGGCGTGACTCGACGCGTGTGAGGTTCATTAATCCCTGATGCCTTTAACCCCTGGTACGTACATTCTACAGACTACCAAGAATGCATCTGGGAAACGGGGTTCCGTCGCCTGAATTTTTTTTAAACTCCACCAGCGTTTTAACATTTTCGATCATCCATTAAACTCAAAATGAAAATCGCGATAAAATAAATTACATCATTTAATATAAGAGCATTTTCTTCTTTTTGTCAATTGTGTTTTAAAAAAATACAGCAACAACAACAATAGTAATAATAATGATGATATCAGGGGGGGGAAATGGGAGAAAAAGGTATTTAGTTAGATGACGATTCGGAGTAGTATTTTTGAAGGGACGTGCGGCAGAGCACGGGTTTGTCCGAGCGCAGCGTGAAACGTGGAGGAAGAAAAATAAAAGAATAAAAACAACAGAAATGGTGTTGCGAAGTCGAGCGAGGACGGTATGTGAGCGGCGGGAAGGTTAGTTCAAGTGAATGGAAAACGGTCAGGTCAGGCCAGGTTGGGGGTGAGTGGAGCAAATCGTTATCTGTCGAAAAAGCACCTAGGCGGCAGTCGCCGGAGCCTCGGGGGTTCTCGAAGCGAGCGGCGATCGTCCCACACGAAAGCCCTCGCGTATAATATGCGCCACATATACATAATACCCGGACGGATGGGTACGGGGATTCACGTGCTACGAGAGAAGACCGCGCAAGGCACTTCGTGGAAGGTCGTCCTACGTCCCACGTCCCACGGCGTGCCGAGCTCTCTCTCTCTTTCTCATCTCTTTCTTTCCTTGTTTCCTCGACTCCTTCCTCCCGGACGTTGGCGTCGGCGTCTGCTACACGGAGAGCACAGCCGCTTGGGAGCTACTGCAAAAGAGAGCGGAGGACCAAGATATGTTAAAGCCAGCAAACGAACAGACGAGATTCGAGGAGAACCGACGGAGGGGCGGATCGAACGCGAAAATCTTCTTCGTGGCGACTCGCACTCTCGCCCAAATGAATGGAATGCCAACCCACGTTGTGAAGAGCCTGCTCTCTTCTCTCTCTCTCTCTCTTTCTGACTCGTCGAATAACTCGTGTATACACATAACCACACGGGCGGGAGCTCGAGCCTCGAGGGTCGAGGCCCCCTTTACGCGCATCTATGTACCAGACCGAGCCATCCGGAGAGCCTCACACGGTCCTCTCTCTTTCTCTCTTATTATTCAAATATATCTTATCTTTTTTAAATATTTTATAATTATAGACTGTTTTTTTGTGACACGGCTTGTGCGTCAAAGGACCTTCCAGATCCTAGTGCGCCGATAAACAGTATAAAAATCTTATCTAATTTCATCTAATCGCACACACTTGCGCGTGCTTATCGCTCAACAGTGTAGGCGTATGAGTGAGGACGCTTATATACACAAGCCGCGCCGGTAGCCGCTCTTGGTGAAATAAACAGTACAAAACGTACCCACACATAAACGATTAATTCGTCCATCTTCGTCTACTACAAGTCCGAAAGGAGAAAAGGAGAAACGTGCCCGAGCATCAACCGCTCCTCGCCCACGCACACGTGAGTGAGACAATCGTACGGCCCCCGGGCGCCCCTCCGCGTCGCACGCAAGCGTGCGCGACTCGCGGTCCAAGTAGTTTCCCCGCGTTACCCCCCGCAAGCCCTCGCAAGCCCCCGCAAGCCCCCCGCGCATCCCCACCAAACCGGCTGCCCACGCCTTGTTAATGAAAACATCTTTTGTCAATGAACTGACGTCAGTCGTTGGTACCATTGGTCGTGGTTGCCACGACCACGTGATCAACGTCCAATAACGCGAAACCAGTGGGTTCTCCCTCCCGCGATTCGAGCGCGCGCGCGGCGCCATTCGCCGTGATCCGTGATTCGCCGATTCGCCCATTCTCGACGGAAGAACGCTCGCGGTAAGGTGTGGCCCGGGGTCTCTCTCGTCGTGGCTCCTGACACCGCTATACTCTCGTGTGTCACGCATTTTTTCGCGGGTCAACGGTGAAACTACCGATGCCACGCGGCTTTCCGGGCGTAATCGGCGACCGAAATTTTTCGTAACGTCTCCGATACACGACCGCGGTGGGGGAACCGTGTCTACAGTCCTGCCATCTGTATGCGACAAACGCGACCCGCGCGCGCTAACCCCCCCACGAGACAATCACGTACGTTATTGTGCAAACTCAATCCCCGTTGTCGATTCCACGCTGTTATCTGCTTTATCAACGACGTCTCGTCCGAGTTAATTCGGCGTTTGGTGCAAGTGCCTCGCAGTCATGATACGAGTATCGGTCGACGCGTTGCCGCTAGAACTATTCTTTCAACGGCGATGAGACGTCCATTTGGTCGCGTCGATACAATTTTCCGGCACGCAGCATCGGCAGTAACGACAACGGTGCTCGGTGAGTCAACGGACGTTGTGAGGGTTGTGAGATTCGACACGGTTTTACAAATCCCGCGTGGAATAATCCGAGGGGAGGGGAATCGCAAACACGACAGGGAGGGTAAGAGTTTGAGCCGAGCGAGAGAGAGGCCGCGCGGCGCTCGCGTTGGAAGCGCGACCGAGACGAGACAGGAAGAACGGCTGAGCGACGAACGGTGGGGGTGGCGGAAGAGGGGAAACCAGCGGAGCCACAGTGCGGTCCATCGTGGTCCATCGTGTACGCTGTACGCGCAGCATCCCACCGTGTGTGTCGGATAGATCGACCGTGGGACCGTTAACGAAACCAGAGGACGCTACACGTTGCATTCGACGCTTCTTCGAAATTACTGAAATTTCAACAATAAACAAACGTTCGATATTTTCATTATCCCACCGAGTTCGTTTAAACTGACGTTTGACTATATACAGCGAACGCGTTTCGCTCGGTCGATGTGATTGCGTGTGAACGTGAGGTTTAAAAGATTGTGCGAGAAAACGCGACGAAAGCATTACGTCGAAGCATTTTTTTTTTACCATTTTTTCCCCCGGTTTTTATTTTTTTGAGGTTTCTGTCATGCGTCGGGATTCGTCGTCCATGTGTAAACATTCCGGTTGCAACGTTGAGGATTTTTTCGTCGTCGTGATTGCGTCTATTGAGGGGAGAATCGATTATCGAGAAAATAGAAAGACGTGATTGTGGAAAAACGAGATTATTTTGTTCGAGAGTGATGACGATAATTATCATCGGATCGTGGGTTTAGATCGACCTATACGAGCTGATGCTCTCACCTTCGCGTCACTGTGTACCACCAGCAGCAGCAGCAGCATCGCTTCTCTTATTTCTCTTCTTGCTCTCTCTTTCTCTCTCTCCGTCTCTCGCGTTTAACCGACGGGGATCACCTCCTCCTCTAGAGTCTGACCAAACGTTTGACTACAAGTGCCATTTGCTTCGGGTATCGTATTTTAAATAGTTTCACGAAAAACGCACTCACGAACTGTCACGTGTGAGTCGCAGCAACGACGGTCGTAGACAATTTTTCGTCAACAGTCGGATTAGTTATTTGTGCTTTAGCAATTTATTACCGAGTTAGACGGAGTTTACAATTTATTTATTATTATTATTTTTTTTTTGTAACTTGGAAGATTCGAGTGCCATAGTAGCAAAGAGCAAAATTATGGCCAGCTCTGAGAGAGTTTGAAGGACCTTGCGGAGATGGAATTGAGATCGAAGAGCGGCTGAAGAATTTGGGGGAAGACGATAGGGAGGATTGCCGGCATCGTGGAACGTTTGAATTTTGAGAAGGACGGAAGGAAGCGAGAAGAGCGATAATGCCAGGAGGAATAGGGGATGATGGACTTGTGGGGCCGGAATGGCTTTTCGCTGAACTCAGATCGCAAGAAGGATCGGACAAACTTCTCATATTGGACTGCAGAGCCCATGCCGAATTTTCGGAGAGTCGCATTAGGGGATCCGTACCGTTAGCCATCCCCAGCATAATGTTGAGGCGACTAGCCGCTGGAAAAGTTGATTTACTGGCTACCATCAGATGTTTGGAGCTCAGAACCAGGGTGGAAGTTTTTTTGTACGGCGACGAGGATTCTAGAGGAACGTTTGTTATTATCGGAGACTCGGCTGAACCTGCGGGCCATCAGGGGGAGACCATACAGGTGCTAAGCAGAAGATTGCGCAGCAGCGGCGGCAGCGTTGCCACTCTCATAGGTGAGGAAAATCTATGATTTGCTTCGAGTCAATGTCAAAAGACCATTTATAATATGCTTGTATCATTCATTGCTGTCACTCGGTTTGGTGAAAAACTTTTGTAATTTACTAGACTCGGATAAAACATTCCGTCGGCTAAGCTTCTTCAGCTATCTCAGGATCACAAGCGGTCAATTTCTTAAATGATGGTATTCTTATTATTGTCTAATTGTTTACTGTTCATCAAACAGGCTGAAGCCCGTCAAAACTCATGGGTAAAGACAATCTTATTTCATTGATTAATCATGGGAACAATTATGCAGTTAAATTAAATCAAATTTGATTGGATGAGCAATCCAAAATTATTTCATTTTTATTATCGATTTAATCAACTATCAAGTAGAATTGGATAAAAAGAAATTTCTTTTCTTCAAAAGACAAAAATTTCGACATTTGAAATCACCCATTTTTATTCAATAATTAGGGAGATGATAAAAATTATTATAATTATAATAATAGGACCAATGACGAACTAGTAACATATATTCACGAAGTATATCGATAAACGTTTGGTTAAGTTGTCAAAAAAAAATAGGAATTATTAAAATAAAATTGTCAAGGCTCCATCGATCACCATTCTTGGCAAGCCTATCAAAATCAATATTCAAGGTGGATTTAACTCAGTTTATTTATATGGAAACGATTATAGCTGAATTGAATTTTATTGGAGAAGAAAAAAGTGTAAAAAATTAATTGTATTTGATTAGGAAAGAGTAAAAAAAACGTATTACAATAAAATTCTAGACACTTTTATCGATCTTAGATGATGGAAAAATTCAAAAGTCTACTAAACAAAGAAACGTAAATAGGATTGAAAAAGTTTCGATTGGCGACTGAGAGGAGAGATTGTTGTAGAACGTCGCGATTGCCCAGTACAATACAGTAGCTCCATTAGAGTTTTGTTACAACATCTCAAAAACGTTAAAAGAATATATATCGTGTAGCGAGATTTTGTTCACATTCGTCGTCCGGTAATACAAGTCGAGGCAGAGGCAATTGTGAAGGAGCCTGAGGGGTCAATGGAGTAAAAGAGCAGTTGGCAATTACTTGACTCCGTATACCGTTCGAGCACGAGTTCTAATTAACCCTGTAAATGGATGTGGGTTGATGGGGGATAGAATGATGACGAAAAAGTAAATAAAAGAAAGACGAAAAAATAGAGGAGAAAAGAAAAAATTTCTAATAGAACTTGCTCCGATAGACGTAGAATAATGGGAGCAATGGAAAAAGTAGTAATTGAGTTGGATCGAGCCTTCGATATTCGCATACACACGAGTTCCGAGGTTGTTTTTTTTAAATTGCTATATCGTCGTTTGAGCCGTCCGACTCGTCAAACTTTCAGCGAATGGCCTTCCCCGGACATCAGCTGGAACCCCGGGAGGGGAAGTTGTGAATGAAGTATTGATTTGTGTGGGAGGCATTCCGGTACAGGCGAGAGACACTTAATTCGTAACCCCGGCGTGGCCTCACTGGGCCACGCCGTTCTCCTGTTAGCCCTAGCTTGTGTGTGCACCCATTCATCTCAACTTCCATACCTCTCGCTTCATTCATTTCGTATTGCTACGACGTTTTTCACGTTTTAACACATATTAATAACACGAATTTACATTCGTCTAGCCCTATCCCATTAAACTATAGCTGTCCAAGCGATAGATTTTATTTTTTCTAGACACAACGTCTCATACTAATTGCAATCGGGGCTGAACCAATGAAAAATTCTCCACATTATTATTATCATTATTTTTTTTTTTTTTTTTTGCGCATACGGTATGTGGTGAGAGGAAATAAATGACGTTCCGTAGAGCCAACGGGACTCATGATTCAATGATTTAATGATTCATGTGAAAACGTAACATCTGATTAGTATTAAATGCGTAGTGCAAAAGCTACATTAGGACTTCGACCTTGGCTAATAAATCTCAAACCTGTGGTATCCAAGATTTTTCTTGGAGAAGATGGATGAAGATGGTTCGAACGGGGATGGTTAAATCTATTTTCGCACGAATATTTATACCGAATTTGGAAGATAAATAATCGGGCTCTGCGTCAAAGACAAGGGCTCTGCGTGGAACATTTTTAAGTTATTATTGACGATTTTTATTTCAAATACTCGCAGGTGGTTTCGAAGCATTTCGTGATCGTTATCCAGAATGGTGCGAAGGCGGTCAGGCGAACGCGGAAGGTCAGCTTGGTCCTGAGACGAACGAAGGCGAATTGATGGGTCTGAGATCTCTACGTATTTCCACTCCGCCCACGAGAGCTTATTCCGACTCCGATAGCGACAGCACGTGTGATTCATTCGGTAAACCAACAAACTTTTCATTACAACTGTTTTGTTCTTCTTTCAATCGATTTAATTGTATATTTATTTTTATTTTTATATTTTTCGATAATTCGCAGGTCCGGAAGAGGACAAAGATTTTCCCGTTGAAATTCTTCCTCACTTGTATCTCGGCAACGCGGCCAATAGCGAGGACAGAGACGCCCTGTCGCGGCATAGAATTCAGTACATACTAAATGTTACTCCCGACCTGCCCAACGTTTTCGAAAGCGCTGGTTCCATAAAGTACATGCAAATACCTATAAGCGATCATTGGAGTCAAAATTTGGCGAGCTTCTTTCCTCAAGCCATCCAATTTATCGGTGAGTTATCGTCAACTTGCGGCATGACCCATCTGAGGCCTTTTTTTTTTTTTTTTTTTTTTATCTCTGCGCGAAACTTAATTACGCTTCTTCATTATTATTACTAATTTTTAAATCTAACCTTGGCTATCATTCTAGTTCATGCGATACCGGGTTAACTATGTTTAATGTACGTTTGTAACAGGCGAGAAAAACGGACAATTGAAATTCTTAACCTCGGACCGGGAGAAATGGAAAAATGGTGGGGAAAAAATAGTTTCAGTGAAATGTTTTTTTTTTTCTTTCTTTTCTTACGTGCACGCTTTCGACCGGTAATTGAGCAATGACTTGCAAGATAGCTACCCGGAGGGATTGTTGATTACTCGCCAATTTAGGCGATATCGGTAGTGCCGTCGTAATAGTGCACTTCGTAATCGTCTGAAATGTTTACATATGAGGAAATCTCGAGCAGAGAATTGAGTGAACCGGTTAGAACTATCGTTTACATTCATTCCCTAAAACAGTAATGATTGGAAATTGTCACTTGCGTACATTCCAGAATTTTACGCCAAGTTTAATTCGCTCAGACACTTTAGAATTATTTGCCTGTCTCGCGGCTGTTGCTCGCGATGACGCAATTATCCACGAGATCTCGTGGATTTTCGGACTTGGGACAATAATTTTCACGGAAATACTAGATTTTCGTTGAAACCGTACGGAATATTATTCGCAGGCTGATGTTTCCACGTAAAGAGCTATTTTCAGTGCAGACTTTAGACGGAACGTATTGTGTTGGATAACAAAGGGGCGTTCCATTAATATACGTCCAGAATTTTTTTTCCGTGTTATAATTGCGAACGGACAATGGGACAGAGAAAATAATAAAAATGACTTATATTAATAGTTGAGAGCTAGCGACATGGGGAGCAAGAAAGTTACCTTATTTTTCATCCTCAATTTTTTTAACAACTTCGGTATTTTAAAATCTTAGGTATATCTTGGAGAAAATAGTAAAACATGTATTCCTTTATTTTGCAACAAAAGCCCCAACGTTTAACGTCTGTATGATTTGTGGTTTTTGAGATACAATTGCCCTCGTTAAAAATGCAATCCCCTTGTTTGACCATCTTGACGATGGAATTTGAAAAAATATTTTCTTAGTAAGTTGTTGGGTCACAAAAATCACGTGTCAATTAATCAAGACACTTTGTTCATAAATAGAAATTTGCAACGACGGATTTTGGTTGTACGAATCCTTGAATGAACGTTGTTGGCGTTTTTTAAACAGGATTTCCTGTTTGTGAACGGCTCGTGCGCAGTTGGGTTAAGACGAAAAGGAGGGGAGAAGAATGGTTGGGGTCGGTTAAGGGATTCTTATAAATAGAAATTTTCCCACGTGGCAGCCAAGCCACGCTAGACAATTAAACAACGGATGTCCGGTCGAGCTACTGCTGGTTTTGCCGCTGCTTGTGGTGGGCTGTTATCCACAGCTACACGGACCTCGCACTCGCCACTTATTACGGCTCTACGAAATATTATTTTTTCGCATTGTTATTGAGGAGAGTTCCTTGGCTTCGTCCCTCCCCTAACTTTTCAATCACTCCCGCTTCCTCGACTCATAAGTGCCTTATATTTACATAAATAGAATAATTCTTCTTCGTGTCTCCGGCCGCGAAGCATCGTTACGTTACAATTCCCTCGCATTCACACGTTGTTACATTATTTTTCGCCGGACTCCCTCCCCAAAAACTCTTTGTTCACGTTAAATTGGGATGCACGTGCTTCTTTTTTGTTACCTGCGACAAATACGTGGGAACCGGTTCCAGCATAACTCAATTAATTAACTGCTGTTTGTAACTTTGGAAACCCGCTTGACGCCAACAATTTTCAGTGGATACCGAAAGAAGCTTTTTCTTCGTTGCCACGCCGAAATTTTTCAGCAAAAGTTTATTCATTTTTTTTTCTTTTAAAATTTCGTTTGCATATGCGTATTTTTTCTTTATTACGGGGGCATCGAAAATGGTCTAATTGTCGATAAAATGAGCATATAATCGTGTTCTAAGAGGCATTTACCAAGATTGTACCTTCAGAAATTTGAGGCTCGGTTTTGTGTGATCCTTAAAAATGCTGATTTTTATCCTCAAAAAAAGATCTCAATGTTTTTTTCTTTAAAACCATTTTTCGAATGGATGTTTTTGACTAATTAAAAAATATATAGATAAAGATAAATCGAGCCCATTGTTCCAACGGAATAAAGTGTAATAATAAAATTTTAAATAAATGTCGTTGAATAATTGATCTATCGTTTTCAGAGGAAGCCCGAAGCTCGGACAAAGGCGTACTGGTGCATTGTCTCGCCGGAGTTTCGCGTTCGGTGACCATTACCGTTGCTTACCTGATGCACAAATGCAGTTTGAGCCTGAACGACGCTTTCAATCTCGTTCGCAGTCGAAAATCCAACGTAGCACCGAATTTTCACTTCATGGAGCAGTTGCACAGTTTCGAGAGGGAATTACGAGATCGCGGTGACCGTAACAAACGTAATAATGAGCGTTGCATCGGCGCTTGCCGACCCGGTGGACCGTGCAACTGTCCGGCACCGAGTTTTCTCAGCCCGATTGATCTCGGACTTAGTCCCGATTCGGGAATCGAGTTTGATCGATGGGCGGCGAGCACGCCGGCCGAATGAGACGGGCCCGGAGGGACCCAATACAATTTTTAGGTCCCTCCTCGCACGTGCTCGCGCGCCCGCACAAACGAGAATATTAAGGAAACAGAATGAATAAATGAGTTAAGCGAACGAAGAAGAAAATTTTCCGCAAAATGCATCGTCGTCTCTTGTCGTTTGCGTTTGCGAGAAATCTTACTCCAAGTTGGAGAAAGAAACCACGGAGGACGGTCCCGCATCGTTAAATTCCCGGAAAAGATGAAAAATAATAAATAATAACGAAGAATGAGAGTGAACGAGAAAAATAATTAAATTGAGAAATACGTGCGAATGGAATTGCTGTGGTGGCGAGGCGTTTCTCAATTATTAATCGCACAGACACAAATTAATCGTCAATCCGTCGTAGTTAAGGCGAAGATGGTCCCGCGGGGCGGGTCAGTCAACGCTCAAACGCTTCCTGCCGCGTCTTCTATACCTTCGCAACATCGGTGTCTCATTTATCTTTTTTTTTATTCCAATTCTATTCTCTCTCATATGATACAACGACAAAACTCAGCACGTTGTGAGATTTAATTGTTGTGCCAGCGCGAAGAGTTGCATGTAGAATTTGTGACACAGGCGACTAGGATTTTTTTCTCCGTCAATCCCGTTATTCTGTATCCACGCACGGCTAATAACGCGTCGCAGGGACGCTTGAAAGTATTTTATAATAGTGTATAAAATGGTGAATCCAATGATTTTACATTTTTTTATTTTTATTTTCATTTTTTATAAACGTATGATTGTTGATTTTTTAAAAACCACGAAAAATTGTTGTAACATCGACGTTTTTACTGACTCAACAGACGAGAACCGAAAACAGAAAAAAAATAACGCACGACCAATTGTTTTGTTGTTTTTTGTTTTCTTTGTTCTGTTTCTCGTAAGTTCGAGAGAATTTATAGGCGGCTTTGGTATCGCGTCGTGGCCGTTACCATGTTTTAGAGCACGTTTAATTTTATACCCGCATCGAAATTATAGGATCTTAGATAATATTGTATTTTAAACAATTCTTCCGTTGTGTTAACTCAACGGAAACGGAAAAGAAAAACATCGTCGTTATAGTGTAGAATGTTTAGTTGCAAGATTGTTATTGCGGGTGGCGCACGACAAAAGAACGGTCGGGAGTAAACCATCGTTTCAGACGAAAGTCGTTGAATCCTTTTTTTTTTTCTTCTTCCCTCGTCTGTCCAAAATCGATACGATACTCTCGACTATGTATAAAACAAAAGGAGAAGGAAAATGATAAAATTAAATTGAATAAGCAAATACTAGATAATGTGATTCTTACCGAATAAGGGTTTCGACATTTACCAAATGACTCAAAGACACTCACATTCTTACACATTCATACGCACACACAAACACACATACACACAGAAGTGACTTATCAAGAAAAACGGTATCTTCCACACAATTCCATGACTTTCCGGAACTGTGATGGAAACTCACGTAGTCTTCGAGAAATCATGGAGGGGGGAGGGTGCATTTTCTACAGGGCATTCCTGATGGTTGCGACACTGTTTCACGCAAACTCAAACTATCGTGTAGCGAATAAGGAACGTAGGGCAAAAAGAAAAACAGCAACAAAGTGGAAGATGTTTTCCGCCGACGTATCTGTGTACTTTTCCCTCCCCCCTTGAGCCCCCGTAGTCGAGCGAGAAAATCATTGAACCTTATTATTTTTTATTTTTGGCGAATGACAAAGATTAAAAAGATTAACAAAAAATGAACAAACAAGAAAAATGCAAAACGTTTCGGTATATTCTCGGCTTTTCCAATCTGAAAGATAATGGTACCTGCTGCACGCGCATTTTAAAAATTTTATTTAATTTTTGTTATAGTTTGGAGTTATATTTGCTGCTTCGATTGATTTGAATTCGTGCACACGTGTATAAATATGTAAATGAAAAAAAAAAAAAAACTTTCGAAGCTGCGTCGAATGACATTGCCCTCTATATATTTATGAAAATTGGCACTTCTATTATCTTGCAGATCGTGAAAGAAATAGTAAAGTAAACGGAAAAAACAAAAGAAAAAAATGAAAGTTTATTTTTATAAAGGAAGGACATCACATTCCCATCACGAGCCATAATGGCCTGAAACCGTAACTATCTCAATGTACTATATGTATCAATTACCATGCATTATTGAAATCAATACGAATGTAATAACGTAAATGTTATTTTTCATGTAATAATCGGCAAATTTAAGATAACTTTAGTTCTCGTAATTGCAAAAGTAAATTGATCTACGATTAAGGATATATATATTTGACGTTAATGTAATAACAATATTCTACTACTAAACTGTTGTCTGTTGTACGTTCACTGGACGCGAAAGTCCGAGAAAAAAAATTTAATCAAATATTATGTATATTACATAAATTATTATTTTATATTCATCGTTGTATCTATTTTGAAAAAAAAACACTAATTTTCATTAGAAATATAACTTATCTTACCTAAAGCGATATATCATTGCATTGATTGTTAAACGAAACAATTGGTGGGAATAGCATCGCTCGTCGAGGGATTTTTTAGTTTCTGTGGCATCAAATACGATAACGTTTGGCTTGAAAATTCAAACAGTCGAACTTACATCCGAGAGATATATCGTAACAAAAATTTGACCCTTTACAAGTTCCTTACCGGCTGAGCAGTACTGCATCATTCTCATCGCCAATAGAACAAACTTTACCGATCATAATAAAAAAACAATTTGGCAAGCATTACCCGAACTTTTAGAAAAATATTTTCAGGATAATGATGAACAAACGAATATTAACGTCGAGCGAACAATCACCAAGTGATCGAGTGATACAGTCGAAAATTATTAAAACAAGGATTTAACCCGTTGACTAATTTTACGGCAATAATTTCGACGGAGTTTGTCTGCGAGCAACCGCCGACTCGGCCGACTACCACCAGATGTCGTGGCGTGCATGTTATACGAGGCTTTACCCGTTCGCCATGTGATTTTTGTTGGGGGAATTTGGGGATCGTTGTATCGTAGACACTGAAATAAATTTATAAGACAGGTATCTCTGTCCTTTTCCGTACACTCGGGTAGAGAATGCTATACACCAGCCGCCGATTGGCGCCGTGCTACGAGCGCGGTCACCGGACGGCCCGGGGGGCTAGAATTCTTTACCGGGCTGTACAGAAAAGGCCAGAGATACGTGTTTTAGCTATCTCTCTTGGAATGCGTATTACCGCTTCCAGCACGACAGACCGCGCTTCAGTTATACATTCATTTCTGTCACGAAACGGGTTATTGGTTATTGCGGGTTACGAAACACGACACCAATTGTCTCCAATTGTGTTGACGCACCTTGTGCCAACTTTTACCCTGTTAAACATATTAAACCAGGCATAATAATTTTATAAAAATTTTATAAATCTCTTCAGCCGTTCGTGATATCGTTCGCGTTGAATGAATCGATAATCAACGTGTGAGAAAAAGTTTAAAAAATAAAATATTTGTTGTGATACGACAAAGCCCAACCCCGAGGAGTCATCCGGCTTGACCTGCCGAGCGTACATCATCCACGGAGGTTAATTAATCACAAAAATTAAATTGTTCGTACAATGGTCGAATCAGGGAAATATGTTACGATTACGTTTACCTTGGCGTTGCTATTCGTTTTCGTACAACAAGGTAATTATTACTGACGATAATCGACTACATGTTTTTGTTTTTTTCGGTTCTTTGTAAAAATTTATCGGTGGTCCGCCACCTGGCGTGGCGGCTGGTGGCGGCAGATCACCGGCATGTGTCACATTTGTACCAGGACGGTGTGGCTAAAAGAGTTTTTGGCGATAAGGTAACGGCACGGTGACAGCAGAATAGCCGCATAAGTAGCATGGCCGAGGTGGCTCAAATAGGCGTGTCTGGCTTTGTTGTGCCGTCACCGTGCTGTCGCCGTGCTTCATGGAGTCTGGAAACAATATTTCGGTTTGATTGAATATCTCCAACGCACCTTCATAATACTCTTAAAATTTACATTTATCGCCAACTATTTTTTTTCCTTATATTATTATTGTGGGATGAAAGGGACTGTGAAAAGACGGGTTGTTATTGGAGTAAGCCAAAACATCGAAGAATTAAATATGTCGGTGTATCTTCTTTTTTCAGGTCTTTCCATAAAATGTTGGGTTTGTAGATCGGACATCGATGCCAAATGCGGCGATCCGTTCGACAATACGACTATAGGTTTTCACGACTGCAATCAAGCGCCGTTGCTTCCACATTTACCTGAGCTTGGGAAGCCTACCATGTGTCGCAAAATTCGACAGAAAGGTATGACGACTATTAAAGATGCAGATCTTTTCCAGTTTTTATCATTAGTTTTAGAAGAATTAAGATAAAAGTTTGAATTCCTTATAACCTTTCAGATGGTATTATTATTATGTTTTATTAATTAGTCAAATATGATTATCCCACTGACTTTGCAGCTTTAGGAAATTAGTGGACCGGCAACGCTGAAAATAATTACTACGAGCCACTGTTTGCAATTTCTATATGTACAGAGATAAAAAAATGAGGCGTACAATTGGATGTCCAAAAAAGTAACCTAGATTAATTCGTGTTTGACGCTTGGTTGCAGTTGCTGGAATCTGGAAGTACCATCGCAGTTGTGCTTATTTGGGCGAGCCTGGTATCGAAGGGGACGAGAGATTTTGTCTGATGAGAACAGGGTCTTACAATATTTTTATGGAGTACTGCACGTGCAACAGCAGAGATGGCTGTAACTCTGGAACCAATGTCGGAGGCAGCTGGCTCGTTTATATTTTTTCAACATTCTTGACGATGGGATTTTTACTCAATTCTTCATAATTGAAACAACAAACGTTTCTCGTCAACAGAGCAATCTTCATTAAATTCTCGGCCAAAACGTATATCCGTTAATTAAATAATGGGCTCTAGACTTTTTGTTTTCAAACACAAACGACTATATCGTTCGACACGTCATTGTAACGCGCTATGTCCGTCGTTTCTTCCTCGTTCTCGACATAGAACAAGAAAAATAATCTTAAATTTTTCTCTTTTCGGATTTTATTGAAAGTTGGAACGGAAATTTGACCATTGCTTATTTCCAATTTAATCTTACGAAGGTCGATGCTTTTCATCGACTTGCGATCATCAAAATTTCGTTATTGTCACCAAAGACTAATTTCGCGGAATATTGATTTCTCGTTGCATCACCGATTAAATTTATTTTTATTTTGATAATTCGAGGAATGTAATTCTGTAAATTTAGTGCAATATTTTATTGCCATACCAATCAATCAAATGGAACAAAACTATTTTTAACCGGGCAAATATTAATTCGACGGCCGATTGATCAACTAATTAAGAAACTTAACCCGAATTATACTTAACCGTTGCCGCCGTTTTCGTATCCGATCTGCAATTTATCTCACAGATCGAGATACGAACGACGAATTTCCGTCCTTATTGACAGCTAGTACAAATTAATGTATTTTATATACGCTGACGGAGATTACCGCTCTCATATTTCATATACATCATATACACCATATATATATATTTAAAAGTAAGACTGTTAAGTACGATACCGTCCACGATAATGCAATGAATTAATAGATTTACTCTTAGTCCAATTTAATATTTTTGTACATTTTTATGCAGCACAGAATTATGATGAACGATTCTGTGATGCTACGTGTGTTCAAATGCGAAATTTACTCTCATTTTTTCGCGTGTATTATGGCATGAACGAAAAATGTTGAAAATATTGTACTCGATATGTAAATTAATTGAATTTTTAATACCTTTTTTTTCTGAGGAATCTCAGTCCTGTAATTGAAATAAATAAATAGATAAATCCTTTCTATATTAAAAACTACAGTATAATAATTTCACCACTCGAAATCTGCCGGAAATACTTTGATTATTTTACCAATAGTTGATGAAAAAAAAAGATAATGGTAATAAATTATTAGGATTAAGAACGGACATTCATCTGCTGATATTCAATTGAACGGAGATAATAAAATCGTGTAAAGACGACGCGAAGGAAGCGGTTACGACGAAAGTAAACTCAAATAATTTTTTAAGTACGTTTCTTGCAGTTTATTCCAAGTTTATTTTAACTCAATGGTTCATACGAGTTTGTAGAAAGGTGTATTTTAAAAAAATGTTCCGAGGTTTTTCGACCTCTCAGTTGTTATTATAATTAGTCTTGCGAGGCGGCAGCATTAACTCGTAGTGCGCGTAAACAATAATTCTCAACATTGTTTATTTTATGTATTAATCTCGCTTTTAAAAATAAAGATTTATCGTTGGACAACGAAGAAAAAAAAACGAAGATATTTAAGGTACTTTAGATAATTAAATCAATAATTTGCTTAGAGCAGTTGACCAGTTTGTTTGGCGCACTGATATCAATCGTCGTCTCGGATGTCTTTCTGAGTAGTGTTAGAGTCGTTTCCGAATCCCGAACCGTTCGGATGAGCTCGTTTCTGTCTTCGGGATCCGGTGTCACGGCAAGAAGCGTTCCCAGACCCACCAGTGATCGGAAAATTGCCTCGGGCTCGCTCATACGAGGAAGAATCGTCAACACGACGTTCAACGCTCTAGTACGGCCCGGCGTATCGTTTATCTTGTTTAACGCGATAATCAGGTTCAACAGGTACGTAGAAATTGCGACCTGAAAATTAATTTTATACTTCAATTTTTCCAACAATTTCGAATTAATTTCGAGTGAGCATTTAAGATTTTCAATTAATTGTCAATAATGCGTGGTTGACCAATCTATTTTTGCTGACTTGGAAATTAATACACAATTTACTAAAAATTTATTGCTTTAATAAATATGTAAACAACACGTATGATGTGTCGTTTTTTGTTGTTGTTTCAATTTTTCTACCGAATGAAAATTTAAATGAATTAGAAATTAAAAAAAAAAAAAAAAAATGGTTATTATCGATAGAAAAAATGAAAAAATGTTGAGTATCAATTGAAAAATAATCTTACCTGATTGTTTTTACTACCAAGCGTTCGTAACTCGAGCAGAGCATCGAGCACCTCGTCTTTGTGCAGAAGAGCCATTTGCTCGCCATTTTTGTAAAGGAACATATTGGCTAACAGTCTGAAGGTAAGCATCTGATTGGCGGCCAATGAATCGGGCTTTATGTGCCTTCGCGCGACTTCCAACAGTTGTTCCGTGCACAGATTATCGTTGACGGACCTACGAAGAACCGCTAATCGAGCTACGTCGAGCGCGGGAAAAACTATTTCATTCGGCCAGTCCAAAAGCTTTCTCAATGCTTGAACGGGGCCGATTCGAAGCTGCTCGGCAGTGGGATCGCTCGCTAATTTAACCGCCGATTCCAATTGGTCGTCCGATAATCGTTTGCCAACCTCCTCGAGTTTTCCATTGAGATCTTTCAACTTTTCTGTTAAATTTATTTCCATTTAACCGAGTGACGAGATATATTTTGTTCAATACAGGCATTATTGAGAATACCTAAAATGGTAGAGAGATTGGCTTGTTCCAATTTGAGATAATCAACGTGCGGTATGTACGTCGGAGATACGACGGAATCGCGACTCGACGAGGATGCGGTTGGCATCGTAACCGCGGATTGGGCTCGAGAAGCGTTTGGGGTTCCTGAACCAGGAACGTAACGACTCGCTCCTGTGAAAGGATCGGCGTATTGCGAATCGGTATTCAACGCTGGAACGCTTTGCGAATTTTTAATTATGAAATTAGCGACCTGCGAATCAAACACTGAATTTATTGTTTTTTGTTATTTTATTTAATCGAAGAGAAAACGACGTCTACCTGTTCGAGAAACATTTGACTGAGTTCATTGTTCTCAATGAACTTTTGTGCCGCGTGCCAAGGATCTTCGGTAATGTTGTAAGGCAATTTCAATGGCGGCACACCATCTTGAATGTCGACCGAAAAAACATAATCGTATTCCTCACCGTTGTAAAGCTGTTTCCCCGAAGTACGAGCGTCTCCGCCACTACCACCGACGACATCACCAATGAGTATCCACTTATTTTCGCTCATCGACCACGAATACGCTTTTATTTTGCCACCTTCGTTAACCATTTTCGTTTGGCCGTCCTCACGGCCAGGTTTCTCCAGGGCAGTTGGATTTGGGAGCCTGCCAATTTAGTATGAATTATTTTAAGTTATTTTGTTTTAAAATTATTATTTAACGAATCAATCTGTTTATCTGGACTATAAATATTATTATTAACTCTTGGTGAGTTAAATAAAACTCACTCGTCTACTTTAATGCCGCCCACGGTAAGTTGGGATTGCAATTGTTGTTTAGCAATTTCATCTTCGAATGCTTGCATTAACGTTGGACCGGCGTATCTTTTTGGATTGGTGGTAAATATTCTGACTAAACAATCCGAAGAACCGGCAACGATATCGCCGTTTGGCAAAAGTTCGACGCACCAAACCGATTGGGCAGGGACGTTTATAGCTTCTTCGACAACTCCGTTGCGCCAAACTCGAATGGTCCGATCCTCGCTCGACGTTACAACGAGAGAACCCCCGGGTCTAGCTGCTATGCTATAGATGTAATTTTCATGTCCGGAAAATTCACCGAGACAAGTACCGAGAGCCGCGTTCCAATGTCTAACGGTTGCGTCGTTCGCGCATGTTAAAAATTCGTCGTCGCTTATCGTCGCGAGGCCGCGCACGCAATCCGTGTGACCTTCAAGAGTATGAAGAACCGACGAATTCGATTGCCATACTTTAACCGTCTTATCAGCTGATCCGGTTACGATTAATCCGTTCGGAAGATCGGCCGCGCACCATACGGCCATTTTATGACCGACCAGAGTCAATTGGGGTTTAACGAGATCATTTAATTTCCAAACTTTTGCGGTAAGATCCCACGAACTCGAGATAAACGTTCCGTAAACGTGTCCGGCACGCAAATTGCAAACTGTATTTTCGTGAGCTTGAAATTTATGTACGGGTTCCGTTTCCCCGAGTACATAAATGCATATGTGATTGTCGTTACTGCCTGTTATAACGAGACCTTTCGGATAAACGTCCGATGGATTAATAGCACAAACGGAACTCACGAAATTTCCGTGACCTCTTAATACCGCAGTTTCTTTGTAGTCCGTTCCGTTTCTGAAATGTTTTTTTTAATTATTATTATTATTTCTTATCGTTTTCCAACTTTTTCGAATTGATTCGAAAATGATTGATTTCGAATTTATTTACTTTGGTGCCAGGACAAAATGTGCTCCACATTTGTTGTGTGATTTTTCACGCAATACATTGTAAGATTTCAAAATTAAAACAAATTGATTATTACATTTTTTAATATATCTACAAAGCTTCGAGGTCTTAAAAGAAACATGGAATATGTTCTTTTCAAGTCCCCAGGAATGTCATTAATTTTTCAATGGTTTTGGGAACTGGAAAAACAAATATTTAACATCCCTCAAATAATCTTGAAACTTTGTAGATATACTGAAAAATGTACAATTATTTTAATTAAATTTTGTCAAAGGTCTGGTTGCCGTTTTTATTTTTCATTCTGAAAATTCTCTTGCCATTTTGTCAATATTAATTTTAACTGTGTTCCATCAGTTATCAATGCAAACAAGTAAACATTGTAAGCAGGTGTCTGTACTTAGTTGTATCAAATGCCATGGAACAAGCTAAAGATTGTCATGGTTTGTAAGATAATCTATAGCGCAATATTAATTGTATGATAAAAAAAAAAATAAGGTTATAGTTACGAGTCGGGAGTCCAGACTTTGGCGGTCTTGTCTCTTGATGCGGAGACAACTGTACCATCGCTGAAAGTTGCCAGTGCTCTTACATCGAGTTGATGCCCAGTGAGCACGCAGTTAAGTTTGTAAGGCTCCGTGGCCATGTTTATTGGATTGCGAACTAATATCGCAAGTCACTCGGACCCGACTGTACAAACCAATGTTAGTTAAATATATACAAGTAAGAAAACGAATCGTCCTACGCCCAACCAACAGTCTGAAATTAAAAAAATTAAAATTAATTTTTAATTACAAGTGTCAAATATAGTTTAGAGAAAAGAAGTTGGCAAAAAAATTGTTGCATTGCAAAGTTATGGTTGACAATGCGAAAAGTTAATGGATGCAGTTTTCAGCGGGTCGAACGTACGTTATAACCGGGTATGGACGTAAAAATTCGACCAGGTTAGTTTTTTCGTTTGCACATGAGTGAATTGCAAATTTTGGTGCGAGTTCAATCGATTACCGTAATTCGTTATGTACAAGCAACAGTCTAGAACGCCATTGACGGTCGAAAGAATAAAAATGCAATTTTGCGAGTGTGCCGGGCAGAGCCGGCGGGCTTGGAGTCATCAAAGGGTAAAGAAGGACCAACGTGCTGTTTGGGAAAACGTCCGTTAAACTGCACGTAAATATATTTTTATATCGTTTCGATAGGCGGCGCATCGTACGCACCCAGGGACGGCAGCGATCAAAGATGAGTGACGAAGTTATGTGGGGTTAGCAATTGTTTGGGCGAGAAAAAAGACGGGCGAATGGTTTCATCGAGTCACTACTGGCTTCAATACGTTAAACGTTAGTCGGTAACAAAAACTGTAAATAATTTGTTTCGCAAACCCGAATCGTGTACAACGAAAGATAAGCTTCTTGTCATTTGTCTCGAGATTATGCATGACGTAAGCATTCGGTCCACAAATTCGGCATCCTTGAAAATAAATTTTTTTACGATATTTGTCACCGACTGGGTACAGAGACACCGAGGGCAGAACCTCTTTTCTTAAAAAAAAGCCAAAATTCGGCCGCGAAAACGATTCCACGAATTCACCATCGGTCGATCTAGAATCCAAAAAGTCCGATTACCGACCGGACAGCCCACAATGCCCGCAAGAAAAATTAAGGATACCGGTGAGCCGCGATCGACGTTTCTCCCAACAACCGAGTACCGGTTGCAATCTGCATTTCCATGTAGTTTTGTAGTTGGCCCTCATTGTCCCTCGCGCGCGCGACACCAGACGAAACGCAAGGAGCGATGAAAGTGCACAATTGAATGTACTTGAACAATTTTTTACGGTGTGTAGCCCAACCGACAAGAGTAAAAAAATCTTTAATTTGCATTCCCACACCTTGATTTAATATAATTGATTGAGTGGGAGATTAGGAGGGGGCCTCGAGGGGGCCCGTCGAATCGGAATCCAGCTTAGTATAGCGTGCAATAGCGTGGGTTTGTTACACCCACAGAGTTCATCACGCGGAGCAGTTAGACATAAAACGGTGACCGAAAGGCCAGAGCACCAGAGTGCACCAGAGGTAGAGGTACACAGAGGTAGGCAATACATAGAAAATCCGAAAACTACGGCAACGCTTAGCTCTTAGCGAACCGTAGCACTATCCTCGTGAGCCTCTGTGAGATAGCATTCTTTCGCAGATAAAGGAAACAAAAACAACTAAAATCTGCCACGACTGCCACGAGCGATCGAATCGCTCGGCAAAGATAATCCAATAACGATAAAGCGTTACACGGGCTCTGCTCCGTGGCGCTGCGAGTTTTTGCCTTGCGGGTGCTCGTAGTTATGATTATGAACCTTATATTTCTACGGCGATTCGCTCGTTTGGTCTACGTTACGACAGAATAATAATAATAATAATAAACATAACAATTAATTTATTAATCAATCATTTTAGTGGTGACTCGACTCAATTATATATATAATAATATTGATATAATTCATTTATCATCGATGAATTAATTAATTAGATTGGTGATAATAATAATATAAGTGACGAAGTGAAAAATTCGAGCGAGACAAAGAAATTGGCTAATTGCTCGACTGTGCAACGTTGGACGCGAGCGTGGATCAGTGTTTGGCCGTAGGTGGGTTATTTAGATTGGTCCAGGTTTGTGGTTTGCATTTGTTTGCCATCGAGACCTCGGGGGGGCACCCCGGGGCCCGGGTTTCGGTCAGTCGGTGAATAAACCGCGGAGTGACGTGTCATATCCGTCCGGTACGTTGGTCGGTCGTGATCGTTTGTCTAAATACTTTATTCTTCCGTTCTCTTACCTCTCGGAGCCTCGTTCTTCCTTATCCGTTTCTCAAAATTCTTTTCTCCTTTTTTATACTCTTGTTGTTGTTAGTTTTTTTTCTCGATGCTCGTAGTCTCTGGGATCTCCATTTCCGCTGAGATATTTCGATCGAAAGTTTGTAGTCATAGTTTGTCGATAATTCGTGACGATTTATATTGTTAGTCTTCGAAAACTTGGAAAAATATTTCAAAGATTGATCCGTAAGTGTAGAAGGATCGTATTTGACTTGAACTTGGAGATAATTGTGTAGAAGTTTGTAACTTCGTCACATAAATTCACACGTCTACATATTTTTGTTGCGTTGTTAAATGGTGTTTGTGCAACATGGCTGGGTTTTTGAGGCAAGTATGATAGTTTTTTTTTTTTTTTGCTCTTCTATCTGTCCAATTGTTGAATTACAACGTGTTATTCATAATAACAATAAATAATTTTTATCGAGTCAATAAAATAACGAAATAGTAACGATAATGCAGAATATATCAGAAATAACGGATTGAAAAAATAACGCCCTTTTAAATTTTTTAACTACTAACACTAAATTTAAATAAACGCTGTCGACCGGGGTCTGTTTTTAGGTCTTAGTTCGATCATACGAATTCAGTGACAAATTAATTTTGTACGTTAAGACGTAGGGGCGACGTGACATTGCTTGTGCGGAGACTCTGACGCTTAAAACTAATTAAATATTTGTCTCGAATTTAATAAAATACGCCAAATTTTGGACCGGCCAAATGAAGTTTGTTTGGCAAATTTCCTAAACCTTGCTTGGTTACCAAACAAAAAATTTTTTTTTGCCGACATTTTAGCGATTAGCGACAATGTAATGTTAACTCGTGGAAGAATTTTGAAAATGAGAAAGCCTGAATAAATAACCGGGTAATGTGTGGCTTCGGTCGGATTCAGATGTTCGTACGGATAGTACGAAATAAATAATTAATGCAGATACGGGTTTCTCTGGTTATGCTGAATTTAAATCCTCGTTGCATCCTCGAGGATACAACGAAACGAGTGAAGGATTTTTCGTCCGTCGAAACGAGGTGATTTTTTACGAGCCTGACGCACATCGTCTCATTGTTTACGCATCGCGCACGTCGCTACCGAAGCGCAACTTAACTTTGTAACCAATTGTCCGTTCGTATACATAGTATTGTGTGTTGTAGCTTAGATGAGCTTGTATATAACTTTGCAATGATGATTTTCGTCGTAGGATTTATTACATAAAATTTGTTGCATTTCACGTTTATCATGTAAATTGACCCGGACGATAACTAAAAATGAAAAAAAAAAACATCGAAAAGTCGATGTAACAAAAAATACTTGAAAGACCCCTTTTTTTCGTAAATCATATTTCAAAGAAATTCGTTTGGTGTATTAAAAAAATGAGGTATTTGACTGAATGTTTATGGTAAATTTTTGAATAAATGGTTTATAGAGGAATGCCGCTGTTCAAGCCAAAAGCTTCGCCGAGATCGCCGATCGCGGAGAAGCCAAACACCACTAACGGGTCTTATCACGAGGGTCACGACACGAGCGGTAATGGCACGGTTAGGCGTGACAACGGCCAGGAACAGCAACAGCAACAGCAACAGCCGGCGGCACCGGTCACCGGCAATCAAGACACGAAGCCACGATTGGTTTTCCGATGTCAGCTGGCTCATGGCAGTTCGACCGGTCAAATATCGGGGTTTAGCAACGTGCGGGAGCTCTATCAGAAAATCGCCGAGTGCTACGACCTCCCCGCGAACGAGGTAATCACTCGTTTCTCACTTTTAATCGATCACACGGCTTATAGGGCTTACCGGAATAATAGCTTATTTTTATATATGACTCTTTCCGTGGTTCCGCCACCACGTTCGAAACTCCCCAGCCCCACCGGACACAGGAAACATCGGTCACGGATCGTAGATCCGTCGACGCATATTCATCGGCGTATGCGACTCCAAAGGGCTCCAATTTTTCCAATAAATTATCCCGCGTTACGAAAAATGACGAAAATTTTCGATTTCGAAGCTTTGATGCTAACGTTTTATTTACTCACAGATACTCTTCTGCACGTTAAACACGGACAAAATCGACATGTCAGAGCTCTTGGGGGGCCAGATTGGATTGGATGATTTCATATTCGCCCATAGAAAAGGTTCGAACATTGTAATTTCTTCGAAATGTTAAACAAAAACTTAAATACGGCGTGACTTGTTTGCATCGTCGAACAATAGTGCAGAGTAAAATTGCAGCGTTGTCGATGACTTGCAGAATATCGGTATTGTTATTGTTATTTTTGGCCTTGAGCGGTTAAATTTGTTTTAGTACGGGACGAGGTGAATGAAATTGGTATTATTTTCAGGACAGCCGAAAGAAGTCGAATTGATGAAAACCGACGACGCATTGGGATTAACGATAACGGATAACGGGGCGGGTTACGCTTTTATAAAGCGTATCAAGGAAGGTTCCGTTATCGACAAAGTCAAAGTAATTAAAGTCGGTGACCACATCGAGAAGATAAACGCGGAAAATTTGATAGGCCGAAGACACTTTGAGGTTGCTAGGATGTTGAAACAAATATCGAAGGGTTCAACGTTTACCTTGAGATTAATTGAACCGCAAAAGAGCGGATTTGGTAGCATAGGACCACGTGGGGATATCAGAAAAGGAAAAAAACCGATTTATGGATCCGGCAAGTCCACCCTCAGGTTTAAGGCCGATGGAAGTGCTCAAATAGAAAAAGTAGTACGTAGTTTTAATATTTATTAATATCTATAATCTATATGCGTGTAAATTTTAAACATAATCGTATTTTTAATCACATAACACAGCAAACGGATAATACCGTAACGGTAGGAGTCGATAAGATCAATTCCATTCTGGAAAACTTTATGGGGATCAATGACAACGAACTAGGCAAGTTCAAAGCTGTAGCAATTAACTTTTTCTCATTTAAATTAAATAATGTGTGAAATTTTGTATTTTATCTCGATAGTTCGCTATGATAATCGAAACCTTTTCCGTTTATTTATTCTTTAGCTTCTCAAATTTGGGAATTAGCAGAGGGCAAATGCAACAGTATGGATTTCGCGGAGGCGATTGACAATTCGGATTTGGAAGCTTTCGGTTTCACGGATGATTTCGTAATCGAACTTTGGGGTGCCGTCACTGACGCACGAAGCGGACGACTCCGATGATCCTTCGAAAATTGTTATTATCATTTAATTTTAATAAAGTACATCGATATTGCGAGGTTAATCGAGGAAGAAGATTCAATGCCGTGCAATAGAATCTTCACAATCGTTGTGCAATGTCTGCCATACACGTTTTAATTGCGATGTGCGCCGAGAAATACTACATGATCACACACATGCAACAACAACAACAAATTTATAACGACGAGTTATATTTATTTATCGACGACGGACAACCGGTATTACATTTTTTCTACGACGCGAACATTGATTATAGAGAGTCACGGTTCGATATAGATCTAACGAATCGTCTAATTTTCCTGTTTCATATACATATATATGCGATCTCGTATCATTGTAAATGTGATAAGCCGTGCAATGGTGGCGAGATAAAAACCAAGTACGTTTTTTTTAATAGACATTGACGGAGACCGACCGCCGGGATTAAACAAATTTACTTTTATTTCCTTAGTAACACTAAGATATTGTTTTTTTTCTCAACCGCTGAGATTACCATTTTATTTTTAGAGTAATATATAAATGTTGTGGGCAGAGAGAGGGATATAGTATTTTATTGTTAAACTGTGCGATTCCATTACACATTCTTGGAGATTCCTCCAAATACTACGAGGATAATAAATGGCCTTCGATTAAATTAATATTATTTCATTGTTATGTTATAATTGTTTTAATTATATTTCGAAAATACAATTTATATGGAGTAGATATACGAATACTAGTGCTTACATTTATTGTTAGAAAAATGGTGCAGATTACGGCGGAAGCTATTTATATGACAGATAAGAATTTTATTGGACCATTATCAGCGGTTGAAATTATGACGACTACAGGATTGTCTTGCTCTACATGTATGCTTTCTTTTCGCGACCTCGCTCCCTGCCGGTCTGTTTATGGATTAAAAGAAGAACAAAAAAAACTTATTTCAATGACGACATATTTCAACAGGCAAATGGTGATAAAACGGGACGCAACGATAACGTTTCTTCTTTCGTATTTTCGTTTTCATCGAATTAATTCGCGTGTACTACGCCGTTAAATTATTCGATTACGGACTCCTCGATGCAGCTGGTCGACTACTAATCGCTCACTCTTGGCTCGCACAGCCAAGTTGAAGCATGTACGAATGTCAGATGTACATTGTTTCTCGTGATAAACGATAAATATTATTGTAAAATCGTAATAATTATGGCTGTAACAATGAGAAAATTCGGCGGAGCGTGTCTGCGAGTAAGTGCTGGTTATCGAAATTTTTACAAAAAATTCAACGTCACAAAGGTACGTGAAACCGGATTGCATAACCTCAAAAGAATATTTAATATACAAAATATATAAAAACAATAAAATACTGGGAAATCGTATCCATCGTTACCGTAGAGTAGATTTGGATTAAAATGCTGTGCAACATTTGTTTGTAATGATAAATGTTAATAATTTTCAGATTGGCGTGGTTAGCTCTTTGCGCACAGCCGAGTATTCAACTTCGGCTGCGGATAGAGAGCAACCGAAACTCAAAGCCCCGGTGGGCAATGGAAAAGTTTTTACGACAATGAATGAAGCAGTTTCTGATATTGCGGACGGCGCCAGGCTTTTAGTGGGTGGTTTTGGCCTTTGTGGAATACCTGAGAATTTGATCAAAGCAATTCTGGACAGGGGGGTCAAAGATTTAACCGTTGTTTCCAATAACGCCGGCATAGAGGATTGCGGTCTTGGCTTATTATTACACGAACGAAGAATCAAGCGAATGATCTCATCCTATGTCGGCGAAAATGCAGATTTTGAAAAGCAATACCTCAGTGGACAGCTGGAAGTCGAATTAACTCCGCAGGTGTTTATTTTATGCATTTGCTTTGTTCTTTTGTGGAAAAAAAAAAATCGATTTGACAGTGATTTTTAATAAATATTTTCCAGAGGTTGAATTTTCATTGCTAAAGAAGTAATAATTCCAATCTGGCAATTGTTATTGGTTTTATTGGTTTTCGTTGTTCTCCGCATACCTATTGAGCATTTTTTCAAAGTTAATCACTAATCAAAAGTTAATTATTGATGCAGCCACTTTGTTATTAAAATAAATGAAACTGTGCAAGCTATCGACCATTTTTGTTTACGGTAATTAAGAAAAAAATTTTGATTGAACTTGGTACGATAACAGGGTACATTGGCGGAAAGAATAAGAGCCGGAGGCGCGGGGATTCCAGCGTTTTACACGCCTACTGGTTTTGGAACGATAATCCAAGAGGGCAACGTCGTTGTAAAATACGACGACGCGGGTAACGCCGAGATTTCCGGCGATCCCAGAAGCGTTGAACAATTCAACGGCCGCGATTACGTGTTAGAAACGGCGATAACCGGAGATTTCGCAATCGTTAAAGCCTGGAAAGCCGATAAAGCTGGCAACTTGATATTTCGTAAATCAGCGAGAAACTTTAATCCGGTGATGTGCAAGGCAGCCAAAATAACGATTGTGGAAGCTGAGGAAATTCTCGAGATCGGTCAGTTGGACCCTGATCAAATTCACGTTCCTGGTATTTACGTCGATCGTATAATTCAAGGTCAAAATTACGAGAAGCGAATCGAGGTTGGCATCCATTAAACATAATTAATTTTTACGGTGAAACAATAATTTTGTGTTATGTATAAAATTTTGTCTGTTTGTTTTAACGTCCCAGCGAATAACTACGAGAAAAACCATAAAATCGAAAAAATGCACACCGGCTACGAAAGCGCGGGATAGGATTATACGTCGAGCGGCTCTGGAATTCAAGGACGGAATGTACGGTAAGTAAATAATTGTACTAAATTAATTTAAAATTTTCTATTTCGTACGTTTTTTAAAATTTGAACGAAGGATTGTTTTACAGCAAATCTCGGAATCGGCATACCCATGATGGCCAGTCAATTTATTCCGAAAAGTATAAAGGTTACTCTGCAATCCGAGAACGGATTGTTGGGCCTTGGTCCATTTCCAACGGAAGATGAGGTCGACGCCGATCTCATAAACGCCGGCAAAGAGTCCGTTACCGTTCTTCCCGGAGCATCATTCTTTGGTAGCGAAGAAAGTTTTGCAATGATCAGAGGGTAATTTATCGTTTAAATAATAAACAAAGATTTAATTACGATTATACATGTCTAAAAGACACTTTTTTTTTAGAGGCCACGTCGATCTGACTATACTGGGAGGTATGCAGGTGTCTCAGAAAGGGGATCTCGCCAATTGGATGATTCCAGGCACGATGGTTAAGGGTATGGGTGGAGCAATGGATCTCGTATCCGCAGCTGAAACAAAAGTCGTCGTTACGATGGAGCACAAAGCTCGAGATGGAAGTCCCAAAATTTTATCGAGCTGCACGTTACCGGTCACAGGTATAATACATACGTTCATCAAGAATTTTATCTTATTTTATTTAGTAACCGCTTTCAACTACATTATACATTATAACTCTAAACTCTATCAATAACTTTATTAATTTTATCGAAAGTAAAGAAAAAAATTATTTTTTTTTTTCAAGGCCAACAATGCGTCGACCTCATAATCACGGATCTCGCTGTCTTCGAGGTTGACAAGGGTGAAGGTTTGAAATTGATCGAAATCGCGGCAAACGTAGATATAAGTGATATCGTAAGTTCGACCGGCTGCGAATTTTCTGTGGCCGACGATCTTAAAGTTATGGGTCAAGTTTCCGTAGAGGACGAAAGTTGAACCGAAGAAATATCGCATTCGAGAATCAATCGATAGACGGTAAGCCGTGCGGTCACGTTTTTTTAATTTTTTTATTTTTTTTTCTGCTATCGCATCGTTTCGAACGTGTAAAAACAACAAAAAAATCGTTAATTTTCCGCGAAAGCATGAATTATTCGAGTATGTAAATACAACTCCAGTGACATTTGACAAGTCTTTTGACAGCCATTTATCTTTTCCGTTATCAATAAATATAATATATTCCACAGACAGTTATTGTTGAATGGCGACGAAGCGTGCTGTGAAGCATTATTTGCACCATCTGAATTTTCTTTTATTAGCAACGATTAACTGAATGCCCGTTTTTTCTCGCGGGTAAATGGATTTACCGAACATCACGTAAAATTATGGAAACACAAAGACAAAATTGACATAAAATATTGGGAATCGATGATTATGCGACGAAGATAGAGTAACACATTATTTTGAGTACTCATAATACATTATTTTAAGATTGTGTTCGCCACACTTTGAGACGTAAGTCGACACCACCTATACGACACGATTAAGTTTCAACCGGGCGAAGAACCGTAACATCGAGATAATTTTAATGTCAATCATTCGAAAGATTCACTACATTTTAATGAATAATGAAGTAAATAAATCTTTCCTAGTTTGTGATGTGCTTCGGTGTAAATGTTTTAAATAATAGATATATATTTAAAATAATTATTTTATAACTCTTATTTCGGATAGACTTTGCGAGCTCAACGATTTAATTATTTCCAATATATGTAAGAAAATAGTACATTGTGTAACTCGGAGGGAAAGTGGCCGTTTTTAGCCGAGCGCGATGTTTTCGGAACGAGTCGCAGCCGAGCGCGCGCAGCGCGCGAGGCGGAGACGAGTTCCGAAAAGCGCGCGAAGCTTAAAACGGTCTCCCTCCACGTTGCACACGATACTTTATATAACAAAGCCGTGTTTTCCGAGCCGCATGCAACGTAATGTGTATACTGCCCGGGGTGAAGGGGCGCAGTCCGGGTGGGGTCGAGGGGCGAAGCCCCAGTGGGGTCCAGGGGCGAAGCCCCGGTGGGGGGTTGGGGGGGCGAAGCCCCCCCACTGAAGAAAAAACGAATTTCAATGAAATAAATACACGCACTGTCGAGTCGGTTGTTCGAGGTTCAATGATAAAGTGGTCATGGTACCACGTGGCGATGACAGGAACGGAAGCTTATGTTTTTGGCTGCGGCGACGCACATGCCAGCTGCCGGTGGCGCTGCCGGTGGCGCTGCCGGTGGCGCTGCCGGTGGCGCCGCCGGTCCGTTCGCGTTCCGTCTCGTGTTTGCGGGTCTATTCGTGACATAAAAGTGTCGAAAAAAATTTTGCTGTCCGCTCAACAGCGATGAGTCATGGACTTTGCAGTACTAGTACTAAAAAGTGGACTTTTTTGTACTGTTTACGATACCGACAGTCGATTGTCACGCAAACGCCTACCTTAGCTCCCGAGAACACCCCCCAAAAAGCGAGGAAAACACGGCTGCGTTATATAAAATATTTTTTTAAAATTAGTTTCAAAATATTCACCTATTTGTATTACTGAATGTTGAAGCGTTAAGATCCGACGTGATAAGTTTTTTTTTCCCGTAAAAAGTTCAACAACAAGAGGAAAAATTATTCACGAAATTTGGCTTTGATTCTGGCAGGCAGAGGCAAGAGATAAAGTACACCATTGAAAATGACAAGTCCGATAGCGAATGCCAGTGATATCAATAGATTGAGATCGACGTTGAGAAGCTCCGCCGTATTTTCACCGTCCCGGGTAAATCTTTTAATGAGATACGTTTTTCCGTCCGGATATCTGCATAATTCCGGTATTCCGGGACACGCGACGGTCTCGTTGTACGGCAAGTTTGACAGCGCGGGCATGTCCATGGCCAATTGATTAAACGCGAGTGAGGCGTATCTCGCGGGTAACGCGGTCGATACGGCGGCGAGCCAATCGGGCAAATTTTTAAAACTCCGCACGTTTCCCGATGCAACGAGAAGGGAAACCAAAGTCACATACAAAAGTGTTACAGCACCGGCGAGGGGTCTCGCGACAATCATGAAAACGGCAACGGTTATCTGTTCCGCAACTACGTAACTCGCCCAAAGCGTACCCGAGGCGTACACCCAAGAATCCAGATCGAGATCAAGTATAGGTATTAATATTGCTAAAGTCACTATAGTGGAAATAAAACTCAACGGAAGACTCAAGAGGTTGTAAGCCGTGAGAAACATCGCACCACCGTAGAGACCTTCCCTCTTCTCCTGGTAATATCTTGCACGGAATCCAGGAACTAAAATAACAACATTTACTCAATAATAAACTTATTATTCCGACTATTGTACCAAGTATCGAAAAATTCGTGAGTATATAAAGTCAGAAAAAATAATTTTCTAAATGGCTAAAAGTCTATTCGTCGTCAAATAAATGGTTACATAGTACTTACATAGTAGAGCAGTTGTTGCGATTCCCCCGACGTAGAATAACGTCAAACAATTAAAAACGAGTCCCTCGGTTTGCAAAAATATTCTCGATTGTACGGGAACGGAGTGTGAATATAATAAACTCATTAATGCAATGGCAAACGGTAGCATGAGCATTCTCGCCGCAAAATGTCCAAGACCGGATTTGTTGAACGAAAATGTAGTTGCCATGCCTCGTCTGCGAATTCGTCAAGTATCGTTATTATAACGGCAAACAAATACGGCATACCGCATTCCGTCGAATTCGAACTTACAAATACAAAGCAAAAACCGTGGAGAAACATCCTGGTTTTATACCACGTCCCAAACCTTTGTGAAGAAAACCAAGAGGCGTTTCCTTGACGCTCGTTAAATTCTGCGGTGCTTCCTCCATGTAAAGTCCACCCTCGATTTTAAATTTCTCGACCAAAACGGATATTTGCTGATTGGATTCGAGAAAACGTTCTCTCGATCGACGATCGACCGTCGACAAACATACTGAAAAAATCCATTTGAAGTATAGATAATGTGTCGAGGAAAAAAAAAAAATATAGTAATTAATATATTTTAAATTAATTAATTTCAATGAAATGTTTATTTGTTGCTCACGGTAATACATGAGGGGATTTTCGAGTTCGGGACATGGAAAACCGATGTAAGTGAAATAATCGAGCATGCTTCTGGTCGGTCCGGAATAAACAACGGCACCGAGACACAAAAGCGTAACACGACTGACGAATGGCAAAACATCGGATCTCGGGGTTTCCATCGTCAAAACGACGATTGATCCGCGACGCGTCGCGTAAGACCATAACATGGAAACTATGAGATAAGTATTCAAAGGATCGGTGTCCCACGTAGGTTCGTCAAGAAGAAGCAACGTCGGATCTTTGGCCAATTGCACACCGAGCATCAATCGACGATATTCCGGTCTTGTCAAATCATTTACCGCACGATTGGCCACTTGCGACAACGCCAGATCCGCCAAAGTTTGACGCACTCGTGCATCCCTATTGTTCAAATTTGCCAACCACGTAGCGTAAATCAATGTTTGACGAACCGTCAAACTTGGCATCAAATGACATCTATGAGCCACGTAACCACCGTGTCTGCGAAATAATTCCGGTGTTAGCAAACTACCCCCGAGACTAACACGACCCCTCGTTTCTCCGATCGCTCTTCCGGCTGTAAAAATTAATATTCTGTCAAATTTATATGGAAAAATTCTTAACAAACTTATTTTTACGACTCGAGAAACAATTTTATCTACGGCATATAAACATTTAATATTTTTAAGCTTAACTTATTATTGTTGAAAAGTTTAAAAGATAAATAATAATAAAAAATTTTGTACCAATAACGTCGAGGAGTGCTCGTTTTCCAGAGCCTTTCGATCCTAAAACAGCCAGTACCTCGCCACCGTGAACCCTCGCCGAAACATCTCGCAAAACGGCCGTGGGTTCGGATTTCGAACAGCAACTACCCTCGATAACAACGGCTGCCGAGTGTGAAACGTTACCAATGTCCAACGTGCATTCCGGCGGCGTCATCGTCCAAATTCCTCGCGAAAATTTTTTATTTTTAAATAAAAACGACTTTTCCGTTTGACTCCGTTTGGTATTTTATCAATCACGTGTCAACACTCCGGCGAGTCATCAACAGCATCGTATCCTGAAATTGGAATATCCTCTCGACTATTCCTTTATCGTACTCGATGATCAAACATACGCATCGACACTTCTTATGGACATTTATTTAGACCGATGGCTAAAAATTCGCCGCAGCTTAGAATGATTAAATTATTTTGAGAAATTCAACTCAAATATTTGTACTCTAGGACAATTGAAGACGTATAGAATATTATTACATGAAAATGGCAATATCAATTATTTTGACCATTACATAAGTTCCTTTATGAAAAAGTTTAAAAAAACTTCGTCGAGCTATTAAACCAATTTAAAAAACATATAAAAACGTTAATTGAAGAAATAATCACCTTCCGATAATCAAACGTACTCCAAAAAAATGGTAGAGCTGCAAAAATAATTCCACCGAACTCCGTCTCTCCGTTTATTCTCAATTTCGTTCTTTCGGAATCTTCGGATGTAGTGGCTCGCGAACGAAGCCAGGTAGAAACCGAGAAGTTGCGGAGAGACGCCTTAAGCCTCAAGCTCGGCACGCGAGACTGTGGGGGATATACCTAGCCGATGGTGGCCAATGCTGGCTGATTCGAAAGAGCGGCCACTCGCCGGAGGTGAATGTCTTCCACTCTCTGTCCCCCGGAAAGAATCGCTCGGTCGTGGTAGAGGGTAGAGCCCCCCTTCTTCCCCTCCCCTATCCCTCCTGGCCGCCGACGAGGTAACGTTTGTTCGACGGGGAACCTGGCCTCGCCTGCTCGGCAAAAGCCACGAAGAGGAAAGCAAAACCGGAGCGCAGTGTCGGAGCCGAGCCGACGAATACGCCGACAATCCGGGCGTTCCTCCGGTACAACAAACGCGATAACCAACGCGGACGATCGGAAAACAAATCCTGACAATCAATTATTCTTTCCTTCTTTTCATTTTTTACTTGATAACCCTTAAAAAAAAAATTTTCAAAAATGTTGATTAAACGCGACTGAGAAACAAATTCCCCCGCTTTAACGATATCGAATTGTCATCAAACGCGAGTTTAATTTTAAACGCGTCAAAAGTTTTGCGTGCGGAAGATTGCGAAAATACCCCGAGGAAATTGTAGTTTAACGCGAGTGACCGGAGTCGCGGATTTTTTTATTTTTTTTTCGCGGTTCTTCGTCGATTCTGAGGTTGTTTTATTTTTATTTTTATTTTTTTTTTTTTTTGAGGCGGATGCGGGACCACGCAAAGAGTGTAGCATGGAGAACGAGACCCGTTGGACGATAGGCTGAGAAGGTGAAGGAGGATTTGAAAAATAATAAAAAATTGTTCCGTTGGTACGAAAAGGAATTCCTGCGGAAACATCGTACTGCCACCGGTGAGTCATTATCACGGAGATTCGTCCATGAATTTTCTCCCGTAAGCCCGGCAGATCCGGCGGTCTTCCACACATGCAGCAGCGAGTAGATTTTTCAATGCTGTACGTAGTAAATTATTTTACTACGGTAGTATGTGTATATATATGATTTAACAGTCGTGTACACGATTGTTCGGCGCGTTATTGTGTACAGAGCGCGAAGAGAGTGAAAAAGATTGTACGCGAGACATTGGAGTAACCGACACGCGCTTTGGTAGTTGTTACACGTATGCAGTTGATTTGCAGCGCACGTGTACTCGTTGGAACGCCATTCGAGGCGGTTTTGCATTTCAATACTACAGCCAACGAAAAGAAAAAAAAAACACAACAGAGGAAGGTGCGTGCATAGCTTATTTCAGCTGATGTAGAAATAATCGTGGAATGGAGAGAGACATGTTTGACAAGAGTTGCTGTATTTTTCGCTTCATTCTTTCTTTTTTCTATTTCTGTTTTTCCAGTAATGTGACGTGTGTTAGCTGAATTGAAAGAAAATCGATCGTAGGAATTCGGAGAGCAATGTTTCATAAGCTTGGCTATATTTTTATTTTTGCCCTTAATTCATTTTTTTAAACAATACGATGTGTATGACTTAAATTTTGGGCAATTTTGATAATAACAGTATGGAAAGGCAAAAAAATATTCGTGCAAAGGCTATTTCAGCTAATGAAGGAATAATCGTCGAAGTAAGAGGATATTAAGTACGAAGGCTGCTGTATTGAAATTTTAAAACTTTCTTTTTTCATTCTTCCGAATCTTTATTTTCAAGTGATACGATATGTATAGGCAGCTACGAGTTGGGACGGTATAATATAGAGGTTACAGCGGAAGCTTTGGAAAGAGCGAGTAAGTCAGAAGCGCACGATGGTTATCTACCTACATTGAAAATTGCTAAATCCGTGGTGGATGTTCGATGGGCGAAACTATCTAGCTCCGTTGCGGTTCACGAAGAGATCGATCACGAATAGCTAGATCCGGTGTTTGAGCAACGGCTACCGCGAGTGTCGATCATCGTGAGATATAGTCGGAATTGAACGGCCGTCGGTGTCGAGGGTAGAGTCAGAAAATATTCTGGATTCTAGAAAGAGCGAGTGAAAAATGTGAGAACGGATGATGAAGTCACCGACGATGACGTTACCAAGAGCAAATGGTGTGCGTCTTGTGTTTCGCGGAGACTCAAACGCTCGAACAAGAAACGTGACGAACGTATACACACACTCACTAGGATGTTGCTGATTTTATTTACGGCTCCGAAATCATTATCGGAAATTTCGACGGCCGGATATTTGCAATTCAAATGAATTATTCGTCATACTTACGGCGCGCATGGGTTTGGATTGGAATATCGAGAATGAAAAATATAATAACACTGACCTCGGTTCGTTGTCTCGAAAAGCACAATGCAACGTCGATGATTTTGGGATTCATTTTTGTCGGGCTACGAGAGCTCATTCACGGAATCATATTTTAATACAGGTGTAGAGTTTTTCTCTTTAATTTTCGCATCAATGAATTTCTTTGACAAATATCTTTGAAAAAAAAAAAATATATATATTCCTCAAAATAGTAAGTAATTGAAACAATTGTTAGGAATAAAATTGAGTTTTTTTGTTCAAACAAACTATTTTTCACCTATCGTTCCGTACAAGTTGAATAAAATTGATTAAATTTTTAAAAATTCGATTTGACAATTAAATTAAAAAGTTTAGTTTTTTTTCTCGATTTAATTGTGTTGATAGCTGGCTTCGAGTCAATGCTAGGTTCACGGAAGGTAGAAGTCGAAGAATCTCTAATGGCGATCTAAAAATAATTACGTGTCCCGGGCGACGAGAAAATTTTTCCTCGAAACTTCCAGACATGTTCTCGCGAGAAATTATATACGCGATCGCGATATTATTACCGTAAATATTAACGTTTTGAAACATAAATTCACTCGTGTTGCAACAGGTGTGAGAGTCGTGGGCACAACGTTTGTTGCAACGGAATCCTCCGTATCCCATTGTAGTCGACAAGACCGACTGTAAACATTCTACCTAACGATATTCAATTGAAACAATTAAATACTTTGATCAAAAAGCACGTTTTAACTGTGATTTTAATGGTTGATGGGTCGGAGCACAAATTATTCGGGACACGCGTCAATGACTCGCTGGAAAATCGGTATCGAACCGGTTTGAAAAAAAAAATTTTTCTTTCTCGCGACTATATATATCGAATGAAAGTTTGACATACTTGAATTCATATATTGAGACTGGTCCCGTCGTATTCCGTACTGGTTTCCACGAGCTCGACTTATGGAATGCGGCTGTTCTCTTGGCGCCCCTCTGATTAAAAAAACTCCGAAGGCTCGATGGTTGAAAATGCTGACAACGAGTCGAGCGTACGGAGTAAAAATCCACAAATGACCGATTGGCCGATATGAATTTATTATTCAATTCGTTTGGAACAGGCAATATTGCGATATATATATTTATACAGATATTCAAAACTTTTTCCGAGCATTTTCTAGAAACATATTTGTGCAATGAAGTACGTTATTTCGGATATGCCCCATTTATTTATTATAAATTCCGATTGTTAGACAAATCATTATCATACGTATTTGTTACCATTCGTTAGCTATTCAATACACATTCAAAATATTCATGAATATTGATTATCTAATAAATTATGTTTACATACATCTTTATTGCAGATTTATTATAGCAATAATAAATAATCAAATTGATCTAAAGCCAAATTTGCACGACGAAAAATTTTTAAAATCCGCGATACCTATAGGATGAAAGAAAAAATATATATATATATATATAAACACGTCTCAAGGTGTGAAATTAACTGAGCATGATAAAGCAACGCTATACACGCGATGAATTAATATAAATATGTATATTTTTTTCCAAGGGGGGAACTATTCTTAATGTCTCTCGTCTACCTTCGTTTCGTTAATTGCGAGACGCGCGATCCCACGCACCGGTTTCATCACCCGCGCCGCAGACGCAAGTGGTGACCCCTGCGACGGGGATTCACTTCCATGAGTCTCTCAAGATGCACCGACACCGGTGCCCTCGATTTCAAAGACATTATCACGCACGATTATTCTCTCACGTTTCTTGGAAATCGTGGAAAGTACGTTCGAAAAAAATTCTTTTGCCTATGCATCTACGGAACGGCGCCCAGCGAGACGACATCCGCTACTTCCGGTAGTCCGTGAAACGCCCGCTCACCTTTGTTACCCCGGTTCCCGTCGATCTCACTTGGATTTTCTTCCAATTTAAATTCGACGATACTACATATTTTTGCTTTCTCGTAAGACTTTCGTGACGAACGTCGCTTTCGAAATTATAATACCACCGATGACACAGAAATCACTCGGCTGGATTGACACAATAAATTACATTGAGTAGTTTTATTCTTCTATATTTATAAAATAAGTTATTATAATCATCGGACACTGGTTATCACATTAATAACTGATAACTTAATGATCGATGGAAATAAATAATTTCCTGATGAATCCGCGAGCTTTCCTCGAATAATATTCATCGAATAATTTTTAATCCATTCTCTAACGCATCCGGAATTGTAATAAATTTTTTTTCAAAAAGCCTTACGTAATTACCGGAACTATTGATCGTTTCCGTCCGATAATTTGCATTCTATACAGAACTATCTAGTATCGGAGCAAAACAGAGATAAAAATTAGTTTCTCAATAATTTCGATGGAATTACGGCCGTACCGGTTCCGCATGGTTCGCCAGGATGTCGTATGTCATGTTTAAGAAAAAAAAAACAGGATAAGAAATAAATATATTTCTACCGCTATATGCAGCGCGTATATGAAAATTACAGTGATCCGGTGACGCGTACAGAAACCTTGTACGATGATTATTCCGCTGCAACCTCAATGACTCACGAACCTATGGGACGACTGCACATGTCGTACCTATATATATACGGTTCTATGATATGTTATTCGTGATACTGTACTCGCGGTTGCAGCACTGAGAGTTACACCGGGCAACGGAGGCAAATTGTAACGGTTCGTGAAATTCTCATGATTCGCCGTTGGTTATGCACGCGGGTATTCCTCGCAGTCCCTCTGCATCTGGCAAACAACGCCCTCGGGTAGCGTTTCATCCTTCCTTCTGTCTCGAAGACGCTGCAGCGTGCCTCGACGAACCCCATATCTACGGGAAATCCGTGGTACCTCGTCAAAGCTATCAGTTACCTCCACGATTTTTCCTCCGATGTTCGTGAACCAACCGTAGTCACCAATAATTATCCTCATTATGAATCTGCAGCATTTCAAAAGGTTTTTTTCCCTTTCTCCTTTTATTATCTTTCCTCCTTCCCGAAGGTGTAACAATTGTCGTAGAAATGTATTTTTGTATCGATTAATAATTCTCAAATGAATCCTCTTAAAGGTGTTGTATTAATAAGAATTAATTATCATAATTCAACGATTGCGAATATGGACATTTTGTTTTCTTTTCATCTATTTTATTTTACCTTATTTTATCTTTTAACTAAAACCTATTAAATTCTACGTCACTTTCGAGCAGCGTGATCATTGCTGATTTGTTCGACGATGGTCGAACTGTATGTTTTATCTGGATGTGGTCCCCCTATGCCGCTGGTTTGCCAGCCGCAAATAGAAAGTCCCGGATTTTAGTATTTAAAACCGCGGGTACTATACGCGATAACGCGTTGCCGGAGCTGATAAAATGTAAAACCCCGATATGCATAATTAGCCTCTGAAAGTTAACTAAAGTCACGAAATTTATTCCCCCTCGAACTCGTAGCCGGAATAAATTAACGATATTCAAAAAATGATTGTTCGCAAAAGTAATTGCGTCAGAGATCGTTGTATAATATCGCGTCTTCTCTGTCAATTCTTAGCTACTGTGAGCAATTAGTCGACTTAATACCAGACGCGCATAGACGTCTTCCTCATTCTTAATGATCGACCTGCGCGAAAGATCCGTCGATGTGTCTGTGTGGAAGTAAAATCGTCGAATGGCGATTAATAATTTTTTTTTTTTTCTTCATATGTTTGAGAAGGAAACTCGTAGGTGTGAATTGACAGGTTTCACGAGTGTGCGAGAGGCCATAAGTGCGCACAGTCGTGAGGAAAAGTCGGCGGAATGAGTTTTTGACCAAGAAACGGTAAACGGTATATCTGTTATGAGCAAACAAAGTATTTGCCTATACGCCGCCGCTATTTTTTATCCCACTTTCTTTTTTTCTCCCTGTTTATCTTTCTTTTACTCCTTCTTCTTCATCATCATCTCTAGATCCATTAAAATGAACCGGCATTACTGATAAACAGGTGGCGACTGTGGTTATATTTTGAGGTCGGAAAATTACCGTTAAATAGGAAGCTGGCTAGGACTTGGCACGTGCACTCGGATAGTCGATGATTGCTGCAGGCATAGCATACCAGCATATCCGCACGACGAATGACGCGTACATCGTGAAAACTTCATGGATCTTCTTCGTTCTCGTCATATCTCGGCTTCGTCCGATATATACGATAATTCTACGTACGAATGCGCTGAAGAATTTACAGCTGTATCGTACGACTGTGGATCGTAACGATTCTACTCGTACAAACATCTGTAACTTGCTGGTAGCGGTATCCGCAAATTTTTTTTTCTTTGCCGGAAGACTTCATACTTGGAGTGCAACTTTATATTACAGTAATTACGAAATATAATCGAATATATTCACCAATTATTAATTATTATAGAGCTTCCTCGCAGCTTCAGTCATGACAAAAATTATAGACGATGCGTCTACAAAATTTGGGCGCTGTGACTTAAACTGTTCTCGAGTTATACACGGACATATCTTACTCTATGAGAAAGGAATATATTATTTTATACATCATTGCATAATATTAATCATATTTCAATTATTTCTCGTATTTTTTATTGTATTTAAGAATTTCTTTGTATTAAAAAAAAAAAAAAAAGATAATTCTGTTAGTATATTCCAAATGGTTTATTAATTTTCAAACGATCGAGCAGAGTCCATGAGGTGTGTTCGATAGTACGCCGTTGAATCCGGGATTTATTCACGAAACTGAGAAGCTCCATCCGTGATTGCTTCTTCGGATGGGCATTTTCTGGCGCTGGCGCTGCTGAGACCGATGGACGTCGTTCGATGTTCTTCGTAGCCACGCTGAGGGAACACGACGTGGTTCACGCTCGTGGAATGCCGACGTCGGGGTAAAGAGCATTACCACCGCGGGTTTCACGGTCATCGTTGTTTCAACCGCGGATAGGCTGTCCGACTGTTATTTTTTTATACTCTTTTTTTTTTCCGTGAACCCTTCGGCCTTTGTCCTCATTGTTACGCCTTCATCAGCCTCCTGGACCCCCAACGGGGCCTTTTATTCCCGACGAGTTAATCGAGCCTGTATACGATCAACCGCATTCCAGTTTATTCACTCGGCACGTACGATGATGATGATGATGGGTCGGAAACTTATTATCCGCGTACCAAACTTAACATTTTTTTTGTTCAAATCGAACACGATTAACCGCTTCCCGATATCGCTGCAGCGGTCTTGTCAGAAAATGCCGGTCGTTTGATTTACAAATGTTACAGAAGTTTGGTTTTTCCCTCAGTTTTTTTATGAATACTCGAAGTAGATACTAATTATTATTTTTTCAATGTTATTGTTCGACCGTATTTCCATCGATTTTTGTTTTCTTCTTCTTTTTTCTGGGTACCATGACATCTTTTAGTTAATGCAACTCGAACGTCTGGTGTAATATAATTAAGTTCTCTGAGAATCGTTGCGATATATTAAGCACCGAGACGCCTCGGATGTACGCCATCGGCACATGATATACTATATTATTTAAAAATATTATTTAATGTAATGTAATTGACGATGAATCTGGGTTTTGTTACAGAAAGAAGAAAGATAATTTGTAAAAAATGGGTTCGGAAGCGTGGGAATTGGAGAGGCGGTACTCGGTGCCAGGAGCTCTGGACACGAGGGGTTTGGAACCGCCGGCGAGCGAGGATCTCCACGCATGGTCGATTTACAGGTGAGCTCGAGAGTATTTACGTATGTATTTTAAAAATTATCGATCATCGTTTTTACCAGTGAGTCTGACATTTATAATCGTCAAAATATTAACAATCTATTCATCGACTAGTTTTTTTAGTGACAGGGGCTTGTTAAAGTTTCAGACCGTTTTATGGTGTATCATTGTCTTTGACATTTTAGACGAGATTTTAGGTACCCTTATTTATTTTGTTCGTTAATTTTTTTTTAATTTGTGGATACAAAGCTGGCTCTGTTTAGAAGTGAAATTAATAAAAGCACGTTGCTTCCAGACAAAATTTAAATTCGGATTTCACGGATTCAGCTCTGGGATCCGCGGAAAAATCGCCATTGCCATACGGAAATTTTCAGCTACGCGACTCGACGGTCCAAAGTATTCTGCGACATCCGAGATACGGTCCAAAGAGTCCGCTCGCTAGTAACTCTTACACGTATCTCAAATTCGGTCTGCCACGTGTGTTGCCACCGTCGCGGATACGCGATGGTTCGAGCGGTTACGACTCGAGCGAGGAAGGACGAAGAATTCCTCACAGCGCGATTGGACAATCGACATCGGCAATGCGATCGGCCCGCAGCGATCCGGATTTTCGCCACGTTCACGTTGCTCCGATAAGAGAACATCAGGCGCAATCCCAACTTATAGTACGTGAAAATGCGCGTTTGCGAAGCGCAAGCGAAGCCAATCTTTTAGCAAGCGAATCGCGAGCCAATCGAAGACACAGCATAGCTCCTATGGATCCTGGTTACGGACAAACGTCAATGGGAAAGGGTCAAGGTATCGTCGGGCCCGAAGGTTATTCCGCGATGCAATCGCGAAGTAGACTACCGACGCCCCAACAACCGCATTTGCAATTGCGCGGTATCGAAGCCAGTGGTTCGGACGGATTGCCATTGCTACGGGGTATAATGTTGGAAGCCGGAGCGAACGATGTACTCGCTGTTATGTCGACGACCGAGAGGGAAGGCACGGCCATAGTCGAAACGATTGCCGGACGGAGAAGAGCCAAAAGAGGCGATGTACTTTTCAACGGACGTTCCGTCTCCGCGAGCACGTTGAGGTATGTCTCAACTTAAAATGAAATAAAATTTTTTTTAACTCGATCGAATTTATAATAAATAACTATAATTCTTAATTTTTGTTATTTTAATTAATTTAAGGTCACGAGTTGCCTATCTGCCAGCCGAAAGTGGCCTGAGTCCAGGTCTGACGGCTCAACAAATTTTGAGCTTTTACATGTGCCTGAGAGGAAGTTCGAGAGCCTCGCCGATGGAGATGGAAGCGATACTCCAGGAGCTCGGTCTCGAAGCGACAAAACACTGTTTGGTCGATTCGCTGACAACCTCGGAAGCCAGACGACTGGCCTTGGCGTGCCGACTGTTGCAGGATTCTCACGTTCTCACGTTGGACCGGCCGACTCACGGTCTCGACATCTTCGACGCTTTCTTTCTCGTCGAATATCTCAGACAGTGGGCCACGAGGGGCCAGAGAATCGTCATTCTTACGCTTCATCCACCGACTTACGAGATACTTACCATGGTATCCAGAGTAGCTCTGACGTCTGGCGGAAGAATCATGTATTCCGGACCGAGGCGCGACATGCTTCCCTATTTCGCCCTCGCCGAGTTTCCCTGTCCACCGTTTAAAAATCCATCCGACTACTACCGTACGTAATTATTCATACGTTTTTCATAATAATTATTAAGTCTAATCCGCTTAATATTTTGTTTAAAATCGTCTCAATGGTGCTTATCTCGGAATTTATATTTTTCTCGAAATTAAATGATGAATTTTTTTTAACGTAGACCCATCGAGAATATTTCATATATATTATTATATAATAGATGATAAATATATTTCCTTCCCGCAGTCGATTTGGTGACTCTGGACGATCTGTCAGCGGAAGCGATGCTGGAATCGTCACAGAGGATTGATCATTTGGCGGAATTAGCGAGATCCAGACTACCAGCCCTGAGTGATCCGGGCCCACCCGGTGGCCTACCCCCCTCCATTTCCAGAGCCAATATATTTGTTCAAATTTACGGTATATTGTTGAAAAAGGTAATCTACAGTCAACCGTGGGCGTTAACGAGGCTCTTGCACAAAATCGTCATAGCGGCCTCGCTCAGTATTATACTCGGAGCAATATTCTGGGACGTTGCCGGCGACGCCGATTTGCATCTCAGGGATAGGATAGGCTTTCACTACGCGAGTTTGGGCATCTTCTTCTGGCCTCTGAGCCTCGTCGCGATTTCCGAAGTCACGGAATCGAGACCGAACGTCGAGAGGGACATCAGAGACGGTCTTTACGGACGATTTATCTACATTCTTCTGGAGGTTATATTTTTTTCTTATAATCTTTACTCCCTCGAAATCGGACCTACCAACATTTTTATTGAAAAACATTTCTCTAACCGAAATTCCGTGTTCCGTGTATCATTATAATAATTACCCGCTTATGGATCTTCATATTTTTCAGCTTCTCTGCAGCGCTCCAACGTGGTGCATAGTTTATTTGATGTACTTAGCACCGGCATACGCGATGTCGGGGCTCCACCTTGCCGTAGATGAGAACCTGACGTCTCTCTGGCACTATCTTGCCTTCGGTTTGCTCTATCTGATGCTGCAACACTGCGTCTGCGTGTTTTTCGCTCACGTTTCCAAGTGGACCAGTTTGGCGGGATTATTGGCCGGTTTGGTTATCGGCCCGATGACCGTCGGTGCCGGTGTGACCGTACATTTGGAAAATTTGCCAACGTGGTGCCGCGAGTTGAGTCCGTTACAGTGGACACTGTCGATGCTGCTGCCTCAGGTTCATACGACCGAAATGCTTAATAAATTGACGAATTGCAAGGGAAAACAGGTATTGCGACAGGACATAATAGTTCAAGCGCCGTGCGAACCACCGGACGGTCCACTCGCTCTCCGTGAGCTTGGACTCGATAAAACTCTTTCCTGGCCGGAAATTAAAATGGCGATATGTCTCGCAGTCGTTGCTTTATCGGTGTTCGTTGTCTTTATTTTTGTTAGATACGCAACGCCGAAGAGGCCGAGAAGCGCACCGAACAAGCCTTGAACGTGCTTTTTACGAGCTTTTTACGAGCTTCATATTCTAATTCGAAGAGACGCCCACGCATGACGCGATACCACGGGTCTTCTTTATACCTTGGCACGGGAACGTTGCGATGACCTTCGTGTACTTAAATGCTTAACGCATGTCTACCATCCTTAACAATTTTACCAAGAGCAAAGAGAATGCCGGACAATAGCCATTATTATTATACTAAATCCTTCGAAGCCTGTCTCGCCCATGAAGATCGTCGTTAGCGTGCTGCGTTGTCTGGTTAATTGCTATTCTTCAAAGAAAAACTCTTTGAGGACTAGCAGACTGGATGCAGGTATAAAGGAGAAAATTGAGGGTCCTATGGGAATAGACATAAGTTGATCCAGTGTATACTAATTTCATTTATAGTTGATCGCAACATTCCGTACTTTTGTTAAATTTATATATATACATACGTGTGTGTGTGTGTGCGTGTTTGTGCTGCTTTGAATGAAATCCGGTCGGGGACTTTGTACTTCTAGAACAATTATTATCGACCGTTATAAAGTATGTAGGCTCATAAGCAATATAGTCAGTATAATGAACGGGAATGATTGTTGAAAAACAATGAATTCGTGAAATTAGCGATGATCAAGCCAATATTCCTGTTAGATGTGTTGGTGAATATGATGTAAGCATATAAACAAAACTCTACCCACGTCGCAGGGATGTCCATGTCGCGATCGATTTCACAAATTAATTGAGAAACTTGTGAGATGCGAAAATTATAAATTTTTCAATATAATGTTGAAGCGTACGAAATTAAAAATATTACGCCTTCAAATTTATGTATTATTAATTATAACGTTTTTCCTTGTACTCCCGTGTCCTTTTCCAATTTTTAACCACGCTGTAGAAAGTATAATTCAATAATTCAAATAATTTAATATTATTAGTCAAATTGTTTATTCGATCAGTAAGAAATTGCGAGAATTCAATTGGGTCGGCTCATTTGGGATCTGTAACATCTTAAATAGGTATCACAGTCTCACATGTAGAAAAAAATTGCAGTCTGATAACCGTCATAACGCGAGTTAATTATATTTCTTTGAATTTCGATCCAGCCACTTATTAGTGTTTAAAAATTATTTCGCCGTAACGACTCGTTGATGTTGGTTCGATTCATACGTTGAATTTTGGCGCGCAAAAAGAGCGAGCTAGGAAAGGAAGTCGATAGGTGGATGGTTAGAGTGACGCGATTGGTTGGGGATAGCGAAAAAGTAAAGCCGAGCCCCTGATTTGTGAAGACACGCTCTCGCGTGGGATAAATATCCCACGATCTGGCAGCTGTGGTCCCATTAGAAAAGCTTCGGCCTGAACAGGCCTGAAGGCCAAACAACACTTGCGGACTGTTGCTGACTGTTGCGGACCCAAACACCCACGAGGACAGCATAAACATAACCTATAAATGAGCAGTACTTCGTAAAAATTTGAAGAAAAGTTTCCTGTTTTTTATATCAATGTGTAATTAATTCAACCGATAAACAACAGCATTAACAATCTATACTTGCTGAGACGTAAATAAGGAAAATGGGTAAAAAAGGTTACAATTGGAAGGCGAGACACGCTCCTGCCATCGAGATCGATGATTCCGCAACGAAAAAGGTTAAACATTACTATAAAATTTTTATGTATTCGTTGGAAATTAAAGAGTGATAACTATTCAATTGTTAATATTTTTCAATACCGAACACGTTAAATTTATATTAATCAATATATAATAACAGTTTATAATTCATAATCGGATAAAAAAAAGAGTTAATAGAAATATTAATCATTGAATAGTCAAAACTCTAATATTATTATCATCCGAATAAGAATTTTAACAATTTTTTAGATAACAGTAGATATCGAGCATCGACAAGGCAGCTATGACGCTTGCAATGCTCTTGTTCTTCCCAGTGCTAAACGCAAAACCAAAAATAAAGATAAAAGAGACGCAAACATACGTTTATTGTCAAAAAAACGTAGGAAACAATTGGAAAAAGTTGTGGAACGCAAACAGAAAAAGCTCAAGGTAAGATTGTAGAATTTCAAGCTACATTGAGAACCAATTCTTCAAGTTTATTATTTTCTTTAAATCCGCAGAGAGCCGGTCTTCTGGAAGATCTTGCAAAAGTTCAAGCGCCGGCGGACGAGATAAAACAATATGTCTCTATAACAACTTTGCAAACGAAAGGACTGAAACGCCATTTTCAAGAATCCGTTGCCAAAGAAATGAAACCAAAGGAATTGGACAGCGACGACGAAAATGGACAGGAAGAAGTGGTGAATGCTATAAAAGGAAGCAAGAAGAAAAGACTGTCGATATTGGATCCGACAAAATCCAACGAAAAACGTTCTACGGATCCCAACGTTATCGATTTAGATGTACTTTTCTCATGGTTTTTTCTCTTTCAAATTGAAAAAAAATTCAATCCGTTCGGCTATAAATATTTTGTTGTTTACGTTTTTCAGGACTCCAGCGAAAGCAGCATCGATTCCAGTGATGACAACAAAAGCGCCGATGAACCGGAACTTGCTGAAACTGATTTGCCGGTGAAAGAAAAAAAATTTGCTAACAAAAAAGCTGCAACGACAGCTGATTTTCCTATAAAACCAGTTATGACCGTACCGATAACGCCAAAGCCTGTACAGAGAGCAACAATAGATCCGAAAGATCGGGTACCTGCTGTATTCGTTGCTGTAAATCGTAAACCGGAAATACAGGAAGGAAGATTAAAACTTCCTGTTCTGGCTGAAGAGCAAACAATCGTCGAAGCTATCAATGAGAATCCTGTGGTGATTATTACCGGCGAAACTGGAAGTGGTAAGTCATTGGCAATGAGACGCAGCTCGATCAGAGATAACCATTAGATCAATGGAAAATTCGTTTGAAATATTTGTTCAATGGAATGACTATGATTAATTATTAACAATACGGTAAAAAATGTTAAAATTTCGTATAAATTATAAATAATTCAAATGGATTATCGTTGCCCAGCGAATAATAATATTTAATAAAAATAATAATTGGTAATAATTGAGTGATGAAAGTATTTTTAATAAATTTTTATCGAATGAATACCATCATTACTGAGCTCCATTAAAATAATCGGATAATCTTTTGACAATAAAACAATTGAATAATTTAAAAATGATACCGGCACAAGTAAATTAATTATTTCGATTTCAGGTAAAACAACGCAGGTCCCACAATTTTTGTACGAAGCTGGATACGCAAAGTCGCGAATAATTGGAGTTACAGAACCCCGAAGAGTCGCGGCGATGTCGATGAGCAAGCGAATAGCCCACGAAATGAATCTGGAGTCAAGCGTAGTATCGTATCTCATACGGTTTGAGGGTAACGTTACAAATAATACGAAAATAAAATTCATGACCGACGGTGTTTTGCTCAAAGAGATACAAACTGATTTTCTGCTCACCAAATATTCCGTTATTATTCTCGACGAAGCTCACGAGCGTAGCGTTTACACCGACATTCTCATTGGTTTATTGTCGCGAATCGTACCTCTTCGGGCGAAGAGAAACGATCCGTTAAAATTGGTCATCATGTCTGCCACTCTACGAGTCGATGATTTCATTAACAATTCAAAACTTTTTAAAATAACTCCGCCCGTAATCAAAGTCGAATCCCGGCAATTTCCGGTAACGATACATTTCAACAGGCGAACTAGTACGAACTACTTGCTCGAGGCTATTCGAAAAACCGCAAAGATTCATTCTCGATTGCCGGAAGGCGGAATACTCATATTTTTGACGGGTCAGCACGAAGTTAATACCGTCGTCCGTCGTCTCCGCAAAGCGTTTCCATACAGAATAAATAAATGGAGCAACAAAGAGAATAAAGTAATGACCGGTAATGAGGATTCCGAAGAGGAACTGAATGCCAAAAATGCGATACGTCGAATTAAACGAAAAAGAAAAAATGTTGAATTGCCGAAAATTGATTTGGACAGTTATTCGGCGATTCCGGAAGACGATACCCAGCAAGATCTTTACGACGTCGATGATGTAGACGCTGAGTATGAGAATATCGATGAGGACGAGGACGAAGATGAAGATATTTTGGATCTTAAGAGTTCATCGACATCTCAGCCACTCTGGGTTTTGCCTTTGTATTCTCTACTTCCGGGTTACAAGCAAGCCAAAGTTTTCGAACCCATTCCCGATGGGTGTCGTCTCTGCGTTGTTTCCACAAACGTTGCCGAAACTTCGCTTACCATACCAAATGTTAAATACGTCGTTGATAGCGGGCGGTGTAAAATTCGAATGTACGACAAGATAACGGGGGTTAGCACTTATCGGGTTTGTTACGCGAGTCAAGCGGCCGCGAATCAACGAGCGGGAAGAGCCGGTAGAACCGGACCCGGTCACTGTTACCGTCTATACTCCTCCGCCGTTTTCAACGATCAATTCGAACTCTTCAGCGAACCCGAAATACGCCGAAAGCCCGTCGACGATCTTCTTCTGCAAATGAAAGTTATGAATATCGACAAAGTCGTGAATTTTCCATTTCCATCGGCTCCGGACTCGTTGCAGTTGAAATCCTCGGAAAAACGTTTGCGCATACTCGGAGCTTTGGAAGAATCAACATCACGAAAACCGGATAATTATAGCGCAAAGATAACGCGTTTGGGACGAACCATAGCTGCGTTTCCGGTGGCTCCGCGTTATGGAAAAATTTTAGCAATTTCACAGCAAAAAAATTTATTAAGATACACGATTTCCATGGTCGCTGCACTTTCGGTTGAACAAGTTCTAGTAGAGGGTTTGGGTTCCGACGGTGCGGCAAAAAACAAATGGTCCCAAACTCGACGATTTTGGGCGGGCACGGGGAACAGTTTGCTTCTAGGTGATCCGATGGTTCTCATCCGAGCCGTCGGTGCTGCCGAATTTGCCGGTTCGAAAGGAGAGATAGAAAAATTTTGCGAGCATCACGGATTGCGACCAAAGTCTATCGCGGAAATTCGTAAATTGCGTCAGCAATTGACAAACGAGATCGTCCTTAATATACCGAGTTTGAATGTGAATATCGAACCGAGGATGACACCACCGACGGACAACGAAGCGAAACTTCTTCGTCAGTTGGTCCTCGCCGGAATGGGAGATCGGATAGCCCGGAAGGTGTCCCATGACGAAATAAAAGAGGATCAGGATAAATCGAAATGGAAACACGCTTACAGAACACTGGACATGGAAGATCCGGTTTTTATGCATTCGAGCTGTGTTTTGCGCAGGACGAGTCCCGAGTGGGTCGTTTATCAGGAAATTTACGAAACGAATAAAATTTACATGCGAGGAGTTACAGCGGTTGAGCCCGAATGGTTCGCCAAATTAATTCCCGGATTATGCAACATGGGAGAGCCTCTGATCGAACCACCTCCGAGATACGACGTCAAAACGGGTAAAATTTTTTGCCACATCACCGGAACTGTCGGCCCTCGAGGATGGCAATTGCCGGCGATGGAAATCGAACATCCGGCCAATCGTGCCGGTGTTAAATTATTTGCAAGATATTTTATTGAGGGCAAAGTTTTTCCGAAACTCAAACGTTTCGTGCCGTGTTTGTTATCGAAACCTAGCACGATAGACGCGTCTTGGGCGAAATTATTGCCGAGAACCGAAGCGATTTTGAAATCCTTATTATCGAAAGGAATAATGTCGAGGGAGAAATTGCTCGAAGTTTGGCTCGACGATAAAAACTTTTTGTTGTCGGATTATCAGAAATGGTTGCCCGAATCTGCGCAAACCGAAGTCGCCATGATTTGGCCACTGGATTTAAACGAATAAATATATTTTACAATCTAATAAATTACGATGTTTTCCATTGAGAGACGGATTATTGTTTATTGCTATGAAAAAAAACACACACACACACAAAAACAATAACAGTCTTTGGCTTATTGAAAATACGAGCTGATTAGAAGTGAACGGGTTTAACTCGTTCGCTTTTTTTTCTCGTACGGCAGTTATCGTCTGTGTGCGCGCGCCCATTGTTGTGTAATATACATTGATAAACGTTTATTACTTTTAGATTATCGTTAACCTTATCGATTAAAGTTTTATTAAATGATTCTATAAAAACGAAAAAAGGATTATTGTAGTTTTTTTTTTTTTTTTGTGGCGTCGCAGCGCCATTGTCGTTCATTCGCATCCTTGTCGAAGACTTTTCCAAAGCTAAAACAAACGGCCATGAGTGACGAGACGCGTTGTCGTCGAATATATGAATTATTCGATTAATTAATAACTATTTCGCTTGTTTAATTTGTTATTGTCCGAAACGAGCGTTGAAGCAGCGTCTCCCAGTCAAGTTTATTTCAATCACACTACGAGCTTGAGACTGTTGCTCCGGGGAAAATAAGGAATGAGCACTAATTAAATATTCACTCTATCTTGAGCGGCTTCTTTTCTTTTCTCTTGATGGGATTGCTGTTGCATGTTTTGTAGACGTTGTTGAGATCAAACGCTGCTTTAACGTTATCCTAGAATGAGAACAACAATTTTAAGAATTTCTAACAATTGCCAATGAATATTATATATAATAATCAATATTATTATTTTATTTATTAATATTATTCATATATGTATATTGATTATTCAATTGGGTTACAATTTTTTGTTGAGTTTTTAATATTTGTTCATATTTGTTTTATTAAAATACATACCGTGGAGAATAAGAACTTGACTAGTTTGCCCTTGCTGTCGGCATACGGTCGCCTCACAACTTCCTTACCATCCTTAAATAGAATCAAAGTAGGCAACTGTTTGCTCGTACTCGCGTCGCTTACGTGATATTTTGCTCCGGCATCGGGATACCGTCCAACGTCGACCTTTCCAAATTTTAAATTCTCCAAAGCGTACCTGATCACAAACGAATTTATCAAAATCAAACTCGATGGTACGTGGAAAATTTTTGACGAAACGGTTATTTTTAGTCCAAAGATTAACGATAAGAACTTACTCTGCGGAGAGCTGTGAAAATATAGGAGCGAAGGTGACGCAAGCTGGATTCCAAGCGGTATAAAAAGCTACCAGCCAGACAATTCGATTGTCTTGCAACTCCTCCTGCAAGCCATTGGAACCTCTCAAGTACACAACCTTCTCCGGTCCTTGATAAGTCGGCTCCGGCAGTACTAATCCGCAAACTGAAAAAAAAAGAAGATAATTCACAGTCACCAACAAATGTTTGACGGTTTGAAGATTAACAAAAAAAATCACTATTGCCATAATGCCTAGGAATATAATGACTTACCGATAAATAGTACAGCAAACATAATTCCCATTCTAAAGTCCGCGTAGAACCAAAGTATGAGATTGGCGATTTTGGTGTAAACAAAACTGGCCGAAAGATAATTGATCATAGTAACGCTTCCTGCCTTTCGAGTCCTCATCATAATGACAATCATCAGGAAAAACAGAATTTCCGTTTCTTTCTGAAATTAAAAAAAAAAACAAATTCTTTTATCCTTTGTTTTATATGTTTTTCTCCATTCATAATGAGTCATAATGAAATTTTAATTGACATTAGTAATTAGAGTGAAAATGAAACTTACCCCATCGAGCTCGCAGTCGGCTTTTGCAAACACAAATTGACAAATAATCGGCAATCTTTTGGCGAATAGATATGACACACTCAGCAGAATGTTTATCAGATAATACGGTTTTATGAGCAAAGAAAGATCCTTCTTAAACGACATTTTGAGGCCCAAAAAACGAAACAAAAATAACGTTCAAAATAAAAATAAATAAATAAACCCTCGAAAGTTTCGGCTCGTGAAAGTCGTTTCGTCCGACTGAATAAAATGGGTCACGAAACAACGTGCGTTAAACACTTTTAATTAGTTTATTTCCGGTCGGGTTCTATTATACGGATTAGTTACGAGTCGACAACGACCAAAACGCTTGTGTCATAAGCCCGAAGATGCTCAGCTGTATTCAGCGACTGGGCTTGACTGGGCATCTCTGGGGATTTGTGGATCCGTGTGTGTGTGTGGCATCGAAAAACGAAAATTGCCCACCGGGGAACTTGACTGCAGTGGCACCTATAAATAAACCGTTTTATATCAAAGCTCAGCTGGTCTGGGCTGTTCCTTCCAGCCGCAACCATCTTCTTTTACCTGCGACACATGTCAAACATGCGATCATTCCTGGATCGCAAATGTCTGTGTCGTCTACATTGTTTTTCGGATGAAATACGAAATTATTATTCTCTCTTTTGATCGTAGAAATTAACCGTTTAAGAGCAATACGAATTACAGTTTTGCATTACCGAACGAGTAACAATTATCCAGCTTTGGTTATCACGGACATGTTTTAAAGCGCTGGTTGTGGTCGACAATCGAACCAAATTTACCGACGCAACTTCATGGACACATTGTGGACAAGTTCGGACTCGCTCAGAAAAAAAAAATCAAAAAAAAAAAAATCTCTAACCTAACCTAGAAATATATTTGTATAAATTCAACATTCGTGAATTATCACAACAGTCGAACGTATGAAAATTATATTTGTATGGTGTTTCAACATTAATTCCATCTAGAGGTATTTAAAAAAAAGACTAAGGTACGAACTCAATAGAGAAATTATGATAAATGTAATACTTTAAAATCAACGAAAAGCTTACGAAATTAAAGATATTTGTTTTTCATTGCTCAAGATGGTTCGTTACACGGAATTTCAAGCAGTGGTGCTTGCCGGAGGCAAGGGCTCTCGCATGATGGAACTCACCGCTGGCAAGCCCAAATGCCTCCTTCCGATAGGCAATATGCCAATGATCTGGTATCCCCTGCGGCTTCTCCAGCGTGCTGGTTTCACGGAAGCCATTGTCGTAGTCACTGAGAACATAAAAAACGATGTAGCCACCGCCATGGAGAAACTTGGATTGGGTATTAAATTAGAACTGGTTGCCATACCGGGGGATGACGTTGGCACTGCCGATTCCATAAGATGTATCTACGACAAGATTCATCATGACTTCATTGCAATTTCTTGCGATCTAATTGCCGATATCGACATATCAAAACTCGTGGATTCCTACAGAACTCACAATGCTAGTATAACCGCTCTTATGCTTCCAATGCCCAAAATTCCAAGCGATTTTGTTACACCAGGACCAAAGAACAAGCAGAGACCCGAGACAGATTTGATAGGAATAGACAACAAGACAGATCGTCTCGTTTTTCTCGCCTCTGCCTCGGATTTTGAAGAAACCATTAATATATCGCGTAAACTTCTCAAAAAACATAATGCCTTTACTGTACACTCGAAATTAATGGATGCTCACTTGTATATAATAAACAAATGGGTATTGGACTTTTTAGAACACAACAAGTAAGTCGAATTACATTGTTAATGAGCATAAAAATTCTAACCAATATGTATCCTTTTAAAAAATAATGGAAAACGAATGACACAGTAATTGCAGTTGTATTTAACAGAAATTTGAGTACATTGAAGGGTGAATTGCTGCCATACGTTGTGAGTAAACAGTTGTCACGACCTCCTAAACAATCGACCGACGATAAGAACACGTCAATTGTTAAACTAGACACGCGTGACGATATTTTTCGTTTTGCTGTGGAACGGCCTCTTGCCGAACTTATCAGGCACATGTCCGCGTTCAATGATCACAATACAGATTTGGAGGAAGCCTATCATGGCGATGCGATTAGATGTTACGCGTATACGTTGAACGGAACGTTTGGTCTCAGAGCTAACACCGTGCAGATGTATACTCTGGCTAACAAAATGGTGAGTCGTGTTCCAAGTCCGAAACAATCCAGAACCGAAAAGCATATCTTTAAAGATAAATAAATAAATAAGAATAAAAATATTCATATTTTTTATTTTCGTAGGTATCGGAACTCTGGAATTCGGATGAGTCGAGCATAGGTAATTCTCTGCCCCCAGAAATATCTCCGGTCGCAACAGTCAAAAGCACTCAGGTCCAAAATTGTCGAATCGACGACGGTTCAACGATAGAAGAAAAGACATCGCTAAGACAGAGCCATGTCGGTCCGTCCGTGACGATTCACTCGAAGACGCGAATATCCGACTGCGTAGTTATGGCAAACGTTACGATAGGACAAAGGTACGGACTTCCTTACATTCCGAACCAACGAACATATGCTTGTTTAATCTATAATTCGACTACAATCTCTTCGATTCCATATTCTTTCTTCGTTTGCGTCTTATACCACATTTCCGTATTACAGATGCGTAATAAACAATTGCATATTGTGCAACGGCTGTGTCATCGAGGAAGGTACCGAACTCAAGGATTGCCTCGTCGGAGCACAACACGTCGTTGTCGCAGACAGCCGTCACTCCCGCCAAGTTCTTACCGATGCTGATAGACTTATGGAAATATAAATTTTTACCAATAAATCCTTCATATTTGTATGCAAGCTTATATAATTATTTATTTACCACCCTCCGCCGATTCTACCGTACCAATTCTAGGCATATTTTTTTTAGATTCAAATTTTAAAAAAAATTCATAACGCTGACACTTTAAGAAGTATTTATAATTTAATGAAAATAAAATTTCTTTATTATTTATTATTCTCAATCTATTCATTTTTATCACTTTTTTTATTCGGATTTTATGACGTTGAATTATACTCCAATTATCATTCCTTTAAGACTATTCGTGAATAATCCTTGAAAGAATAGAACAAAAGGTGAATTTTTTTCGATTATCTTTCCTCTGTTATTTGAATTTAATAAAAACATTATTTCCATCTTCGCGCCGATGGAAAATCGTATTTTGGAGCCACGTTATATTTTCGTCCCGCAATTGGTCGCCTATGAGACCGGTTGTGACGTATCTTGCTCTTCCGAAACACCGCCCGTTTCCGTTAAACGTTACGCCTTTTCACAGCGACCTCTGGCATCTCTTTTTCGAGTGCTCTTTCCCGCAAAATGGTGAGTGATAATTTTCGTTAGTTAAATCCATATTTTTATCGTCAATCCTTATTGTCACATTACGAACGTCGATGTGAAAATAGTTGACTAATTCTTCGTGATTAGTGAACCGTCGTAGTTATGGTAATTGTCGGAATTTATTAATTATATTTCCTGATTCAGATTGGCGGTAGTTTTATAGGTTAACCATCGTCCGTGTTTATGTCCGTGCTATCGCGTTCTTTCAATGAACATAGCCGCTGTCACGAATATCCGATAGCTTTTTTCGACTTTTTCTATATTACGAAGTTGTTCGGAACTATTTTAAGCTATTTCAAAAGTTTTCGTGTCGACGAGCTCAACGTATCGTCAAATTTTCCGAACATCCATAATTTCGCAGTCGACGATAATATTATTTACGTCGAACACATGGCCACATGGTTCTAATACACAATTTCATTATGTCAACAGACAAAGGGTACATCGAGCTTTGGAAAGCGGCGCAATAAGACCCACACGCTCTGCAGGCGGTGCGGTCGTAGCTCCTACCACATTCAAAAGTCGCAATGCGCGCAGTGTGGCTATCCTGCACAGAAGATGAGATCTTGTAAGTAAAGGTTAATTGTAAGCGTGATATTATTCCTTTGAACTTCTGCGCTAAAAGCATCATTGCTTCGGGTTTGTGTTTAAGGCCATGTGCTCCGAATAGTTTATCATAAAAGCTATGAACCATTATTCTCTGAAACTATCGACGTACCGTATGAAAGATGCGGCCAGTTGATCGCTCGTCAGTAGGTACGGTCAACTCTTCTTGTCTTTTGCTTGGAAGGTCAACAATATTGAAGAATAACGCTTTGGGAAGATTCAAACGTCTCCCTCTTACTTAAAAACCATTTGAGAGAGATGGATTATATATATCATTTGACTTAAAATATCATGTGACTAGATCCTAACTACACGTTTGTTCTTATTTTTTTGTCAAGACAACTGGTCCATCAAGGCTAAGAGGAGGAAAACCACCGGAACTGGTCGTATGCGTCATCTCAAGATTGTACGACGCAAGTTCAAGTAAGTTGTGGGTTTTATTAAAAATAATATTTAAATTTTAGCTGCGGTTAAGGTTTAGCGCAGATATAACTGTGATTAAAACTTTGCTTACTTTATTATTACAGGAATGGATTCAGGGAGGGACTTCCCAAACCCAAAGCTGTTGCTGCCAAGTAGATTTCATTGAATCCGGTTTTTTTTATACGGAGTGTAACGCGCTTGAACTTCGAATAAAGATCTTGAAGTGTATATGATGTAGTTTTTTCATGGAGCCTTGTGCAGTATAGCTCAACTGTCATTTACCGGACAAAAAAATATCATTTTCAAATCCTTTTTTTATTCCTTAGCGTGTTTTACGTATGTTGACTATACCGGAGAAAGAAAGAAAACAATAACATACGTCGATAATTTGTAACATCACGACGTTTCTTATTTGCTAGCATACGATTTTTCTTCAGTCTTCGCGCTAAAATACATTAATGTAAATAGTCACGGACATGTGGAGATAATTTAAATTATGATTTTTTTTTCTCATTCATATGATTTTTAAACTCACTTAAAGTACTTTTATTATTCAATAATTGTTGATCGTAATTTCTATTTAATGTCAAAAGAATAAATATCCATCTAGATAAATTCGAATAATTGGAAATATGTAAAAATTTTTGTTTGTTTCATGAATATATTATTTGTTTCGAAAAATTAGTTGAAATAAATTTCCATTGAATGCGTGCCCATCCCCGATTATAACGCAGCGCGGTAAAAGTTGGATTGTTTGATTGTTCGTCGGTCGTGTTTACACAAGTTCGAGACAGTCGTCGCCGTTGATGCACCGACTGATAAAAAGAACTTTGTCTCGCGCTCGTATCGAAACTCTGTGTGCGCAAACGCGTGGAATGCGTTTTTTCGAAGAGCGCCAATGAAGCGGTCTATTTATTGAAGAATTGACTGTTATGAAAAGTCAGTCAGTTGCATTCGTCGTTTGAGTTACAATGGGAACACCGTGAGCCCGGTTGATAAATTTTCACTTAGTCAGTCTAACAAACGGGAATAAATCGCACGAGACACGAGGCAACTCGTGGTGGCATAGCACGGAAAACAACAATCCGTTCTGATCTGCTATAGGAAATCCCACCAAACATTGCGAATTGGTGGAACGTTATGCCACGAAAAGATCAACCAACATTCCGTCTGCACAAGCACCAAAAAATTAAGTTTCGCGGCGATCGGGACACTATAAAGTAGTCCGGTAGCGTAAAACAAAATCTTCGGATCTAAATTTTGAAGCCTCAAAAGGATAAACTAAAGCCAATCCTCTTATTGCAAGTTTCCGACGAAAATCGAGGAAGATAGAGATCGCGGTGATTCGTACGTCAAAGGGTCGAACACCCATTGGCAAACAGTATTATAACGCAAACGAGAAATTAATTATTCTGGAAAGATACTTAAATAATCTAAGGCACACCATGAGGTTGCCGTTGAATAATTAATCCTCGATTCAGATTATATTCGCGCTTTTTTTCAAGCCTCTACAGATAAACGGTGATCATTGAAAGAATCAATTGCGCCAGTGCTTTTTCTTATTTATCATCCGTACGACACTTGAAAAAGCAAGAGAAAAAAATAACCTTGATAGATGGGAGTATTTCGAAAATTGTTCGGTAAGTCGATGTGTCGATTATCTTTCATTTTTTTTAATTTAAATCTATTTATTTCTCTCATTCTATTGTGACCGCGGATTTCCGTAAGTATACATTATTAACTGTGAGGAACCAATTAATGAGCTAACAATAGATAATTAACGACGTGGCACGAGCCAACTACGCGGAAATTATCGAAAAAAGGATGGGCGAATTAAAATGCATTTGGAAAACTTTTAAAACATAGTATTAATTGATTATTTATTGATAATTTAGCGTATAATTAATAAATAATCACTAATTACAATAATTATTTATAATTTAATCCACATAATAAAATGGTAATTATTAATTAAAATCATCTAGTAGTCATACAACGATTGAGATGAGTGAAATTTTTTTCAATTTTACAATGGATTTTGATATTCGATGGGAATAATAAACGATGATAATTCAATAATGCGGAAAGTTTTTTTTAGATTAGATGTCGACTCGTCTCTCGTTATTCAGATCCAATGATTTTCGGGTATTTTTCAAGGTAAATACCTTCTCGTGACAAACACTCTGAGTTGTGGTGTCATGATGGGTTTCGGGGATGTATTGCAACAACGTGGGGATCACTGGAAGCATCACATCCTGCGATATTTCGAATCCGACAAACCGGAAGGGACATCGGACCATTTTAAACCCGTTGCATCCATCGCTTCGGTCAATGCGGATGACGCTGATGGATCACCGATTAAGAATTCGGTTTTGATGATCGAACCCGACGACGAATACAACGAATATAATCACGATTTCGTACGAACGAAGAATATGGTTGCCGTAGGATTGTTGCAAGGCCCGTTCCATCATTATTTCTACGCTGTTCTCGATCGTTTTTTGCCCGGCAGAAACACGAGTTCCGTGGTCAAGAAAACCTTCATAGATCAACTAATCGCCAGTCCCACTTGTCTTGGAATATTTTTCTTCGGGCTTGGCACGCTAGAGCGAAGAAAAGTCGAGGAAATAAGCGGCGAGGTCAGGCTCAAGTTCTTCAATACTTACAAAGTGAGTAACTTTGTTTGTCGCAAACTTCCGTCTCGGCTTCTAATCTCGTACGGATTATACGCAGGCTGTCGTGGATCTATTTTTTAAAAATAATTATTATCGCTGCACGTAACCGCATTTTCATATTTGGAATTTTTGTTTTCTCCACGGTGAAAACAATTTACAGGTCGACTGCTGTTTCTGGCCACCGACGCAGTTCGTAAATTTCCTATTTGTACCAGTACAGTATCGTGTCGTTTATATCAATCTCATGACCATGTTCTACGATATCTTCCTTTCTTACATGAAATACGTGAGTAGAAAAGCCCGGATATAGCGGTTCAATACAGATGCTCACGATATTTAAATAACATTACGGATTAATCTTCGTAATTATTTTTAGGATATTGAGTAAGTCCTGTGCGAACAAAAAAAAAAAAAAAAAAAACAAACGGGACTGCGACGGTCATCAACATCTCCATAAAACGTTGGATCGGCATTTTTTTTTCTCGCCAACAGCATCCGAATAAGGCTCGGCTCCAGAATTGATAACATTCAATAAATATCTTGTTCGTACACATGTTCAACGGAAATTTGTCTTAAATTTATTTACGAATTTTACAATAAATTTCGAACGGCTTCTAAAAAAAGTTTCATCTCTCTTATCCACTTGTGGCCGATTATAATCAATCCCGTACCCTTTTTTAATACTACTACATAATTTAATTTAATGAATTTCATGAGAAATTCCGAGGCATTCAATATTCGTCGTTAAAAAAATTGGTCACGGCCGATAATGATTGTTGGGGGAAGAAGATAACGGTTCGAAGAGAATAACATTATCAGTCTCGTGATTCACTATCTATTTTGTTCCTACCTTTTTCCGTATTTAAAAAAAATTTTCTATGCATCATACAATAATATTTGCAAGCGCGGTGGCGCGCAGTGTTTGTCGACGTAACGAGAAAAAAAAAAACAAAAAAAAAACGATAAAAATAAATAAAGCCCAGACAACAGGAAGACTCGATGAGAATTGTCCGTCACGTGTTGTTAGACAATCGCATGTGCATCCGCGTTACCGGTGTTGACTCGGGCGTATTAATTGTTTGTTGATTCGTTTGTCGAGCGTACGTGGAGTTTATTGTTTGGCGTTGCGGCGATGAGGAACCGAGCGAATGTCGGATTATAAAAATGTCATATCCCGACGGTCGCCAATGAACAAATAGCCGTTCGCGCGAATTGTTTACACGCGCCGACGAGATATCCCGTAAACACAAACAATAAATATCAATTAAACATTGTGCAACGGCATTCGTAGCGCCGCCGATGATGATTTTGTCTGCGATAAAGAGACGCCGAGCGGGCGCCGGGCGCCTATCATCGATCGTAAATCATATTTACATTGTTTGCTATTTTTGCTATTGCTACTATTATTTCTATTATTTATTTATTTCATTTCTTTTTTTTATTATAAGTTATCAATTATATATTGTTGACAATAAAATTATTATACTATTAATTATATTCTCAAATGATTATTATTTCAATAATAATATTATGTTATTTTATTCGTTCTTCGATATTAATTACAGCACGTTGAATGCAACTTGTGTACAATTAGTCGTTATCGCGACATATATAACTTTCACCTGATACAAAGTTTGCTAATCGTGAACCATCGTTCTTCCTCTGAGACACGAAAGAAGGTAAACCATAACGTCGGTATCCCATTCTTCCGGTGCATGGAATTACCACGCAGCCGGCGCGATCGTACTCCGTGCAAATGCAAATTATTTTCTTATTATTCTTCTTCTTATTTTCCCTCGACCGTACGTGTCATTTCGTTTCAGTCAAAAGCTTCTTGACTTTTTTCAAGGAAAAATCTTTTCAACTGATCCAAGCTAATGTCGCTAATTAATTGGTGCCTAATTCTAAAAGGTCTTTCGTCCGAGATATATTGTCTTAAACAAAATACAATGATACAGATTGTTAATCAGTATGGACAATAGAAGACCGGTATTGAATATTTTTCGAATTTCTTTCGTTTTAAGAAATCGGACATTTTTTAAATAGAAAAAGAGTCATACTGCATTAACGAATGGAGCGAAGAATGATGTAGCCAAATTTACGTCTGATGGCTTGATAATATTCGGAACCAAGATTTTTATGCCAAATATTGTATACTTACGATAAATCGTCGATGTGAGGTCAATAAAGTATCCCTCTGAGTTTTTCGAATTAATCATATCCAGCAGAAATTTTATTTTTACAGAGAAATCGTTGCTCAATAAACTATGAAAAAATTGCCACGAGCTCTCGATCGTTAAATGGACAGGTAGGGTGCATGGAAGGTAGATAGTAGGAACAAAAACACGCACGCACACACTTGACACGGGAAATATTTGAAAAGAAACAAACAGGCGTTTATTCACAAGAGGCGGGTGTAGCTACATTATTTCATTTCGGTTTGCTTTTACAATATTTTATTACTCTTACGTCCGTTTGGTATAATAAATCGGTCGGTCCGACTATGCATACGAATGGTCGTGTACAGTGGTGCCGGGTGCATATCAAATTAATTTTCTCTCTCTCACGTTGCATTTTTCCCGCTATCTCTTTTTTTGCAAATTCGAATTCCTTTTCCGACGTTGACAATTATACGGAATTATTTCCCTGGCTTTAATAACCCTCCCTCCTCTCTCTCTCTCTCTTTGCATCTTTTTTTCATCCCATATCCATTATCAACATCTAGTTCATCGCATAGAAATCCCAGAAGATTTGAACAATCGATGACGAGCTTACAATGAAAAATAACTGCGGACGATGCAAAAAAAGAGAATTTTTTTTTTTTTCGTTGGAATTACTTTTAAAACATTACAAACTGTTAAGTAGTTCGATCGAGGGTAGACGAGGACGACGAAATCTCGAACGACGCACGAAATAACAATTTTGTGACGGAATTGACGAATCCGGATTATCGATGAGTCTCCGGTTTGGGCGGAGTGGGAGGGGGTCTTGTAAGATTTGGGCGGTGGCCAAGTATTTCGCGTTGTGATAATGAGGGTGAGCAGTTACAGAGGTACGTCAATCTCGAAAGACTATAATTATCGATGAAAGCATTCGTGACTTTTTTTTGTGCAGAACAACGTTATTATGGTTTTTTTAAATCTATCGTATCAGTAGTGTTATCATTTTTTTTTTTCATAAACATTTACCTTTAGAGAGTTATTAAATGTCACAGTTAATTATAGTAGGTTTCGGTTACTAATGCTTATTATCATCGTTTATCAACGATTCTCACAATCCCGATTCTGCAAATAATTTTTGTTCTCGATCGGCTTTCGTGTTATCCTTAACTTTGTCCATTCCGCCTCGCCCACCATCCTACTTTCTCGAGATCGCTCGTCCTTCCTATTATCTCTCGATATACTGTTACAGCGTTTTTTTAACACTTATTAAGAGACGTATAAGCTAAAGCGCGCGTGCGTGTGTTGACCGTGTGTGTCCGTGTTTGTGTGTGAGTGTATGAGTGCTCGCGTCTCTATACGCTTGTATAGCCATTTGACTCAAATTATTTTTATTATCATTCAAATGTGAACATTGCGATTCATTCAACGTACTCATTAATAAACGATTAATCGCGCACGTTTTCTATTATACTACTAATATTTACAATTAGCCGAGTCTCCACTTTTTTTTCAATCTCATTCCTTTTTTTTTGCTTTCTCATCCCCAGCCTAGCATTATTTTTTCTCTCGTTCGATATGAATATGCAAACTCGTTCTACCGATTAAACACGGTAGAATCACTCACGTGATCGTTTCGTTTATTTTCTTCATTCTCTTTAATTTAATAAATAATCTCGTCGGCATGCGCGTTTAATATTTATGTCTCACATTCATTAAATTATTGTTCTCACACGATTACGCGAGTCTCTTACACCGTTACACAAAATTTAACGGCATCGATTTTTTATTTGTTTTTTTTTTTTCGTTTTATTTTCGAGCAATCGGATTATGGAAGGAACGCAATTAAGGCGGCATCGATACGAGACAATCAATTCGCGGATAAGGAAAATTCCTACAGAACTTGAGAGGATTGGGGCAGCATTGGAAATACAAACGGTGGTACATACAGAGATCGCGGTTACCGTTAAATGTACCACAATAATGAGACGCGTGTATATATCGATCATTTTATATGCCTCATTGCCGTAGACACATACGGCACACGACACATACAACGATTCAATACTGTATATTATATCGTATATAAGACAAGTATATATAATATATAATATAGCAGTGATGTTTTGCGTTTTACATCTATAGCCAATAATAAAGACGATTTGCTAGTTCTCGCGGACATCGTATCGATGTTTTATGAGTTACAATACAAAGTTAATATCCTCCGTCTCTCTCTCTCTCTCTCTCTCTCTCTCTCTCTCTCTCTCTCTCTCTCTCTCTCTCTCTCCCTCTCTCCCTCTCTTTCAGGTCCATCACGAATATTAGCCGCGACTCGAGGGTCGCGTGATATTACAATCTCTCCACGAATATATATATATGTATGTATAATAAATAAATACAATATATACGTATATATATGGATAGATATATGAATATATGTGTGGGTGTGTGTTTTCATACATATATCTACGTTAAAGTCATAGTAAAGGCGGGCGTTTAGCGTGTCTTATTTACAATAGTGATTCTTTTATTATCTTAAATCTTCGTCCCATTTCTATACTCGTTAGCGTTCTCACACACACTCTCTCTTTTTCTTTTTCCAAATCTTTCACTCGTTGCCTCATCAGCCTTCTGCACTCCAAAGATATATAATTCTTAATTCGCTTAGCATTTCTAACCCTATCCTACACGTACATCTCGTTTGCCCAGTTTTTTTTTTTTTTTTAAGTTTTTTTTTGCGAAACAATATTATAACAACGCTCTTATCGATAATATTCAATTGCCACGTTAACGTTTCATTATGGTTATCTTCTGGTTATCATTCACACAATCATATTTCCGGCATATATCGCATTCTAGTTATATATCCTAAGTCCGTCACGATGAGTGCCGTCAAACTGGGTCCCACGCGATTTTTGTAATTCTTCACGATTATTAAGGAGAGGCGCATTACCCTCTCTCTTTCTCGTTCTCTCTTGTACTCTATGCAATTTCCGTTGTTTCGCCTTATTTCTCTCCTTCATTCCCTTGGGCTATATATTCCCTTATTGCAACGATGATGCGAAGCAATCGTTTTTAAAGGAAGTACACATTGTTCGAACGTCACGAAACTTTGTTCATCGCTTGAAATGTCGCAGTTTTAGCTGGATGAGCTTTTTTAAGTGATCGCTTTAATGTTACCAAAAATCGCTTATGTTGTAGGAACATTGAAACATCGCTTGCTATTATCGAACAGAGTCGAATAAATTGTCATTGGTTTTACTGATTGTTTTTTTTTTTTAATTTTTTTTTTTACCTTTTTTCATTTTTCAGGCGATTAAGAAAACGTTACGTTGTTCGTGTATTAGTGTGCATGTGTGTTTGTTTACGGATGAATGCGTATGCGTGTGAGAGTTATTTTCCAATTATCTTATTTTATTTTATTTTTCTTTCTGTTACTTATCGTGGCATGTGATTATCATATGTTTGTCTCGCTTCATCGTGCATATTCGTTTTCTCCGGGGAATACATGCATGGGTTATTATTCGTATCCGTATAACAATAAAATTATCAAACATCATAATTAATATACCAACATTATCTTCCTGTGCTTGATGAAACACGTAGAAAAATCGTCGTCATCGTCGTCGTCGCCGTGTCATCGATTAATCTCGTTTAAATTAATTAAAAATTTCGTGTCATCAATCCTTTTATCGTATTGGATTGATTGTTACAGCCCGAGCATTGTACGCGCGAATAACCGATTCGTAAAGCGAAGTAACCGGACACGATCGAATTTATTCGCGTCTAACCGTGGGCCCTCTTTGCAATAACTTGTGACCCCCTCCGATTTACACGTCGATCAATATAATTATTAATTCATTACGCGACTCTGATAGCCCTGATTCTAATATTTGTCATATCACCTCTCGCCGCAAGCTCACATATTATTTGGCATAAAAAATAAATTCCCTATTACCTACACGATTGTTATGTGTTTATTATGAGAGTTCAATATCTGTTTATCATTTTCATTTATTTATTCATTTTTTCCGATTTATTTTTTTATTTTTTTATTCTTTTTAATTTTTCTATTCATGTGTGTTTGTGTGTGTGTGTGTGTGTGTGTTTGTGTATAGATGTCAGCGTGTTTGTTTCTTTTTCATTACATTGATCCAGAGGATTCGCGTTTCGAGTGTTTGTGTATAGAACATCGCGTTAACGAGATTCTGTACACTCGGATATACCGAGTTTCTATCGAATCTCATAATTCGCCGTAATTATGTAACGAATATCTAAGCTCTTCGTCGGCATCTTGAAGTCTCTTGTGGATGCATCTCTCCCTCCCTCTCTCTCTCTCTCTCTCTCTCTCTCTCTCTCTCTCTCTCTCTCTCTCTCTCTCTCTCTGTGTGTGTGTGTCTTGCTTGCGCTGGTTAGACCTTTATTCGCATATGCCGAGTCTCGATACGATTGAAAATGGGGTTAATCACAATCGGTGTTCAGTAACCGTGCATGGTATGTACAGACTATTCATTCGTGACTCGTCCTGCAAGTGAATTCACAATTCGCCTGGTTCCGAGATTTCAACATTTTTTTTCAAAACGAGAAGAAAAAAAAGAAAGAAAAAGAGTAGATCGGGATCGACTAATCCACTGATTATCCTAGTGCCATTGGTTTCTCTTCAGGCTTTATCAATTTTTTTATTTTCTATTTCAACTTCGTTTACGAAAAATTTCCAGGAAACAACATATTACAAACATCGTCGTTATAATAGATCGACACACGTAAGCGTAGCCCTTGGAGGACCGTGGTAATAACAGACAACCCTTCGATGAATTCGCTCTTACGGCTAACCCTCTCGCGACACGATGGAATTATTTATTTCAGAGAATTTTTTATTTGTAAATAATTCGAAGTCGCGATGACTTATTGTTTTCTCGTTTCTTCGTTTGCTTCCATCGCATTGCTTGATCAATTTTACGCTCGTGTTTAATGACCGCGACGTCTTCGCTCCGACGACGATCGTTTGGGTTTTAAGGATTGCTTTCCCAACGGGCTAACTGGATACGTCTCGTGTCCAGCGAGGGCGAAAGCAAGGATCTTAGAGAGGCGCTCGGTGGCGAACCACCGAAATATTTAAGCGTCAAAGGTGACTGAAGATGCCTGTGTCTTATCACCTCTCGCTCGGCAGGCAGCGGCCATAGTTCCTGTATTATTACCAAAACCATTTTTTCATTTTTTCAACAATCAGTCGTCTTTGATTTACACTGGATAGAGCTCAACAGTTATTAATAATAAAATAATATTATTATTTTTAAAATGTTAAATCTCATTATTTATCACTTGTCAAATTTTATTTATCACATCGTGTCTTAATATTTTTTAAATTGTTGCTAAAACCGGATTTAATCTTGATAACAAAGATATCCGCAGCAACTTTCAATGTCATTAATCGTCCAACGTATTGCCGAAAACGGTGTAAATAACTGGGATTAGAAAAATATTATCGAATAAATACCTGCAGCGAGAGAGCCTCGTCTCAGGATTCGCCCTGCTTCGTTCTTCGTCCGGTAAGCGAACCGACCAGAGATTTTAGGGTAGCCCCGAGCCCTCGCCCATTGGGTGTGCTCAGGCTGCTCGCGTTTCTGAATCCCTGAGGATGGGCGTCCAAACACTTTTGGTATCTCAACTACGGTTGCACGAACAAAAACGTTTTCTTGTTACATTAATTTTTCGGTTTAGTTGGAGGAGTTACAAAACAACAACAACAACAACAACAACAACAACAAAAATCGAATATCGAGAAACTTACTTTGCAAGCAGCTTCGATGGTTTTGCACAAAGCACCGCTGCTCGGCTCGCAGTTAAAAATGTGGGCAATGAATAGGTCTTGGGCGGTGTGCATTATGAACGCGCATTGTTTGACGTTGCGACCGATCCCCAAGAACGAAAGGTAACGCACCCGACATTCCGTTATGAGTTTGTCGTCCTTACACAAGAATTCATAAACGCATTGATAAATACGAGTCTCGCGTGATTCGTCATCGTCGTGATTTTTCTTTGGAAAAAAACTTACGTTTGGCGTAAGGATGGAGATCATGCTAGGAGCCACAGCAACGTTTACGTTCCGCCATTGATTGAGGGGCGTGTTTGTCACTGTGTGATCTATCGCGTCGTTCAGTACTTCCATTCCTGTCGCTGCGGTTACTTGCATCGAGCCAAGATACTGAGCTCGCAGGACCTTTTTCGGTTCCTCCATCGGTGTTGGGAATGATTGTGCTGATAAAGATATTATTATTGCTATGATTATTATTATTATTATTATTATTATTTTAAGTTAAACGATCAATGGACAGAAATAAACTAGTGAACGCACGGCCCTGCATTAAATTCTACGTCATCCAATGTTCCTTTCTATTTTCAGGCTCATATTTCTCTCATGGTTTTATCATTAAGATTGCAATTTATTTTGTTGATTCCACGATTTTAATCGACTTACTGACTAATGGCTGGCCATTTCTGTGAAAGCGTCGATGTTCCGTTGGCAGATTAGTGGGTCTCGTTGCAAGACTCGTTCTTCCATTTATATCAATGGGTTTGGCCAAATTCTGATGTAGCGACCGTTCGATCATTATTTTCTTGCATATATCCCGAAGCGTATTAGCGATTGTGCGGGCTGGTATATCGCATCTGAATACGTGACACATATGCTTCCTCGTCGATCTGTCCCTCGCGACGTAAGCAAAGTCCCTGAATCGAAATAAGAAATAATCGAACCGTGAGTACAATGTGATATTGCTGTGCGCGACACAATGGCAATGTTGGTGCTGCAAAATTTTCGTTAATTCGATGGAAATGATTCTTCGAGCGATTTGTTTTTTATTAATTTTTTTGTAAATCTAATGGGAATTACCTCTCGCTGTTGAATCCGAGTGTAAGGGATAGCACACATGTAAAAACACATCAAAATTATTTGTCATTCGAAATAGATTTTATCTTCGATTATTGAAGATTTAATTTTAAAAAAAAATTATTGTAGCACTGACCGTCCATGATCTCTGCCCACTCCCCATACCCTGAGTGTGTGGATTGGTTGAGTATTGAGTACAGTGAGATTCTCAGGATCGATGAGTTTAAGAGCACCCTCGTCGAGGTCCATAAATAGATCCTTTCCCTGAATATTTATAAATAATTATGATAAATACGTTAAGTCTCGAGAAGCTATTGTGCGGCTCAATCTCTGGGTTTAGACGTTACCCGTGTCCTAAGAAAAATTTTCAGACCTCCCATCCCTTAGAATATCGGGTCTTAAAAGTTATCCAATTGTATTCTGTATGCTAATAGGTGACCCGATGGAAATTAATTATTCCAAGACGTCCTTAGTAAGCCCAAAATCGACAACCAAGTCCGGTCAGTGGGCTTAATTAACTTGGAATAATTGGATTGGAATGTTGCGTATAATCGAAGTCAAATGGAACTCACGTCGCCCCACCGTCCGACAACGTCAAGTAGATCGTTTCTACCGAGAGAGAGATCTACGATGCATTTGTTAACGGCTTTGCTGCTTCTTTCAGGCGTCAAATCATCCTCGGCGATCTCAGTCCAACCGAGGGACCGAACGGCGAATCTTATAGGCTTGTCCCTGCCCTCGGAGTCCGCTCTGGCCGGGTAACTCCTTCTCCTTCGTAGACGATAAGAACGCAGAAAAAAAAAAACGTTAAAATACTTCAATGAATATGTGTGACAATTTCGATGACGGTGCAGATTCGACTAAATTTTTATCTTGAATAACTTACTTAAGCGCAAGCTCTTCCTTTCTCTTGTTCTCCAAATCCTGATCGAGGGCTGAACTCGTGTTGCTGCGAGTAACAGTGTTGACCATTCCGCCGAGACCATGAAAGTTGTTGATCTGTATTTTTTAATTGATTAATGAAACACTTATTTTTAATGTTTGGCTCGTACCAGTGAAGGCTATATATTTCAGGCTCTCCAGTTTCGGTACCAATTGTATTATTATTAATGAAATTCAAACGTATCATCTCAAACAATTTGACAATAATTATGAGACAAACTCTTTTCCATTCATCATTATTTTGAGGAAATGGTACGTTTTTTTGAGATATTAAATGAAAGGAACGATGAGATGTAAACGACTAAATGGTTTCAATGACGCAGATGATTCATGTCTTTCGACTCACACTGTCGTTGTCCTTTACGAGACTACGACGATTCTCGGTCTTCGGATTGAGCGGTGCCTCCGGCGGTTCTCTCTGTATGGTGCCGCTCTTGATGTGCCAGTAGTAAGCACCGTCCTTGTCTGAAACAATATGAGCCGAAAGGCGCAAGACCGTGAACCCGTGTCAACCGCACCTGTTGCACCCTCGTACGAGTAGCGGGCAGGAGGGCGGGGGGGGGGGGGCGTTTCTCCTTTTCTCCTGTGTGTTTCCGCATTATCTCGTTTGATCGATTAATCATTCCGCAAGAATTCACCTGTCGAATTCTCCCGCGCGAGAGCATGCAGACGATAGCCCGAATAAGTCAGTAAACCGCGTTGGAAAAATGCTGAGTATGTATGACTTTCGAATTTAACAAATTATTACCTCGGAAGAAAAATATATGTGTCTATGAGCTTGAAGAAAAATTCTTGTCAAAATAACTTTTTTTTTTAGCAATAGGAACAAGCGAGATATTGACGGTGGCGAACGGAGCTGGAACATCCTGTGAATATTCCCAATTGGCTCACCCTCGTGCTTTTCCCATCCTGTCGGCAGATTTTCGTCCTTGTCCTCGGTGTCGATGGTGTTTGCGTCCAAGCCCGCCTGTATTTTATCCGTCTGATTCTGGATTTGTACGCTTCCCTTTTGGCTCTTCGGCGGTCTGCGCTTTACCGGAAGTGCGTAGAGCTCGCTGTTCAATCCGCCCTCGACGTGCGGCACTCCGCCCATCTCGGTTGTCTCGTTGTCAGCTTTTTCGCAATAACTAAAATTCAAATCAAACACATCGTAGAGTTTTTTTCTTAATAATTTTTTACATTGTGTGATTCATTGAACATTGCTTTTCGTTTGAGACAGGCAAGTGGAGCACTGATTAACGCTACACTGGCACCATTTTTGATTAATGAACGATGAAAAAATATCATTCTGAAGAGTTAATATCGATTTTAAAGATTTATAATAATTTCCGTATGTGGTTATTCTGTATAAACTAGTATTGATAACTTTACATTTTTATTTTTCAAATTATTCTCGATCATTTTTGGAAAAAAAATTCATTGAACATTTTTTTATCTGTCAAGATTATGCCCACTTCCGAAAAGATTGATCGAGTCTAGAGTGACAAGACATTTTTGAGAAACGTTTTACTGACATTATTTTTTTATTTCTCAATTAATTTATTCTCATTACTGATATATGTTATTATTTTTATTGTTAATGTAGGTAGTTACGAAAAAAAAAATCTAGAAAATGTGGATTAATTGAAAAAAAAAACGGTTTCTTAGGTATAAAAAATACATTTGATACTTCGAACTGCAAAGTCATTCAATATTTGTACGCGAAACCTCTCGGTTAATCATTTACGGTTCGATAATGTATGCGAAATAGATGAACGATGCGGGACGATCGCAGCTCGCAAGCGTATGCGAAGGGTCGTCGCCGTTATTCGACTCGGGCTTCCCGCAAAATTGAGAATTGAATAGTAGGTTTGGGCGGCCGATCGTAGCCGGATGTGCGAAGCACCACACAAGCTCGTAAGCTTTTACTGCCCCGTACGACTCGTGATGGAATGTAATCGGCAATAAACGACGAGCGAGCGAGCCATAGCGAGCTAGCGAGCGAGCGACACAGGTACTTCGGAGTTTACGCATGGGCGAGAGAAACGATAGTGACGCGGATGCGAATGTGCTGTTGGGAATGTCGGAGTGGATATTGAATCGTTTTCGAATCAATAGTCCAAGTTCAACGTGGGAAATGAGGGCTAGTCTGATCGTGATAGGTCGATTTCGCGACCGCACAGTAGCCACTGTGAGGTGCCATATCGTCGTTAAGTCGTTTCAGAGCTTCAATAATCCAGTCGAATGTTGCAACCATTGTTGTTCGGACGAGTCCATCCGAAAATAATAATGGAACAAAATTTTTATTTAAATTTTTGTTGAAAATGGGAGAAAAGCATATTTGTTGGATACCAAAAGTAGGATATTGTTCACTATATAGAGCTTTAATATGAGGGTGCAGACTACTCTAGGGATGTAAGATCCAAGTTTTTCGTTTAAAATTATAAAACAGTTGGGAATTAATGAGCTGCGGCTGTCATTGCCGGATAAATATTTGTTGCAGAAAAATGCAACTGTCCATTGCTCTCCGAGTTGTGCCTATGAGAAGTTAATTATACAGCATCGACGTGAAAGAAAAAAAAGTGTAATCAATTTTTTCTAAGGGTAAAAAACGTCGTCCAGACGAAATCCCATTGACAAAAGTCCGCGAACTACCAGAACCGTTGAGAGTAGATCAATTCGAAAATGGCAATTGTTGTATTCGCACGAACTAGCGGTTTAATCGGCGTGTCACAGTGGACTCGGGTATCTGCGATAGAAACGGAACGCTCGTTTGTGCAAAGCGTCGGATAGAAAATAAAGGTAGAGTTGAATGGGACCACGTTTGTTTGACGGTCGAAAGGGAAAAAGGAAATAAAAAAGAGAGAAAGAAATAGAAACAACTCCTATTGTCGGGGTGTGCTTTCGAGCGGGTTGCAAGTAGTAAAGGTCCTCGTGCGGTCGGCCGTGCGCTCTCGGTGCATCGTCCGTGGGCGTTGGGACACAGAGAGTGGGCGCGAACGATCGAGAGCTAATATAAAGAACCAGTAGCAGCGGCAGCACCAACAGCAGCAGCAGCAGCAGCAGTACCAGCAACACGAGTAGCAACGAAATAGAGGCACATGGTGTTATTCGGGGCGCTACGTTGGCCCTTCAACTTTTGGAAAGTTTCAAGCGGCCTTACTCGAGAGCAGTCGGGGAGAGTCTGGGCGGCTGGCTCACCCAGCATATCACCGAAGTAACGTCGGCCTAGCACTATCGGAGCGTCAAAACAGAAGACCGAGGTGAAGAGTAGTCACGGTAAAAACGGAAATACACGTAACGGGCTCAACAAAATAATGCGTACTGTCATTAATTTATGATTTATACATTAAATAAATTGAGGTGAATATCGTGATAAACCGAATTGATTTTGAAAAATCACCTAATAACATAACAAAGATTTTATATGACGAGCGATAGTGCAATTTAACGAAGAGATACAGAGCGAGGGCAACGATAGATACTACGAAGAGATATATGCATATTCAGCGTGAGAGGCAGAGAGTGAGAAACAGCGATAAAGGTAAAGAGAGATAGAGAGACGTCGAGTACGACTCACGATAAAGTACGTACTTAGTAGTGAGGCTGTGGTCTAAGCCACCGTCATCGAGGTTCGCGGTAGGTCCTAGAGGGCCAGGGCCTCTCTGATGCAGAGGGGAGAGATTAGTCGTCGAGTTGGTCGTCGATGCCGATCGAGGATTTCCATTGAGGGTGTCGTCAACCAGGCTCGATTCAGCAATATCCGCACCCTCACTGCCATACCTGGATCATCACCACCATTTCAATAACGAGTCTAATATTTTTTTTTTCCGAGCTAATCGTCATAATTACGGATAAAAATTAGTGTATTTCTACAAGGGAGACTGGGACAAAAAACTAACTCGGTCTACAACCATTCATAAGTATTCATAGATATATTGAATAATACATTATCTCAGCTGTTCGGAACTCGGGGACATAAAAGATCTCCAAAATTTCGTTCAAACATTTTTTTTCGTTTGCTTCAATTCTCGCGTCGGTG
>OZ020166.1:21245943-21396359 GCA_963971145.1 Sussaba pulchella
ATGAACACAATGTAGTAATTGTAAGTGTCCTTCAGCTTCTACGCAGTTTTTTAAATACATTTCCAAATTCTCGGGAACGAAGCTCTAATATTCGACTGACTCGATGTACATATACAGTAATTCCGGGCGGTCCTCGAGCACACACAAGTATATTAGGAACCGCAGAATTGTGGTCCTATCGCGCAAATGGATTCAATTGAAACCTTTTGCCGGGAAATTCTTCTTACCACCTTCGTTATCTCATTCAACCACCTCCATTGTACGGCTTTTGCTCCAACCTTACCTCGCAGTGGTTGTATTTCAGAGAGGTTCTACGTTCTGCTTCATATTAGATAGCACAAGACTGCGCCACCGATGATTCGGTCTAACAGTATGAATACAGATTAAACTCTGTCATCGGTCTTAATTAATGGGTCGTAACTTGACCTGGTGTGCTTATCGTGTAACCAGCGAGTCATGATCACCAGGTGAGTGATCACGGTCCGACGTCGAACCGACGCCCGAAATTCCGGAGCGTTATGGGATGCCTGAGGCTCTTCTTGGCATGCACGATAAGCTCAACCAACATCGACTTTTGTCCCAATCACATATCCACTGTTCGATTAATTGAAAAATCCTATCGTTATTATGGATTTTTTTCTTCGATTGTTTTTTGTGATTCAGTATATGTACGAATAATATTCTTAGCTTTAATATATTATTTTATTTCATTGATGAAAGGGGGGACCTGAACGTAGTAGGATACTATACAGAACCAACAGAGAACCCTCTGAGAGCCCCCAGACCGGACTATAACCCAATTTGACGACGTCTTCTGGCCTACTTCAACGATACCGCTTCGCTGCATGACGCCATCTTGGAATCGTTTTGGACCCTTCAACCCTCTCGCGACCACTGAACCCGTAGTTCAGTGGAAAATCGATAGTCCAACCAGGGAGCGCGACTCGTAGAATGGAAAATTGACGATGACTCCTTTCAAGTTTGTGTCAGAATAACATTTTGTTCAGGCATATTGACGTCAAACTCCGCTTTCCAATAACAAATCTCGGCGCTACGTAATAGCATTGAATCCTAAAACGGATCTTCCACGATTTTTCGAATATCAGTAAGGCGATAAAGGTCTTTCCCATTTGTGTTCGCGTTGTCGTGGTTGCATACAGAGTTTTCAGAAGAATTGTTTAGCCTGAACGAATTAAACGTGATGATGCGAAGTAAATCGGGTGGGATCGTGGATTGTGGTCAGATTGTATCAAAATTATTTCCGGCATAGCTCGTAAATGATTGAAGCCTAGACAGGACAGTCGTCGATGGCAAATAATTGAGCGAGCTAAAATTTGCAATTTCAGGACACGAATTACTGCAATGTGTCGTCCTCGAACGTCATTGAGATGCGGTGCAGGTGCATGCTTATCTCGTGCCAATAAGTTTCATTGAGACTCGTGGACTTGATTGCTTCTTACCGCTTGACGATAGAAGAGACCGAACAAAACTTCACGTCGTAAAACTTCTGGGCGACCAAATTTCACGCCCATCTCGTGTCCGCCGTTTCCCTTTCTCCTCATCACCTCTTCCTCCCTATCTCTTCTCTCTATCTTAGTTTGGCGAACTGTCCTCGTTAGATTCGCATTTAGATTCGGGACACTTTAGTGTAATGGCCAAAGTTTCGTCTCTAATTTTTTTCGCTGTCTCTTTCTCATCCGCTCTCTCTCCCTCCTTGCTTGGATCTTCTCGAGCTGGCATCCCTGATGCCCCGATAGAGTGCTTTTACCTACCACCATAATTCGGCCATCATTGACTCACTGTCCGGGCGTGGCAAGGATCAAGGACTAGCCGCCTTGCATGGCACACTAAACACGGAACACCCTATGGGCTCAGACCCTCGTTAGCACACGAGAAATTTCCGATTAGCTGCCTTCAGTGTAGTTCTGGGTGGAATTGGCTGCTTCGACTTTGCGCGTATTACATTATTTTTGATAGCATGCCGTAAATATATCTATAAAGTTCAAATCCACACAATTATCTAAAAAAATATTTTGGATGATATTCACATTGGAATTTAGCACCGTTTTGTTATTTACAGAATTTTAAACGAACATATCTTATCTATCAAAGATAGATAGTAAAGAAAAAATTATATTGTTATGATACATTATCGACGCAAGTAAATAAAATTGCCTCGTAGCGTATGCTCCATCTTGCAAAGAGGTTCGATAATTGGATATAGCAAGCCTGGGCACACATACAGATTAGCGCCGCGAGGGACGGAGGTGTAGATAGTTGCGAAACGTTCGCCAAGAAAATTCATCGGGCTTAAACCGCAAAATTGTAAACACGTCCTCGAGAATGGAAAGAGAGAGAGAGAAAACCTCGAAGAATTGTTGGAAAGGTTAAGCGGGGATCGGGAAAAAGCAAAAAGGGTGGACGGGGAAGCGCCTCAAGGGCGGGAGGAGTGTTGTACGTGCTTCGCTACCTTTAGACGAGCTTTCCCGATCGTGCAATCCGGCAGCTATCCCCCTTCCCCTCTCATCTTGACGGGTTCGACCACTCCGCACCACTTGGAACTCCGCCAGGTGCCCAGTGGCTCGCTAGCTTTTTCCATCTTTTTCTTTTTCGTATTCTCCGTTTTCTTCTATCCCTCCTCCTATTTGGTCCTGCTCCTTTCTTCGAGATGGCTGAGTTTCTCGAACGAACACTGTGTTTCCTTGCCCCCGCCATTTATCACATCTCCGTCCTTGTTTTTTTCTCCGGCGGTAAAATTCCTTTGCTCGACGATACTTCCGTCTTCCTATCTCTTGCCGGCGGCTTCACTACCCGCCCGTAGCTTCTACCTTTCGACTACCAGCGATGCAAGTTCTCGATCTGTCCATCAATTCCAGCAATTTATTTCTTCTCCAGCTTTTCATTTGTCAAGCATTCCACGGAGTCTCTCTCCGGTGTCACAGCTTCGAGAATGTTCGCTAGGGCACTAGCAACCCTTAAAATCGTTCTTTCAACCTCTGGCCGACGAATCGCTGTCTAGGGCTGGACACTAGTGGCTGCGCATTCACCGATCACGTTTACGTCGTATATGCCAAGCTTAGCCACCTGCCGGTTTTAACAGAGTACATAACCGAGTGCCAACCGACCGTAAAACCGATATTGCCTACCATCCCCGTAAACACCAACCCCCCGGCCACTCTCTCCATTACTTAACTCATCCCCGACCCCTCCCCACCGTCATTTTCGTTGAAATTTCCAGTAACTCCATCGTCCCGTACGTCTTACACTTTTTCCATCTAACACACTGCTCCCCTCCATCCAAATCCGCGTGTGCGAGCCAACTCCGACGACCCTCTGGAAACGTATCGTCCACGTCCGTTTCGTTTAACGGCTGGCACTTCCACTATAATACACGTTTCGCCCTTCCTTTGCCAATTCCGCAATACCCTCCTTTCCCTTTTTTCCCGCGGCACACGAAGCCCGTTGGTTTACTGACGTAATCAGCCCACTGGATGTGCTGCGCGATGCGACGATCCCTTAACGTCCGCGGAAAATGAAACTGAGCGACTACAAGAAGGGACAGACATTTTTTTGTACGTCGTCAGAACGAACGAGTTATTCGCCATTAAAAACAGACAGATATTTTTCTAGAACCCATGAGGACCGTGACAACTGCAAGGTATAAGCAATAACTATAATTCTCAGGGTCTTACCCCTATTTTATCACTTGCGTATCAGGGGTGGAGGGGGGGGGGGGGGGGTTGAAACCTCATAAAGCTGTTTCCGTTCTAAATTATCGCAGCAGCAGTGCCTCCCACAGCCCCGCCGCGGAAATGGCGCCCAAGGATATCAGGCATCGACCAGGCAGATCAGAGTAAAGACAAAAGCGTTACGTGCTCTTTGTCTGATGAAAAACACGTTTAATGTGTTTATTTCAATAAAAATGCAAGAGAATTTATTTTTTAATATTCCTTAGTTTATTTCTTTTCTGAATTCTTCGAGCACAAAAAAAATTGGAGACCTTGAACCGATTGGACGAACGTTTCGTTTGAAAGTTATGGCTCTTAAAACGCAAAAAGAAACATCCGTCTTTTTCTAATTTCTCTGAGATATGTCTCAGATCAGAAGTCGGTTTGAAAAACTACAAATAATCGATAGTTGAATAACTTCATTTGCCTGTATCTTAATGGCGATAGCTCGAAATCGAAAAATACGAAACACGTGTGTATTTATTTCCCACATAAATTGATGTGAAAATTCGTGGGGCAAAGTTTTGAGTCAACGGTTCGAAGGGCTGAGTTCCGGTAGAATGCCTCATACGTATGTGTAGGAAAAGGTAAAAGATGAAATTTATATCATTTCCAAAGCCTAAGGAAGCGTGTCAAATTCGTGCACGATATGAGAATGCATAGTGTGCTTACAAAGGTTACAGCGTATGTCCGTATAGAGCCAACCAAGGGAGAAGAGTATACCCTACGCAAAAACGCCCTCGGACACTGTAAATTGCAGTAATATATCGCTCGTTAATCAAAAAAACATTTTTATTATGTGGGAGCGTCCGAAAGAAATAGTCGGAGTGGGGAGAGGGAACCGGACATTGTTTACTTCCATAGAAAATTACCATCGATTTCAGATACACCAGTGTCGTATTGGGGCTACAAATATATAAAAATACCACTCAGACATGTGTAATACAATAAATTGTTGCACGCCCCCGATTTTTTTCCATTAGTCCAGTTTCATTCATCAGCAGATTCGACTCGGGTTCAGGATACCATCTTACGTTCGGCGTTTCGCATGGCTTGAGTCAGTCACTGAGTCGAGTCTACGTTTTTCTCCTTTTTCTTTCATCGCTTCCTTTATTTTATTTATTTTATTTATTTTATTTATTTTATTTATTTTATTTATTTTATTTATTTTATTTATTTTATTTATTTTATTTATTTTATTTATTTTATTTATTTTATTTATTTTATTTATTTTATTTATTTTATTTATTTTATTTATTTTATTTATTTTATTTATTTTATTTATTTTATTTATTTTATTTATTTTATTTATTTTATTTATTTTATTTATTTTATTTATTTTATTTATTTTATTTATTTTATTTATTTTATTTATTTTATTTATTTTATTTATTTTATTTATTTTATTTATTTTATTTATTTTATTTATTTTATTTATTTTATTTATTTTATTTATTTTATTTATTTTATTTATTTTATTTATTTTATTTATTTTATTTATTTTATTTATTTTATTTATTTTATTTATTTTATTTATTTTATTTATTTTATTTATTTTATTTATTTTATTTATTTTATTTATTTTATTTATTTTATTTATTTTATTTATTTTATTTATTTTATTTATTTTATTTATTTTATTTATTTTATTTATTTTATTTATTTTATTTATTTTATTTATTTTATTTATTTTATTTATTTTATTTATTTTATTTATTTTATTTATTTTATTTATTTTATTTATTTTATTTATTTTATTTATTTTATTTATTTTATTTATTTTATTTATTTTATTTATTTTATTTATTTTATTTATTTTATTTATTTTATTTATTTTATTTATTTTATTTATTTTATTTATTTTATTTATTTTATTTATTTTATTTATTTTATTTATTTTATTTATTTTATTTATTTTATTTATTTTATTTATTTTATTTATTTTATTTATTTTATTTATTTTATTTATTTTATTTATTTTATTTATTTTATTTATTTTATTTATTTTATTTATTTTATTTATTTTATTTATGATATTTATTTTATTTATTTTATTTATTTTATTTATTTCATTTATGAAACGGGATCAGTTTGCCTTGCTTGGTTGTTTCGCACTCCAGCTCTTGTTCCCATTCGCAACTTGGGTAATGAAGGTGGGGAAGCAAGTGTACAACGAGGTGAAAGGAGGAGGGTCTGCATCGAATGGCGCGCTGCCTAACGTTATTAAGCTGCCATTACGTCGCTGTCGCGGATCCTTTCTGGATCTTTCTTGGCTAATTTTCGTGCAGGTACACGGCAGCTCGGGAGACGAAAGCCGGCTCGTATATCCGTGCATGGACGCGGGGATTACGTGGTGGCAGCTAGATTGGCAAGAGATCCAAGGATTACCCCGCGTAAGTCACGTCTCCGTTCGTTTTTTCTTGTTTGCTTTACTCAAACCGCAACTCATGCCACCCTTCGGCTTCATTCTTTCTTCTTCGAACGAAGGCGTCGAGAGATTTACGAGCTTTGCCCTGTGTTATCTTTCGACTCGTTGAACCATCTACTGGTCCCACCACGCTACCGCCGGCAAACCCTAAACCTCTTCTCGAACATGAAGAAAAATAGAAATCGTGACTCCATGTCTCCGATTTTAAATGCCTATAAAATATACTTCAGAGAATGTTTTCGTTTTCGTTCTTATGTACTGAATTTTACTGTTATTCCGACCAACACGTAAGTAGTAAGGGCGGACTATTGTACGTACTTTTGTCATGCGAGCCGATTCGGTTCATGGAGATGAAAATAGTGAAAAACGAAAAACCTTATTTACGTTTCTCCGAGCGTACCGACCGCCCGTGAACTCTTTTTACACGTCGAAGGTATAAAAAAACAACGGCGTGCACGCAGCTTCGTCGAATGAAATATTATAAAAGGACGGTGAGATATTGGTACGTTGCTCTCGCAGCGCACTCACCCCCGTCTATATCTACTTTTCTCGGTTTCGCATTGCTCTTTCGCTCGCTGTGTACAACATCAACCACCACCATTGATATTCGGTGCTCACGGAGACCCCCCCCCCCTTTCTTGTCGTACGTGTGCACGAACGGAAGTCTGTAGCAACTCGTAAACAAACGCCCTTTTTCCCTGGTTGTCACGCGCCCGAGTACGAGTTCCGACGAGGACAGACTTTATATTGCAGAAGTAACGTTTCCATTCGCTTTTATATTCGAAAAAAGAATTTTATTATTTTTTTTTTCACCAGGAGGGTGTCTCCGCGACTCTTTGAAGAGTGACGCCGTGGCTGCTTCCCAATATCGAAGGATGAAGATAAATGACGAAAGGTATAGAACCAACTGAGTATATAGATTTATCGATAGATCGATTGATCTTTATTAGTGTATTAAAACTTGATTGAACGCAGCGATCAACGTTCAACTCTGCTTTTACTACCACATACGTCCAATAATGTAATATCTTATATTTTTAATATTTAAAAAAAATCGTAATTTCATAGTAATGAGGGCGAGCGTGGGAGAGAGCTAGATAGATGTAATTAATGTTGAAAACTGTCGCCCTTTTATTTGTCGCGAGCACCTTACGGTTAATTAGAAGTTGCAAGGATGATGAGATGACTGGGAAAAGTAGTCTCGAAAAATTGTCGACTAATTGGGAGAAGGAAGGCGGTCACGGCTTGGATGCTCCCGAAAGATCAGCCACGTGGCAAATCGAGCCTTGGCTTGGCCAATCTTTCTTCTTCCTCCTAGCTCTTCCGTGATTGTTTTTTTGCTTGTTGTATCTCCCTATTGTGTTGTATACGTAGCGTTCTTACCTTCCCTCCTTTGACCCCCTTGCTATTCCCTCCCCCCACCGCACCCCGCCCCTCGCACGTACCCGCTGAAGTGGGTACGGAAAGTCTAATCTTTGATCCGTAAAAGCCATAACGGGGCGCGATTTTATCTCACGAATTGAGTGCTTCGCGCCCAGCGACCGTCGTCCGCCACCTCGTCCTCGTCGTCGTCGTGGTAGTTCTCGAAGTTAGCACACACTCGCGGGGCTTGAGAGGAACGGACTCCCACACTAGTGGAAATTCTTTCCTTGCCCTTATCGTGCCACGAGGGAGTCTGAGAGACATTCCAAGGGCTCGAAACTCAGGTTGACGAGAGACTCGCCGCTTCTCTCCTCGAGTTTTTTCGTCTCTCTGTTCACATTTTTTCATACCTTATTTTTGACGCAGCTGCAAGGGGTTTGCCGATCACTACTACTACCGTCTACTTTGTAATCAGTATCTCATAAAAAAATAATTACGAAGAATTGAAAAAGGGGGATTGTAAACTAACACTTCGTACAATAGACTTATCTATTTTTACTTAAAAATCGGAAAGATATTGAACTAATAAACATTGGATTGCCGTTTGTGCATATTTAATTTTGTCCCAGCTTCGGATAAACTGTTTCTTACATTCTGCTTGTCCCGCACAAAAATGTCAACCGTCAAACACTTTTTTTTCTATTTGCTTCAAGCGTGTAGCATAGTCCACTGCAATATTTCCCGGACGTGAAACGAATCGAGCGATGATTGATAAAATTACAAGACTACCTAATTACATTTCTCCAAAATTCTATCGCAGCGGAAGTCTAATAAAAAAGAATTTGTCACCCACTCGGAGCTCAGTAAAATGGTGGGCAGCGAGAAATTTAAGGCGGTTCTCCTATGACGTCCATATGACGCGGGTGGCACACTGTAGCTACTGTTGTGCATGGATACCAGTAAATTCACGCGGAGGAGTCTGCAAGCGAGAGCTTGCGAGAGATTCGGAATGGTACGGGGAGCCGACGAAGAGATGCAATAAACCGCGAACACGCCACCGTCGCAGCCTGTAATTACGAGGCAGGTTATGGGGCATAAAGATCCTCCTTGTACCATCCTACGCGTCCTCTTATGTCCATTTGCCGTATTTATGGAGCTCGTTGCCATGAGTTACGCGGACTGTGCGCTCCCGAGAATTAGCCGCGTTGTCCCCTTCCCTCTTCTTCCTTGAACAACTGACATACGGGCATTCTCTATATCGACCCCTAATGCTTCTGCCAAGGCTACTGTCGGCTATTGTACCCCTTCCCATAGAGACGCAAGATGCGACGAGAAAAAAAAACAATTCCACTCATAGAGCTATTTCTTGTTTTCGAATAATTTGGATTGCGATGACAAAGTGCGTCGTATTGTACCAAAGACAGGCTATACTCGAGACAGAAAGTTCTGGGGTGGATACGGCTTAATAAATTGCGGCTCAGAAGATTCCATAGTTGGTATTTCATCACGGCAAATCCTTTTTTGGTGTATTCACAGTTATTTTGATCTGTCGGTTTAGGTCTGCGGTCTGATGAATGATTGTGCGTATATAGGCACATTTGTCGGCGTATCGTATAAATTTCGTTTTGATTAGAGGGCATTCATATGTATACATAGTATTCAATTAGAATACGCTTCATGGTTTCGGGCATTTCAAACAGGCACCGTCAAAATCATGAAATACAATTCGAAAATAGGCGATGGTCTGGAAAACGTTGTAAATACAGTGAAACCTGAGCTAACACTTCATATTTCACCCCGCAGTTTATACGGGTTATAATGCTTGGGATGTGTATGACACGGGCAGGCACATATGTATAAATAGCTGCCGATAATTACGAGTAAAGATAACCAGGAACGAAAAAGTTGTAGCAGTTGTATACGAATACTGTTTTGAATTTTGTTTTGGTCAACAAGCAAGTATTCCGATACAATTGGTAGCAATTTAGATGCATCTTTCGCTATGGTATACAATTATGTCCCGTGATCCTACATAACTGCAACGGAACTACGTGTCGTGATGCACAACCGGAGCATCATCAACTGCACTGCGTCGGTGAAACAATTCTATACAAGCTCTCGGCCTTCGTCGATACGTTCTGCCGACATTAAACACGGATATAGATATATTATTTGATAATTTTTGCGCAGTGTGTGTTTTATACTACTGTGTGCCCACCTCTCCGATGAATGCTAATATTCCATCGATGGACACACGAGCGTACTAGAGAAGCGTGCGAACATTGCAAATATATCATCGACACGTACAAACCAGGCATGAACAATCCATGGGGAGCGTAGGTGGGTAACATTTTTAAACGCAACGAGGGCCGATGGTTTGAAATACCGCGGAGTTTATATGTACACATATATATATCGATACCAAAAACGCTTTTATTCAATTTGGCGCGAACGTAATCCGATTAAGAAAAAAATTGAACTGTCATATACACGATTCCTTGCCAACCGATGGTGCAATTTGACGTAAAAATATTTCAATGAAACCGAAGACCGAAAATCGTGCGAAAAATTGAAAACATATATGTGGAAATGGATTTCGTCTGTATGTGCGTGGGCGCGTGCGTGTGCGTGTGTGCGGGTGTGCGTGCATGTGCGGTGAATGGCCGCGTGAAAGATAGACCTACTGGCTGGGAATTAGTGGAAAATATGCAACGTGAGATGCAGTGGACAGGCCGGCGGAGAACGTGGAAAGTGTCGACTTTGCACACCTTTTGCGAAGCCCGTAGACCGTGATGTGGTTCTCGCAGGAAACGAAACATTTCCCTGGAGAAACCTTTATGGCGCAGTGATGGATAATTTCGTGGAAGCGTTGCACTACGACGAATTCCGACTTTTATTCGCGGCTTTCACAAGTTTCGAGAGTTTCGCGGTTTCCTGGTGTGTGTGTATGTTTGACATTTTTTTTCTCATTATCTCGAATGTAGTGTGCTAATGTTACGATATTCTCTGCAGTCTTACCTCGATTGAAGAATCGAATCGTGACCTCTGAAAGCATCAAAATTAAAGTTGTCGGGGTCAGAAGCAGCGTAAAAAACGGAATTCACCGGACCGAAAATCATCAGTGCAAGACGTTTGTGAAATTATGTTCGAGAGCTTTGAAGTTTTGGATAACTGGTTCAATCGACGTCACGCTATATTGATTCGAAGATCTAACGATTTTTGTCCCTAATAGGTATCCGTATATAAGATATCATCTTCATTTAATGCAAACAGTATAAATCATTGACACGTAAGGAAATGCAGTTGACACGTCGTTTAGTGCTGCGTTATCGTCGTAATGAGCTATTTTACCAGACTCCTATCCATACAAATTCACTTATTGCCAAATAAATAACCTATGGCCCATGGCTCGAACGATAACCAATGGAAGGTGTAGCCAATCGAACCAAACCGAACTTTCGACCCAGCCAGGCACACATCAACGTACACGCGCCCGTCCAAGGTCTTGTAGCGGATAGATCCGCAATCGTACAAGCGTTAGCGGACGGGTTGGTCGTCGATTGTAAAGCCTGAAAGTGGTCCCCAAGATCAGAAATTTGTCACTTGGATCGCGAGTTTACGAGCGTGCCGGGTAAGTCCTGCCGACATCAACGATTATAAACTCCCACGAGGGTCGGCCAAGACGAACAACTCGAGTTTGCGACAGTTTGGGATAGGAGGGCGGGGGGCTTTTGTAACTACGAAAATCGGGTCCCCATTGCGGTGATTCAACTCCCGCGATAATAAGGGAAACCAAACTCTGATAATCCGTCGCAAACGACGTTCTAATTGTTTCCGTTAGCCGGAGTATCCTCGTAAGTTCCGAACGACGGCTCCCCCATCCGTTCGGCATTCTCTAGGCTGAACTCTTGGCACTCGAACGATTCTGTGCATTACCGTGACATTGGAACGATCGATCGTGGCAATATGAGGCCTTGAATCATGGTCGGGCTTTGCAACTTGATTCGCACTACGTACAATATGATTGATTTAAGCTTTACATCATCTGTAGATTCGATTCTTACGTGTTTTAATGAAATTCGAGGGAAAGCAAAAAAAAACACGCTCCGACGAAGTCGAAGTTATTGATGGTATCTGGGTCGATAACGGGTTTTGTTTTTTATATCAGCTAGTTTATGTTCACGAGAACGTGATTTTGCACTTTTCGGTATTCTCGGGACTTTCGGTATGTACTAACCTAAAAAACCATCTTCACGCGGTACAACGCGTGAAGCGAGGTACGCCACTATATCCATATATACGTTTTCGGCAGAATGAGATTCTGGATTTCGAGACCTACCCATGTACATCCCTTTTTCCCCCGACGTTCAACCGTTGACTCCGGCATAATTATTAGAACGGTAACCTAAATAAGTCCTGCCTACGAAGCATAGTACAAATTGGAGATTGAAGATAGAGTAATATCATTGGATCGCGTGGAATTTGATAAAGCGACGAGCGTTGCATGCCGAACATTACATACGGTCTATTATAAAATTAATTCCAGCATGTTTTTCTCCATTACGAAATATCGGAAAACTATTGTTAACAAAAGTACGGAAGCTACGAAAGGGACGGTTATTTCACTTAAACCAGCGATAACGGGGTTGGGAAGGTTGCGATGAGTCGGAGAAATAGGGCGCGAAGATTCTCAGCCCTCTGAGGTATTACGGGAGTTTCGGGAACTCTCGTTTCCTGAGCGTAGCAAGAGAAGCAAGTCGATAAGCAGCCGAGTGATAGTTTCTTCTCCTTTTATCTACAACGGTGTAGCGTTAATTCGGCCGTGTACAGAAGTCTACAACGGTGCTAATCGGACCTGAGGAGTTCACGGTGCTGAAGAAACGATAAAGCCCAGGGTACGCTGAAATGAGGGGCAGCGTCGAGAAGAATAGGAACCTGAGCTGAGGCAAGAGCAACAGTGGGTGGATGAGAGAGACAACAACAAGGGGCAACGAGCCCGGTCTAATTTCCGGTCCAACACAACGAGTTCGACGCCGTGCGAGAGCACGCCCAGGCAACGCGAATATCGATTTTAACGATCGACGAACCTCGCAGCCTCTGCTAAACTCTATCCTGCCCCGTACTGAGCTCATTCCAGTTTTCCAACATTCCTCTTTTATTTCGCTTTATTTTAATTAAATTTTTTCTTATTGTTCCTCCTCACCCCCTTTTCTCCTCCCATGTGCCTACATTTTTCGTACAGATTCCTTCGTCTTGTTTTGTTACATCTTTTTATCCGACACTTGTATGCGGTCGTTTTTTCGGTTTTCCGTTTCTTTGCTAACCGCGTTACGCTTCGTACGTGGCTTTTCCTAGAGTAAAAAATATAAACGTAAGATGTACTTTGCCCGAGGGCTGTTATAATTTCCGACTGGCGTTCCTCGTAGCCAGCCCTATATCCGTGTTACCCGCGGTGCTTTATTCGCGAGTGTGGAAGTGTGCGTGTACTTAACTCGCTCTCGGAGGAAACTACCTTAAGCCTTGTGTACGCCATTGTCCGTGTACATTGATAATTCTCGTCTGGTGTCTGCCTCAACGCGGGATATACTACTTTATTCTTTTACTTTGTTGTATTAGTCTCTGGGTTTCTTTTCTTCGTAACGTCAAGCCACATGTATGCTCTTTCTCTCTGCTTGTTTTTTTTTTCAATTTTTGAATATTTAAAAAATTTTCAATTTAACGTCGCATCTGAGTTTCTCTCTCGCTCATCATCAGGGTGGACCCTTTCCCCACCTTTCGACGCCCTCAGAGAAACTCTTCTGCGTTTCCTTAGTTCTGCCGTGGCTAACAAACACCGAGTTTTTTGCAACGCGAGACGTTAACGACATCAGTGTACACGTTTCAAGCCGGTGGCCACATCAGACCTAAGGCTTCAACTAGAGCACGCGCGTTCCGGAGACCTGCGCTCTTAACTATACGCTTTCGCAGCCCCATTCTCCAACCCGCCTTCCAACCACCACCCACGAATAACCGTCCCGGCTTCCAGCCTTGGACGTTCGCTCGCCGGGATAATCTTGTTACCGGCGATACCTACCCTCTTAATCTCGTGAAGCTCGTCTACGAATGAGTCTCGAATCGTTCACCGAACCAGCTAATCCGTATAGACTATTCGACGTTGCTGTTATCATCCGCGTGGAATTCACGACACCATCGAAAGATTTTCATTTGTTTTGTAATTTGGGTGGAATTTTGGGAATGACGTAAGCGAGACATCGAACGATTGTATTTCGCAATCGTTAGGAGTGTTGTTGTCAACATTTTATTGGCTCATCGATAACCTTCAGTGATGAATTTCATGTACATTTTTTATCCTCTATTGAAAGCTCAAATTCATGCCAGCAGGGATGTGCATTCGTTGAATAAAAATGTATTTAGGATACTTTTATTACTGATAAATTATGGATTATAATTTCTATCAAACATCATAATTTATTGCAGACTAATAATTTATCCATATTATTCATAATTGGCGAATAAATTTTGCTATAATGAATGCCCATGCGAGTGCTCTGCGAAATATAATATATTTTGAATCTCACTGCACATGGAATCGTGCGCTGTATAAGTACGCCTTAACTCAACTCAACTCAAATCGTGACTAACGCTCTGGCATCCTGTCAACATCGATAATACAAGCGATTAGTAGGCTCGTCGAGATTTACCGGTAAGCAACACTATCCTCTGGGAACCTTAGCCCTTCCGCTTTCTCCCCGAAGATGTCCAGCGCTTCGTTACTTGCATCTGGTAGCTAAACAGGCGATTCGATTACCGACTGCTTGTGACTCGGTCTATCAGTAAAAACGCGAGGTAAGTCTCATGGGTCTTCCGAGACCTGGTTTATTACATACGGAAACCCATTATCAGGGATACGTTCAACCGTACATCATTTTTCTTTCTTTCTCACTTCCATTGGCAACAATTGCGAGAAGACAATAAGTTTCTAATTTTAACGAAATCGCTGCATCGCCTATTAGACTTACACAAATCAAATACCTGGACAATGAGATAAACATTGTAATACGGAATCAATTCTCGGCTTTGCTTTGAAACAATAAGACACCTCGAAATGAAAGACATGCGGCGTATAAACCCTCGCATATATAATCCCTATGATGGCATCACGGGAAATGCCCAGCAAACGAAGTGGGGTCTTATCTGGTCAGAAACTAGTAGCGGAGAAATTAACGATGGCGTCGTAAGTTCAAAAGGGAGTTCGATGAAGACACATACCGAGGAATATTCTCGGAACCGTTGTACGCTTGGGATAAAACCGCCTTCCCTTCCCCCCACTCGCTGAGCCTATATCGACTTTGAATCTAGTTAACCGCAGGCTCGTCTCTCTATCCTGCACTCTGATCTCGCGTCCACCTCAGGTCCGCGCCACTAGTGGTCCCGTAGAGATACGGGCAGACTACGCCAGTCTTCCGGGGTGCCATGAAGTCCTGGGAATGTTTGGAGCGATAGGGTGGGAAGTACGATTCCCCGCAATTCCGAGACAACAATAAAGAGAAGAATCCGGCTGTGGAGAGTCCTACAATCCCTGGACTCGGTATTCACCCCCACCGTGAAAGTGGAAGTGGAAGCAACCAGTTGAAGAGGCCGAAGGCTCGAAACGTTACGACAATCCATGTACTCGCGTGATACTGTACCGTACGTTCTATATAGCTGGTTCTAGTTCAGGATATGTGGCATGGCGACGTAGCAGCTGGAAAAGGCCATTTGGTTATACGCGAGGAATGTTGCTGAATATGTATCGGCTAAATTTCCTTTATTCGTCTTCCGGTACCCTCAATTACCTCGTTGCCATCACTTTCTTCTTTCTCTCTCTCCCCTTCTCTCTGGTTCGACAAAATATTTTTTTTCCTTATATCCGAAATATTTCGTCCCACCGTGAAACGTGATATTCATTTTTTGTCATTCTTACCTGAGAATGACGCACCTGATTCTCGCATTTCTGAAGCCATGCGAGAATGTTTGACTCCTGCACTGTTTAATAACCCGAAGTAAAGCAGGAATCGTAACATCTGTCAATTGTTCGGGTACATTGCGTACTAAAATTGATGCGAGTATGTGTCATTCTCATGTGAGGATGACAAAAAATAGTATGTGTTACGCGGGCGCGATTCCCTTATAAATACGAGGCCCGCACTCGGCTTGACGCCGACAATGCCTCGGCGGTGAGTTGCAGATGTCTCGTCTGCGGGTCAGCTCGACTCGCCTTCGGCTCGTCTTCGCGTACCCGTCGGCAATTCACTGCCTCGGAGTCGTCTGCGTCTACGCCTCGTGTTAGCCTCGCATTCATTGAATCGTAGCCCAGAGAGTTTATAGCTGCACGGAGCAAGCTTAAAAATTATTGCAAATTATCCCCCCTTCCCTCTTCGCGCTGGCTCGAGCGAGCGAGCGAGCAAGGCGACGCTCTAGCGTCCTTGTACAGTCGATCGATCTCCGATGTAGACTCGGTGCTTTTTCGTACACCAACGACACACACACACGTATGCGCACGTCGGGAGAATCGGGGGCTCAGGGCGCACACGTTTACTCCCCGATGGAAATCGCCCGGCGAGAACTCGCGCGAATGCCAAAGAGCAAATACGTGTTTCCGAGTGATGTGGCACGTAACGCGTGAATGCCGGAAGGTAGGGATGATGGAACTAGGAACGTGTGGGAGATCGAGGGATGTGGAGAAGATAGTTCGGAGTTTCGAACGCAAGGGAGAATGTACCAGGGAAGATGAAAACACGACAGCGAGGACCGAGCAGCCAGACGTCGATCATTCGAGTACGCTTCGAGCTACAAGAATGGCAGATGGTAATCTCATTTGCATCGCGCATTCAGCTTCCCTCGAAAGTCGACGGGTGTGGACGGAGTCACAAAGGGTAAACAATGGCCAACGACTATGTAGGACTTCTACGCAAGGACCAGCATCGAACCGAGCAGCCAAAAAATGAAAAATCGATGACGAAGACTCGGCTGGGGTATTTAACTCGGTTTCATTCGTTCATTTTTTAATTTGTTTTCCGTTGTCTAGATGTTGAATCGAGGAAAGATTGCGAGAATATTGTAAGGAGGTTGTCGCAGGGGGGGGTTCCGAGCTTCATCGAATAGGGAATAGAGAAATATTATTGGCTGGCGTATATTGAACGTACAGTCGGGTGTGGAGATACGACGGAGAGTCTAGCATGACGACAGGGATGACTACCCTCGGAGCACAGGCCGGTCCGCAAAGGTTATAAATATACCTCGTATTGATTTTGTTCAGCCAAGTGCGCTCGAGAGACGGTTGGTTTCTCATTTACCTTCTCGCTTTATCCAACTGGTTGACTACCAAACGCTGGTGGACGCATCAAAATATTGTGAACTGTCTTTCTAGGAGCGACCAGGGCCATTATGGTGTAAAATTTGTGTAAATGATTTTTTCGCTGAAAAAAGAATTTGAAAAAACCTAAGGGATATCATGTGGACCCAGCCTCACGCATTAATCGTATGTACAAGTTTATTCCAGAAATACAGTTTTTTGAAATTTATGGGCGTTTCTTGGAAACGGCGGATGATCCCAAGAGAAGAGTCTTTGAGTGGTCAATCTCGTAGTTGACCACGTTATTTCAAAGCGTAATTCCTTAGAGCGACGCTGATGCTTTTATTTTACTTTACAAATTCCATCGACACAAATATCCATTCGAACAAAAAATTGTTTACAAACGAGGCTAAACTCATCCATTACTTTTGAAAAGATTATTGATTCATTTATTTTTCTAAAAAAAAAATCTTCCATACCGTCGTAGAATTTCTCCTACTGATTAATAATTCATCATCATAATCTTGTTCTCCCCGACATTTTTGATAAAAACAAGATTACCCACTAACAAGCACTATGTTTTGGAGCCGTTATCTTGGATGCGTGAAAAAATTTTTTTTGAAAAATCGAAAAATAAAGATTGGAATATTTTTTTGGACAGTGCATAACGGACTTCAACAAATAAACAAATTGAGACAGCATATGAAACTCATTTATTGCAAAAAAAATCCAAGAATTTCAGCAATTTTCGGGGCTATTGCACTAGATGAGTCTCCTAAAAGAGATTTACAATCAAGGACTGTCGGAGGGAGAGCGTGTGAGTCTGATGGCGACTAAAAGAAATGTGAGAAGGAGAAGAGAGACTGGAAAAGCTCGGTAAGCTTGTGAGGTTGTGTTGCTTTCGCCCTCATACTACACTGTCATTTCTGTCAAGGCTCTTATCCCGACCGAGTAATGGTCCACGAGTTTGCATTTCGTAAATAATGCACCCAACCAGCGAAGGATCGAAACTATTCGGAGTATCGGATTCAATAATACAACTTCTACGAGCAATCGAAAGAGACAATTTTTCTCTGATAGTTGGATCCTGAAGAAAATTAGAAACGTGAGGATTCTGATGGGAACGAAACAATTCCTAAAATGAAATTTATTCCCAAGCTTACACGATAATCCGTCGGAATTTGACCTGCTCTTCCTTTAACATTCCTGTAGTTTCTAAATAAGTCGTCCAATTAAGTTCTTTGAAATCATATAACTCGACAACTCGTTCTCCCTGGATTTTTTTATAACGAGTATTCCTCGTACTTGATTGTACTCCCATTGACTTCGTCCTGTGTCAGTCTTACAAAGGCGTTTCGAGCACAATCTTTTCGAAAAATAATCTCGCCTGAACCATTAATCTATTGTTCAATTAATTTGCCTGCAAAGGCAAAATGTAAAAGCACGTAATATCGTGCCTCTGTTTGCGGACCGGGCCTTGCTCCTACACACATTCACCCTCGCTCTCGCTAATTCGGATGCTATCTGCTAATGCGAAAAATTACTTGGAGAGTTTTTCCTCCGAAGCATATTCTTGTTTTTCTGTCACGGTTTTCCGAAATATCCTGAAACAGCTTTCTGTAAATTTCGCTAAATCTTTTCCGAGGGCAACTTGTTGAGGTTAACTTGGGTAGAAACCGTTCATTGAATGGAAAAAGTTTTATGTAACGTTTGGCTTGCAACGCTTGTCAGGTCACATGACCCTACGTTATTCGAATAAGTAACGCACGTAAGTCATTTCGGTCGTCTGATGGAATTTCATTGTCACTAATTATTTGCAAGCTATTGGTTATGATTTGTCTCAATGGCAAATCCAGCAGCAAACATGTGGAGCGGACCGGTCTTGTACTCAGCTTGGTTTGCAATCGTCACTACCAAACGAATCAGAAAGAAATAGAAGCTTTCGCAGTCACATGAGCAGCGTATGTAGTGACTGCCTTCGTCTTCTCCTTTCATTCACCTTTTCTTTCCATGCTTCTTTCTTCTCTTTTTTATACCCTTCCATCGAGATTTTTTCCCTAACTTTTTATTTTTTCTCGGCAGTAGTGTGTACTTACTCCCTCTTCCACCGAGAAAATCGGCTTTTCTTTCGAGTACTCTCCCCTTCCTCACCCTCCCTCCGCACCTCCTGTGCCCCACTTTCTGGGTAGTCTTTGCGGTCCACTCGAGCAAGCTTTTCACGCTATGGCAGCGTATCTACCTATACACATTCATCGGTTGCCAGGTGCGACAGTGCTAAAGCACGATTCGAATAATTTGCCATAAATTTCTCTGGAGGTGAAATTCCATCGGAGCCATTTCTCCGGGCACGAGGAGAAGAAGCGCGCAGGGGGGTCAAACCTTCTACACAAAGTCCGTCGTAATGTCGTGAGGCAGAGAAGGAATACGATTGAGCTACGCGAAGAACCTGTGATGCTACGGACTTTCAATGGTCGATATAATCCAATGATGATTTGAACGGTACATCGAGGCGGGGACAAGGGACTAGTCGGTTTAGGGAAAATATTCGAGACTGTCCGTCCACACAGTTAGAGACCACAATGAAATAGGTGAAAGAGGCTGTGCGGAAGGTACGAGAGAACGAGGTAGGAAGTAGAAACCTGGCGTGAGGGGAGAAAGGGAGATATTCAGAAAACAGGGGCAGAAAGCGGACAAAGGACATATTGCCCGGCGAGGTTCATGTATTATGCATGAGGGTGAGAAGGAGAACGAGAGGGAGCGAAAGAAAGACTCCGTCAGAAGATCTTTCAGTTTCAAAAAATGTTATTTGTCCACCACTCCTAGCCTCCAGCTCACCAAAGGATTCATAAGCTGCTTCTCGGCAGCGTGAAAAAAGTACACAACGACACCAATCATTCAAGTACACCTGTATCGTCCTGCGAGAAAATGATTTTTCTTTCACAAAAGCATTAATTACAGTCGTCAATTAAGGGACCAGTGTAGCGTAAAATTAGTACAAATGAAATGAATGCTCCAATAGATAATTTGAAAATGCCGAAGGGATATTGTATGGACCGAGCATCGACGATTGATCATAAGTATACATTCATTATTAAAATTTCCTTCTCGACACTCTAAACCGGTTCGTTTTCTTTTCGAAATGAATTTAAAAAAGCGCCTTATTCTACTCACCAGTTTTTCTTACTTAATTAATAATCCGTATGATTTTTGTTTTTCGGAAGATTTTTAGAGAAGAATGATGTTCCGCCATCAGGAATCCTTTTTCTGAGCCGTTATAGTGGATCATTCAAGCGATGTTTTAAAAAATTGAAGGACAATAAGCCTAGAAATATTTTTTTACAGGGCATCACTTTTTTCACAACAATAGTACATTATGTCACTAGTACGAAAGAAAATTTTCTGACGAGTATCGTACGAATTTTTATGTCACAAGGCGCGTAAATGCAGATGACGCGAACGAAGTGGGCGTAAAACCGCACTTTTGCTTTTATTTTATTTAGTTAAGAAAAAGTTTATAAAAATTAGTAGTTTTTGGGGCGTTATACTGTCCCTCAAAACACTTACACGTTCTATCGTACTTCTGGTTTTTCATAATTTCACTATAATTTGGCGAGGTCTAGGTCGAATGTCGATGAAGACGAGAGAAAGGTGACCAGTTAATACTATGGTACTGTGAGTGGACGGAAGTTCCTCCAGGAAATAATGTAAGAAAAGAGAGCTGGAAACGAGAGAGGGTTGGAACGAATGTCGTTTGATACTGGAGGAAACAAACATGCACACATGCCATTGGTGTAAATTGTACGGTTGATGCGAAACCGATAACGTCGTCGGTAGAGAAGAACGGAGAGGGAAGACAAAAAGGGAGCTTTTTCTACGTGTTCGAGCGGTCTTCTCTTGTGTCCTCGTCGGCTATCCGATGACCTTCCTAGCTCGCGGAAAAAGCCAAACCCCCCTCCGTGGACGCTTGTGTTTCTTTTTCACTCCCATCATTGGCTTAGCAATAGGGAACATATATATGTGCATAAGTTATCTATAGATATAATATTATACAATAAAAGTTTATCAGATTTTTATTCGACCAGCGAACCAGGCCATATTGCGATATTCTACACGTATTTCTCGTTTACTCCTTTTTTTCAAACTTCTTTTTCTCTTTCAGGCTATACTTTAGCCGATCCTCACTGAGGTCACATACGCGGTATCACTGCGGTATTTCAACGACATTTGGGGGATATCAAAATTTACTGATAAAAAAAAACGTGGTATCGATTGGGCGCGGCCTGGTAATAATTAAAAGTAAAGAGAGAAAAAAAAGATAATAATAGTTTCAAAGAGGCCCGGGTGCTGCTAGGTACTGCCGCTGGTTAAATATTTTTAAATGATGAATTGGCACCGGGAAGCGTGCGGGTTTGTGTGATTGTATTTGTGTACGTGGTTTATTCATATTTCTACTGGACAAACGGAGTGTGCAATTTTTTAAAGCTCAACATTTTTAATTGCTTGAAAGCAGTTCAATTTTTCATTTCCAAGGAAGTACTCATGCCTCCGGGTCAACCACCAGAAGGCACTTAAAATATGTTTACTACTTATTTCAATTACGTTATCGGACATTTTTTTCTATGATTATTCGTTACGAAAACTCCCGCGTGAGCCCTCGCAGAATCATGTAACCCCAACTCCTTCATATGCTCTTATATGCATCACTCGCCAAGCCCATAATGTACCTTCGTTTGTAACCCGGCGAATGCGTGTCTATGTGAGCGTCATTCGTAAGCGTTTCCCGTACGAATACGTTACGTCTTGTACGACAACATACAAGTGGAAATGTTGGATAGCGGAAAGTGCATAGAAGCGAGGCGTCGGAGCGTGGTGCTGCATGCTGGCGGTGCTGGGCTGTCGCGAACCAAGCGTAGGGGTGTTGCAGACACCTAGCACTCATTATTGCATGGGCTGTGACGCGAACCCCGTTTACTGCAGCAGCAACTACAGCAGTAACAGCATCAGAAGCAGAAGCAGAAGCAGAGGCAGCAGGAGCAACAGAAGTTGGACCGACGCGAGACTGACGGGGTTGAGAAGTCGACACGAAGGGTCGGGAAGGGGGGGGGGGCGTGCCGAGTCGCGAGTTAACAGACACGGAACGAAGGGATATAGGATATGAGAACTGAGGCAAAGAAAGTGTCGGGCGACGGAGGGAGAGGCGGCTTAGAGGGACGAAAATCAACGCAAAGTTTCAGATGGCGCAACCTCTCTCGGTTAACTTTCAGGTAATTAAGTGCATCGCAACATAGTGAATGCACGTAATTGTGTTTTATAAAAGGCACGGGGAGGGAAGGGGGGCCAAAGAATCTGGGAGACGTCGAGGTCTTTGTGACGCTTATCGGCTTAAATAGAAGTGAGGTAGGACGGTTTCCGGTACTGCCTGCCGCTGCGGGTATCCTGGCTCAGAGGCACTCTTGCATAGTAAAATATACGTAGTAACATCTACATATGTGTAGAGTCGATACGTACGTTTATGTAACGTTTGTACAGAAACTCCTGCGCCAATAACGGCGTGGCGCCTGGTGGGACTCAAGCAGGGACAATTAACGAAGACCGGTGCTAAAGAGAAAAATACATCCGTGCGCTACATATACAAATATATCACGCTGTTTATTATTCGGTTGATATTCGAATTTTGATTCTGCCAGATCCCAGTCGATCCTATAAAATAAAAACATTTTATCCCTACTTTGAACCTTCTATTCCAACTCTAACCATCGGTTTTAACCAGATGGTTCTAGATCTCGGTAGGTATGTTGATGGGACGACTAATTATTCCTGCAAACATCCAATAGCATATAGAATTAGATGACGGAAAAGAACATCACGTCGATGAAAAAAATGTACACCCAAAATATGATTTTATGCGGTATTGACACCATGCATAAACTGCATGATAATCGCGGGACGAACTTTCTTTCCCTCTAGATTTATCGTCTTACCGTCTTAATCAACTCCTCGAATAATAGTTAAACATCTATCCGATTCGAACAACTATCCGAACAGTTAAACGACGAACCGATCTTCGCGATATTATGATATTCAATACTGGAAATTGCCGTGGGGTGTGTACTACGAGAAATTAGTGGTTAAGTTTGAAATGTATTTATTATAATATTAATGGTATTAACCTTGCAGTCCACCAAGACCGGCATTCTCTTCGTTGGACGATTTTTGAATTTTTAATTTTTTCATCGTGTGCTCTGACAGATTTGTGGTCGCGAGGGCGGAATTTCGACGCGTCGCATGGAGAAATTGGTTGTAGATCGGGTAGGGTGCGGGGGCGCATAGGGCACGACAATTAGCTAATGAATCGGAGACGTGGGAAGGGGGACACATGGTTCACGAGCGCCCTCTTTACTTCACTCTGGTTGCCGGTGTTCCGGAACCGGCTGCCGATACATAGTTTACGCGCAGACACCCCTCCTCTTAGTGCCGAATACGCCATGTAGTACCAAAACCCACACTTGTCGATTGTAACCTACGTCACGTCCACTCATACTCACACTGGCCGCCTCTTTCTCCGGCAGTATTTCATTGTGCAGCAGGCCCAGCTACTAGTGTTTTGCCTTTCTCTTGCACCCTCACCAGCGGCGTTTACAATAATTGCGAGAACATTAAGTGCTATTCACTATACCCACAACCCTCTTCGGCACGTTCATTCACCAACGACCAGACGGTATTTTCGAACGAGAATTCACTGGTTAATGGCCGACAATTACCGGCTCCGGTGGTTCGTGCGACGACAACTATGTCGTGTATATATAAAATTATTGCCCGATCAAATTAATCGGCCATAACGCGACAATGGCCGCCATTGTTGTTATAAGGTGGGCCCATGTTTGGCCCTCACGTCCTTCGTATTTATTAATTTACGGCCCATGAATAATTCAAACGAATAAGAGAGATAAGCGATGCAACGTGCTACGTCGACGATACGATAACTCGAATCGTCGAATAAGCAACTCCCTCGCCATTCGATTATTCTCTCTCTCTTTCGCTCTTTCGGAAGCTCGCGTGATTTGCTCGGAGCCCGAGGCCAGGACGTTCCTCGTCACGCGACGTAGTCCAACGATGTACGCGCTGTACGTACAGAGGATTGTTCCACGTTGTGCGGGATGTGAGCATATGAGCGCGAGTTAGACTCACTAGCATTATTTTTCTCTTCGTGAATTTTCGTAAGCCTGGTCAGGGTTGCGCGTGGCTCCAAACAAGGGGAATAACGTGCGGAAGATATTTCGTAGCGAACGAAAACTAGACCCGCAAGTCATCGCAGCTGTGATTTCACCTTCGTGCCTTGCTTACATTAACAGGGTGGGTGTACGAAAGAGCACGACAAATGTTCATAGATACTTAAAATTTCTACGATAAAAATGGTTAAAAGGAGTTAATAATGAGAATGAATTGAAAAAATCAAATAGGTTTTGATTGGACATTTATAGATGCTTGCATAAGACTTACGATTTGTTTCGTGGAGTACCATCGTGACCCGTTTAGGCGAACTTTTTGCTTAGCCTTCGTTTTTTAAATATTCTTTGAATTCTTTCGTCACGTTACCGTTTTTATCATCGACGGAAAAATGATTGAATAAATAAAAGTAATGGGGTGGAAATAGTGTCACTTTCGTGGTTCGTCGTCGTTACGACAATCCCGTCACGGTTGCACACCGATAGGGTTTCGAGCTTTATGGGCTGTGACGCTCGTATCACGATACGGACGGATTTACGGAATGAAAAAACCCCGAATAAATTTTACCATTACGTCCGGTCTCTTTCACCAGGTCGACGAGGTTTTGACTCCGCGTCAAAAATCATTCCGCAATGGAAATTTAATAAAATAAAAATAGATAGATTAATTTAAAGAAAATTAAACTAATATTATGACACTTGGCCGGGGGATCGCGATAGCACTAAGGTTAGAATAATATTATCGCGAAACAATAGCGATAACAGTGAATTATCTCACACCAGTTATAACGTAATCGTCAACGCAATCCGCATACCCCGAGCGCACTAATTGTTTCCATGCCTCGCGTAAAAACTTTAATATTTCTTATTCCGTTAATTAATTATTAATAACTTGTTTTTCTTTTGTTTTTTCTTTTGAATTTATATCCCCGCCGTATCCGTTTGATATACGTTATAGATTGATTTTAATCGTCGCGTGCGTCACGCCGCACATAAAAAAATCGGAACGGGTTTAATTTTGTTTGCGCCGGTATTATCCCCCCCCCCCCTCCCCCCGTCTGCAATCACACGTAACACGTCGAGCAAGATAGAAACTCGTGAGAGAATTGGCCGCCGTAGCGGTGTATGAAACCCGGTTTTGGCCCGCAACAAAACGGAGCAATAAAACCCCCGTAGACGTTGGGGCGTCGCGGGCGTCGCAGTGACTGGCGAGCTACTTCGGCGCCCTCTTCCTTCAACCCTCGTCACTGTTATCACACAGTTTCGTCTCTCTCCCACGTTCGATCGACCATCCCACCTTTTCCACTCGCTATCCTAGTCGCTCTCCGCTCCTACCTTTTCATCCCTCCTACTAGCCCTCCCAACGCCGTATACCAGTCGCCACGTTTTATGTACCCCCGTACATCCAAACTCGACATCATCCCTCTATTTTTCACCACGACTGTACCGCTGCCTCGCTCCAACGTACATCACGACGACGCACAACCACGTAAAATCTTCTCGTTCCGTCTCTGTTTCACCCGCCTGAGCTGCACTTGCGCGTTGCACGCAACTCCTACCGGAGCCACGTGACTGGGCTCGCGTCCAATCCGCGTCGAGCATACGTCATTCAGCGGTTCTCAACGTTCTTCCACAACGTTGCATCCCCAGAATACTCGCGTTCCGAAACCCACGTTTTCTTCACTGCGTCGTAGAATGCAGCAGAAAAGGGCCACATGCATGAGACTGCACGCGTGCATGCGTGCACTGCGATTGCTCGCCCGATGCTGCCCTGCACGAAGAACGAAGGTTCGAAAGGGAACGACGCGTAGCCACGACGGGGATCGCCCAAGACAGGGACGAATCGAGAACGGAATAGGCAAGTTGTTTGACTGTGGAGGGCGTCCCTCGATAATGGAAAAACGAAGGAAAAGGGACGATGATTGAGAGAGACGCGGCTGGGGATGCTCGGTGGGGAGGTACGGTGGAAGGAGAATCATTGGCATGCTTCACGCTCATAATATCCATGGCAGAGTCGGACAGACTTTTCGGACGATGCATTCATGGTGCATATCTGTACAGCGACCTGCTTTTCTTCTCTCTGTTTGTCTTTATTCATTTTTTTGACCAAACATGTATAGTTCGGTGCTTGTCAGGTTTATTCAAAGAAACCAGTTAAAATCATCAGCGGGAAGCTTTTATTTCCAGCTAGTCTCTAACATTCATGTTTACGAATAGGTAATTCAACTCTGAGCTTATGGAGAGAAAGATTTAGTGGAGACCCGGAGTTGTATGGTCTAATTTATAGCTTAGTGTGATTCATTTATTTCTATCCAACTTTCGGACGATTGATGAATTTTTTATAAATTATCGCTACTTATTGAAATAACTACCAAGCGAATTTCATAGTACTCAAAAAAGATCAGTCATGAGGTCACTCTCACAGCCAGCGCATAAAATTTGTGTTGCAAAAAGTTACGAGTATGTACTGTCCATATATGGGCGACGAACTCACTTATTTGCATTAAACTGCCGCCTGATCGATTAAATTTTATGCCATCCGCGATTGGTATTATTGCTATTGATTGAACCGTCAAGAATGCAGTAACCATGGAATGCATTTTTGGTCATTGACTCGGGGAACGGAGATTATTCTCAATTATTCAGGTAAATCGTCGTAGGACTATTTTCAGCCTCGACGAATCTCCGTGAGCTTTCAGCATACACTTACGTATACACACATATATGTTATGTACAAGCATGTACGTTACGCATACAGGCTTTTGTCGTGTACGCATGGAGCTCGTAAGAAAATTTCTAACGAAAAAATGGTAAATCGCAAGGACGATAAATAGTCGTGTCACCTGCTGGTGCTCTTTCCCCGCTCGTAAAGCTCTTGCTATTTCCCGCCGGATACACCGACAACAGGCTTAAAATTCTCGTGGCATGTCACCCCTTCCCCCTCGGAATAACGGTCCCTCAGGTTATAAATAGTCTTGAAGTGTATAAACATCCGTTTTCCGGAGATTGACTAAATTATTCGTGATTCGAGGGCAAGCCGAGCGCCAGTCGATTTTTTTCGTCCCCCTCCTCTATTCTCCCTCACTCTGTCACTCTTTCCGGTTTTCCCGAAGTTGCAAATGTAGAGTAGTGCGCGAATAAATCGTCATAAAACTCGGAAAGTGTCATATGCCGTAATATACGGCAGCCCGTCAGAAACAAACAACAGGGAAATTCGTATTTCGATACTCGTACTTGCTTCGTAATTGTCGACGTTTAATTTGGGGTATGGACGTCCGGAAATCTGGATCCATCGATAACTCCGATGTAATATTCATTGCGATTCATTGTGTTGTATGGGGTTTTCATTCTTGACGCTTGTCTATTCGGATCGAACAAAAACTATGTTACTTAAACGCTACTCAAAGTACTACTAACATAAGATAAAGAAAAAAAATCAAACTGAAATAAATAAACAAATAGTAATGAAATGGAATAATAATTTTTTAAGTAAGATGTATATCGCATAAAATGAAACTTGATATTTAACACCGTTGGACGAGCAATGCGGTGAGTTATCGCTCGCTACTCAAGGCCGACCAACTAGTTCGATAACTCGATTCTTTTTCGCCCACCCCTCGTAGATATATCGACGCCGGCGATGTGACTCACCATACCCTCGCTTCTCATCAAAGTCGTTTCTATTAAGGGATTTTTCAAAATTCGTTACTTCCCCCTTGTTAGACTTATGAGTAGAGCCCCCCCCCCCCCCCCCACTCCCGTCCCCTCCCCTCTGCGCTTGACCGAGAGACCGAAGGTAAGAGCGGCTCAAAGACAGCAGCACCAGCGACGAATGCAATTCACCACGATTGATTAATCGAATCTCGATTACCTGTCGTACATTTGAGCTCGAATATTAAAGCTTGTGTCGTAATTCAGTTCCGCATCTTCAAGTTCATCTTGAAATTTATATTGCCATCTGATCCAGCGAGATAATTACTTTGGCTGGACAACGGTATATCAAGTTTACATGAAAGTTCGGCGGCTGTCGAGCGAGTCTGACATGACGGGGCGGCACCGACAGCGAAAATGGGCGAGCGAGAGAGATATATCTAAAATAGATTCAAATGATTTGTTAGTGGACGAGGACCCGGAACTTGGTCTGTCACCCTAGCCGCGATACAATAATAAATTAAAATAATAAATAATATCAATACCTATAATATTCCCGGAAACAAAGATAGGATTAATAACAAAAAAAAATAACATATGAATATTAGGAATGATAACAATAATGAAAAGAGAGAGTGATAAAGGCAGTAAGAGACCAAGGTTGGATGGAATTGAATTACACGTTTGGACAGCTCGCACACCTGATACTCCCGACGCGAAGATCTTACTCCGACCGCGCTCGTTGACCCGCCAACGTTTCATTGAAACCCGAGATGCTCTCTTCCGACTTGTTTAAAACGGCGGATCACAGAGTGTATGACTCACGCAGGAAAGGTATACTTGTTCTCGCTGTTACAGCGATTGAGATTGAATAAAGCACGGAAAAAAGAAAAAAATAATAAAAAGTAAAGAAAACAAAGAACGAACGTAGTCTGTAGGATCGTGATTAAAGAGTGGAAGTGCTCATACAGATCTCTCGGAAATATATATGGAATACTGGGTTCAGTTCGAATCGAGGGAACGACGAGAGCTTAACGATTGGCCGAGCAATTAGAAGAGCGCGAGCGACACGCGCGACTCTCCCGACGTTTAATCACGTCACCAGCAGTTTAATTTAAAACCTATACTTGGCGTAGGAAGCGCGGGGGCTCCGGTATACATATTTACTGCTCGTTCGTGTATATACGTGTGTTGTCGTACAAGGAGAATTCCATGCCAACTCCGCAATTTTTATATTTTTTCTCATCGTCATTTATTTTACGATTATATAATATTTTTTTACAATAATTCATTAATCTACGGACGCTCTGAAAACATATCATTTCTTTCGTTTTATATTTTTTTATTCTCTCTCATAATAATCGGCCATAAAATTGCATAAAGCCATTTCCGCTTAAGAGAATTCATATAGAATGATAAATTAAATGTGACGGAAAAGTTTCTACGGCATTACTTTAAAAAAAACCTTTTTCTATATCAACGAGGTTGGATCTAGGAATATTAAGAAACATTATCGAAAACGCCGTCGTCTAACCAGTCTGGTACTTGGGATCGAAGCTGTGTATGCACGTTGCGTGAAATATATGGAGTTGAGCAGTTGGAAAAGTTATATGAATGACGTTGAATTTGCTAGAAAAATTCATTATCGCACATAGCTCAGTATGGAGGCACGTTCATAGTACCAGAAGTTTTTCAGATATTCGAACAAGAAAGAAAAGAAGGAATAAAATGAATTTTTTTTTCATAAAAAGCGATAAATCGAGTTGAGGAAAAAGTCGGTGATAGAAACGATTTGATTATATTGCAATGAGGCAATGAAGGATGCAAATAACGAGAGATAACCAAAAGTCGTGGAAGGAGGAAATAAAATAAAGGAAGAGCAGGAGGGCAGAGGGTGCACATGCACCGGTTGAATGGGGTAAAAACATTGAAAAGCCGAGTAAACGCTGGGGTGGTGACACGAGGGGAAATAACGTAACGTCACATAACCTATATTTGCTTATAGAGAGCAAGTACATACATATAGAGGCGTGTGGTATGCGGGATTCGTGTTTAAATATGAGACGTAGAACGGAGGGATATTAGAGAGATGGAAACGCAGAAGGATGAAGAACGAAGCACGGTGAACCGGACTAGACGAGGAAGCAGGTCCCTGCTTAATGATCCACATAAATCATCCGGCTGGCCGCGGTGCAATTACATACGAAGCGACTGGCCCGGACACCGATAACACGCCCGTACCTGGCCCCGGTATAGAGTGTCGTTGTGTTCGTGCTTTAACCCACACTATGACGGTGAACATTTTTTCGTTCCCTCTGAATCGCGCGCTGGCGACCCAACCCAACTCGCTTTCGTTCTATACATCAATAGCTCGAGTGTATGTATGTACTCACGTCATCCTCTTTACTTATCTTACAGACTGTGCGTTTGTTATAAACACATATACATATCTTACATATAAAATTCATAAATTTATTATTATTTATATTATTTATAACAATTAAATTTTTCATTATAATAATTACCATAATTACCATTAGTATTTATAATTTTACTAATTTTATATATTTATATATTTATATATATGAGTAAAGAGGATGCACGAAGGTAAGAGAAAGAAATGTGCGAGGATGAGGGCGAGAGGCATAGCCAGAGTGGAAGCAAGCAAGGGATGAGGAAAGAAAATAGTAGATCAGCGATTGGCCCTGCAGAAACTCCCACGACGAGGAGCGAAGAGAGAGGGATGTGAGGGAAGGATAGAAGCCGTAGCTTCCCAGGCCGCATTACGAGGAACGTGGCACTTTTCATCGCTGAAAAGTATGTCGCATTAATTAAAGTTACGTACAAACCCTCTTAGCCGCTTCGCGCTTCCACTCGTGCCGTACTGCGTCGACGATTTCGCGTGGTAGTAGTAGAGGTAGTAGTATTAGTAGTACGCTATGGTATAACCCGGGCCGTGGTGCAATTACGGAATCTCCGGCGCAGCAGCGAAAACCGGCTTTGCTTGCCTTCCTCCCTCACCCGAAGTCCCTCGTACTCTCGGACTGCTTTTTTTTTCAATCATTTTCTATAGCTGAGCTTTTTTTTTTCTTCTGCACACGAGTAGGCTTGGATTTCGCAACGTTTCGGTCATATTTGCGGTATCTACTAGCTGCTTTTGGTTCACGGATTTCCTTTTCAAGATTCCGTGGCAGCCTAGCAACCCTTATGGTTTCCTTCAGACCGTCCGTCCCTGCGACGTCTGTATGTCACGGTCCTTCCATTCTTTCATTTATCCGCAAATGAAGATAAAATTTCGTATACAGAGGTAGATTGATTACCCGAAAAATAAAATGATAAGTTTTAAAAGCAAAAAAAAAAAAAAAATTTGTTGACCCGTCTCCCGCAGATTAAAAAGTACACTCAAAACACACACCCCATAGAATCAAGTGTCTTTAAATAGGTCACCGAAAATGCAACGAATAATGTTTTGGGGTCTATTTATTTTAATCCTTCAGTCACAAGATATTTTCTTTGAAAGTCGTTAACAGAGCGTTCCCCCCACCCCTTTATTAACGTCTGAACTATCGATATGGAATATTGAAATTACAACAAGCTCTGTAAAAAGAATAGCTTATAAATATTTCGAAAATAGAGAGCAAGGAAATCCGTCAAGGTGAAATATTTATTATTGCGTATCATAAGAATTGCTTACCGAACCCTATCATGTGAATGCCCGAATGCTCTTGACTGGTTTTTTCTCTGAACTGGTACTCTGTTGTACTTTGTTTTTTTTTCAAAAATTGTGGCAAAGGTTTTCTTTAATTTCCCCGCTAATTTACGAAATTGTCATTTGACTGCCTACGAATTGAGAGAGAGGAAAGAGTCATTCAACTGCCTGCGCAGAGAGTAGGAAGTGTGCTAGATGGATGAACATCCCGAAGCTTTGAGTAATTTCCGGCTGCGAATTGCAATGTTATTGCATTATAGCAACAATTTCCGGCCTAATTTGATCACTATCAGTTTGATCAAAGAGGGAGCGGCCTCCCTTTTCATCCCCCCAAAAATATATAAAAGACAGAACAAAAAAGGAATCCATATTCCTCCTCCTATAGTAGTATAATTCGATACCTATAATTAATAACGATACACACGGTTGGCTGGATGTGACGATTTCTTTTTAATTTTTTTTCTGGAAATAGTTTTGAATTATTGCCACCATTTTGATCCGTACTGGCGTGAGACTCTTACAAGTAAATATTCAATTAATTAAATACCATTCTCTTTCTAACTGTAGATTGAAAAAAAAAGAAAAATATAATATTTTATTAAATTGTGGTTTTTATTGCATTGGCTCCTACATACAGTATTTGGTACCAAACCGTGAGCGCTCGAATGCCGTTACAAAATGGGCATATAGGGCATGGGAGCCATGAAAAAGAAATTATCACTGACGATCCAATCGAAAGCATTGTTTGACGCAATATCCTGTTCGGAGAGAGAACCGTATCCGTCTGAATTGGTTACGAAGGGGAGTTGGACTAAAAAAATAACAAAAAAATATTTAAAAAAGAAATACGACTGGCAATGGGAATGAGTTTTGCAATATCCACGTTGACTCGTGGGTACAATGGTTGAATGGATATTCGATTGAAAGCAAGCGACGCGGAGTTGTTATAACCGTTGGACTAAATTTTGGTTTTGCATGAAGCTTTTTCGATAATCCTCTTTGAATAGGCCAGCATCAGCGAACGCGTGTGAATTCGCTTGATTTTACAGGATTAACTCAATCGAAAACATATGGTGTAATGTTGTTGTTTTTCCTCTCAGTCATTCATTCGTTCTCCCCATCCGAAAAAATTACATTAAACCAAATGGCAGAGTTGACAGAGATCGATGAAACACGTAGGTTTTCTTATATTACACCGGAGCGAGTTAATCCGCAGGACCCATAAATTCATCGCACGAGAATTGTTTCTTAACCCGAAGGTTGGCATTGCGCTTGTTTTTGGTGGTGGTTCGGGGTGGGGGTCAAATGGCTGTGAGAAGTACAAGAAGATAAAGAGGGTTAGAACGATTGGTTAGGCAAGAACGGAGCGAGAGAAAACGTGATACCAACGGGATTACCCGTCGATCGTCGACGGAGAGCAAGAAGCCAGACCACGGCCCGTCGTCGTCGTGCCTTTGAATCGACGATGGCCTCAGCCGAAAGACCGATACTGGGGAGACATGAAGAATTCTCGAAAGGAATTTGGATTATATGCCTAGGTTCCTAGTATCCCGGTAGGACCCATCGGGCGCAAGCCTTGGACGGCCGTGGATGCTCAATTCGAACTTGTTAACGAATGGAGTCGATTAAACCGTCCCCCCGTCGGCGCTCCGAAGGAGAGGGGAAAGTGGGAGTTTCTACAGCAGGATCGATAAACGGCGTATTTTCAGGCCGAATAGTTTGTTAAACCCAATGAGGAATGAGCATTAATTCGATGAACATGTATTTGAAATACTTTCATTACCAAAGTATCATTGATTATAATTGTTTTTCATATTAGAATCGATTATCAGACCAGAATTAGCGTTAATAATACTTATAATAATTTCAGAAGTCTAAAATCTTATGATGCTGCATCGAGAATCATAGTTGAGCGTTGGAAAATATCTTTAACAAAAGTGATTATACTAATAATAATAATGACGATTACAATTTTTTGCAGTTACAGAATGTAATCTATAAATTATTCTAATGCTATTTCAATTTCATTTCGGTATATGTTGAATATCGAGCCCAGTTAATTCGCTTAGATTCAATGATTATACTCCCAATTCTGCAATTAGAATTTTTTTTATGGTTTCTCCTCTACCTTCTTTCTTTTCAAATACTATCTATATCTAGCTTATAACTATTGACCCAGCTCTTAAGGTCGTCTTACCACATTTCCACAAACAAATGCACTAACTGAGAAACTAGCTAACAAATAAAAGAAGCAAACGATCAAATGAAAATAGATTGAAAAAATATAGCCAAACAAATAAACGATCGAGGAGAAAAGTCTCTGATTTTTTATAGTTACGAAATGGCCAGATTTTCCCAAAACCCCAATCTTCGTAATTAATGGAAAACCACAGAAGCAAGAAAAATAAGTCTGCACGGGAATTCTTTTCGTGCTTGATCGCGTTCGTGTATAGAAACTCATACACCCTCCTACCCCTCACGCTCGCTCACCATCGTCCCTTTAATTTTCTTCCCATATTCCAGCCAGGGACTCGAGCCACGAAGATGAGTTTTCTCCGGGACAATGTCGACGTTGACGACGACGATAAAGCAATGAAAAAGGGAAGAGTTGGGAGGTGGAAGTTCCCGGAGGTACCCGGAGGCTTTGAATGTGCCCAATCGCGAGAATAGTCTCGTTTCCAGACGGCTATGTCAAGGAGCCACGTCGAGGACAGGAACGCGGCAAAAAAAAGCGTGAAATAGTGAAAGAAAGAGAAAGGGAAAAGAAGTCTCTCACCGAAGTGATTAAACGACACGACTGGAGAACATCCATCGAGGCGTGCGCATCGGGCTATGGACTAGTGGCAAGAGAAAACCGGGAAAAAAATATGTAGTCAGACGGTAAATGTGAGACGAAAGATTGAAAAAATAAATATAAGAAGTTAAAGGCACGACGACATGATAAATAGTAGTAGAACAGAGGAAAGAGCGAGAGATCTACCCTGAAAGTCGAACTGTTCTCTGTGCGGAAAACTGGATTCTTACAAAGGGATGAAAGAAACACGAGAGCCACGTCTTGCGTTAGCTTTGATGTTTATGCAAAACGCAAAAAAATGCAAACGACCCGATCCCTTCCTACTGAGTTAAATGATAACAGCCGCAAAATTTTAAACCAAATCTCTACACGTGATAAACGCTACTCGAACAGTTGGATGGATATTTTTACGCAGTGATAAAATACGAGATTGTGTGATTAGAGAAAAATAAGAGAATACAGAAGGATCGTGGGGACAAATTTTTTCCGGCCCTTGTAACACGTATTTCATATCTCATCGATTTAATTCGTGGAAAAACTTGAGAATATTTGCTGCGAACTTAATTCCCAATGTGTTGCTCGATATCGAGTGTTGGTCTTTCGTAGCTGGTAGCTGAGAGATCGATGATTGTAGGGCGAGGGATGGATCAATGGAGAGGAGGGTTAGAGGAGTCGGCCAACGAACCATATCTCACTCTGTTTCTTCGGTCTCTGGCAAACCCAACGGGTTTGAATTGCTATATCAGGATAAATATTACTATTAATAGCAGTAGCACTCGAAAAAATATGTTTTCCGAATCTCAGCGATAATCTATTATGTTATTGTAAAATATTTATATCATCGTCTGTATAAAATTGATCGAAATTTCACATAGTTGTATAACTCACAACTCATCAATCAATGAAATAGGAATATAGCAATGTAGTATTTACTTTTTGAAAACTCGGCACCTCGGTATCCGGGAGCCCTTGCTATGGAACAACGTCGACAAATCTGGATATTGACAAGGGGTTGAATTTTGAAAAAAATTTTGTCACCACACCCGGCATATTAATTTTTAGGACCGACGCTGCTGTGACAAACTATTTACGGGAATATTGAGAAAGCTCTGGAGAAAGTAGGAAATGTGGCGTGAAGGTAACAAATGCGACGGCAGGGTGTAGCAGCTTTCGTTGCCCTGCGCCGATGACGGTTGCGGTCGCGATATACGGCTGACGCGACAAACAGCGAAATAATAACGCGAGGCCCGTTGTGCCTCGTTCCTAGTTTATGCCGGTGAACGATGCGTTCCCTCGTCATCATCGTCATCGACGTTGTCGTCGTCGTCGTCAACGCCGTCTCATCGTCTCTTGGTTCATCCACTCCACGTACTCGAGGTACTCATGCCGTGGCTTTGCCGTGCCACTTCCGCACTGCACCCCGTCTATGTTTGTATACACACTTATATACATGCCTCAACGAAACTTCGATGCTGCGCCGTGCTGCCCACAATTCCTCCATTGTCGAGATTCACGATGCTTCAGTTCCCATTCTTTCTCGCGTTTCTGCATCCTCATTTTTTCCAATTTTTTTTCTTTGGCCACGGCTCTGTCGGTCGGGTTGCCTGTCTACCTCCGCTTGTACAATTTTTTCCGCTGTTTTCCGGTCTGTCCATGAATTTTTTGATTTTTTTTCTCTAGCTACGACGCGTTACTCGCGTTACCGCTCTCCGCTCATACTATTTTTTTCGCCGTTTTTCTCTCTCTCCATGTTTTTTTATTGTTGTAATATTTATGACCACCACTCGAGATGTGCCCACATCTATCCATCTATTCTTCCGAGCAATCCCGTTTGTTACGCTTTTCACGTGTGCTCCGTGGCGAAACATATTTACGTTCACCGCCGAAGTTTTTTTTATTTTTACTGAACGTGAGCGTGGTGGTGGAAGACTGACTGCAGAATTTGAAAGCCTCATAGTAGTCATACGCGTACCGACATGGTGGCATGTTCGTCCGGAAAGAGACTCGAGAGCGGGGAATAGAAGTAATTAGCAATAAATTCTCGTGACACGAAAACGTTGCAAAACCACGAGCTTTTCATTTGCCGGAAGTGAGAAATCGTCGGTTGATTTATCGCTTGTGATTTACTATATTCAGCTATATTCCCTCGAACTTGTGCGTATTTGCATGCTCGAGTTTTCTCCCTTCCCAAACGTATTTTATTAAATTTTTTTGGCAATTAATCAACAAAAATCCGCGTCCAAATAAATTTTGGTCTGAGATTGGGTTATCAGTGTCACCTCAGATTCCACATCTTATTATGTCCCAAGAAATATTTAAAAAAAATAGAACATGAACATTTTATTAATATGGATTTCATCAATAATTTAATTAAATTTATATTCGATTTGAATATTCATGTCATGTATTATATCATTCAACCTTAATAAAATCATGAATTCTGAATGGAACTCTTTTGTTGAGGCCAGAAGTGACATACAATAAGTATCTACTTGAAAAAAATAATAAAAGTGACAAAGATACAAGCCGGGGGAAGTTAAAAAAATTTAACGGATAGGACAACCGTGGTGGGTAAGAACGCAAGGATATTGTGAGCTCCCGAGGTAGCGGATGCAGGGGGCGCCTGTCCCATATTACGCCAAGAAACTCGTAGTTGCATTAGTAGTGCGAAAGATGTTGAAGCGAATTGGTGATAGTCGTCGTCGTTGTGTTCAGCCCCGACCGGGTCGCACCAATCCCGCCGACACCTATTTGAAGCGACGAAGTTTACCCACCTCCCCTTCTGGGGTCGCGAACAGTACATAGTCGAGAGAAACTCGTCGTGCACACGGGCAGAAAGCTTCATGCAAGGTGACGGGTTTTCTACGGGCCAAAGCTTACGCGCTTGCTCCCCCGCGCCCTCACCAGCCGCTCGTCGGATGTCGGGACAGCTTGTGGCACCTATTACAGCTCGGCAAGCTTTTTCGTATTTTTTATCCACATAGGACGCGAGCACGATGTTTGCACTCGTGCTTCTCGCGTGTGGGTACTTTCTCAACGTGAAATTAATTCCGTAATGACGGGGCTCGTTGAAAAAGCTTCGAGAATTTGATTATTTTCGTAATTCATAAGCGAACGACAGGATTTTTTAAAATAAAGTAAATATATAGAATTTTTGGGATATTTTGGTTAAATTCAATTGAATGTGAAAAACTTGTTTGAATTAAAGAAAAATTAAATAAAATTTAATAAAAGTTTATTAAACTATACCAATAAACGTTATTGCCAAGGAGAGCGAGGAATAATATTTTCAACAGTATCTCCTGAGCATATGGAAGGAAGTAATGATGACAAAATTATTTTGAGTGGTAGTTATAAACAAAATGATAATGAATTTAGATGGCGCAACTCACCGAGAAAGACGCTCTCGTCGTTGTCGAAATCAAGGTCAAGATCGTCGGACTGTCCATTGGTGGTGTTGGCATGCTGATTTCGTCTTGCGAGATCCATAGCTAATATGCAATCGTACAATGGCCAATAATTTTGTTTGTGCGATCGTTGCTCCAGATAGCCGGCGGCCAGGAGCTCGGCGAGCAGGCTCAGGTACGGAGACGTGAGCAAACGTGGGCTCGTGGCTCGCAGGCAACCGGGTAACCAGAGCCCGAGAAGACCGCAGGGCACCGCAGGAACTGCTCCCGCACTCACGAAGCCACCGTTCAACAGTTCACCGCACAACATAGGTAGCAGAGCAGAGACTGCTTGTTATCCACGGTCGATCTTTTGCTGAGTCGCTGCTCCGCCCTACCGATCCAAACGGCTCCCCGTACCTGTCAATCATTTTTATTTATCATTTTCTTATTTTTACAATCTATCAAGTCAAATATTATCATTACAAACATAATAATACACAATTATTTCTACAAGTCTAGGAATTCGCTGATCCTACTTTCTATCGATCCAAATGGCTTCGTCCCTGTCAATATGTATTATTATTTGCCCATTCGGCTTTGTTTTCTTATATTCATTATTGACCCAATGAAAAACAAAATCGTCTTTACGGGGCAATAGATACGTAGAGTGCCGGACCGACGTTTCCTGAAAAAACTATGGAGCACTTCTCTCGAAAAGTCGAACGTTGTTTATCGTTATTGACGAGCGATTGACCGCGTGGAGCGCCGCGCGAGCCCGTGGCGCAACAGCTGGTGCAGAACACCAGGAACTTGACACGAACCCGTACTATCCACTTCTAAATTGATTTCCTATGCTGGCAACGCTAACCTTTCCCGTCCGCAGTGACGACGAAGAACCGCCTAAGCGCGAGTGTGTGTGAAAGAGAAAGGTAGAGAGAGAGAGAGAGAGAGAGAGAGAGAGAGAGAGAGAGAGAGAGAGTTAGTGACGTCATCACTCCAGCTGCTGGATAGCAATTTCCGCGGTATGAGTGGGTGTAGATGTTGCTGTACGTGGAATGATGTCAGACCAGTCAGGACCGTAACCTCCCTGAAAGTATATATTCGCCGAGTGTCGACAAATACATACTTCGACGATAATGCTAGCTTCGCTTATTTTGAATCGTCGCAATCAAACGTAATCGAACAACGAATACATCTCATATTATCTCATAACATCTCATATCAGCGAAAAATACATCGTCCAGTAGGTATGACCACGTAGGACTACTCATCGGATAATAAATCGGTTTACGTTTTTCTAGCGAAAACATAATTTTTAACATCTATTCGCTCAACATGTTTATAAACAGATTCACGAATACGGGAGTAAAATAACAGTCTGACGAAGTAAAAAAATTGAATATAATAATTTTTTATCGAAGACAATTGGTACAGAATTTAATACTATTTTATTAAATTACAGAGGTTATTATCGTGTTTCCTCTGAAAAAAGAAAGTTCAAGAGTTTTGGATTATCATTCGATGAATATATTCGAAGTTACGAATATGCGAGCGTTGTGTCGATCCATTAAGTGGGTATACTCGAGTGAATTTTCGAAGGGCCTGGAGTATCGTTAAAGCGGCACTGTGAAAACTTGTAATACGGTACCAGAGCCGTGCGTGAGAGAAAAAGAGAGGGGGAGAGAGAGAGAGAGAGAGAGAGAGAGAGAGAGAGAGAGAGAGAGAGAGAGAGAGAGAGAGAGAGAGAGAGAGAGAGAGAGAGAGAGAGAGAGAGAGAGAGAGAGAAAGAGAGAGAGAGAGAGAGAGAGAGAGAGAGAGAGAGAGAGAGAGAGAGAGAGAGAGAGAGAGAGAGAGAGAGAGAGAGAGAGAGAGAGAGAGAGAGAGAGAGAGAGAGAGAGAGAGAGAGAGAGAGAGAGAGAGAGATGAGATGTAGAGGAGATGTGTATGTATGAGAGAAGTTCGTGCCGGGTGAAGAGTATCACTTTGCCGGTGTTATTCGAGAAAAGAGACTAATGTTTCTGGAAGGCGGATATATAAATGCATTTATGCCTTTTCTGGTTTTACAGTATTTCGTCATACATATATAGATCAAATAGGTGGTGGTCAGTTGGTCAGTGAAGGACTAAGTGACAGTGGAGGGGGCGGGGGCGAGAGTTGCTACCCTATTATCGATTGCGCGCGGGGCTAGCAAAGGAAATGGTCCTTCGGGTCACGCGTGTCGATTTTCTCCCTCCCTCTCTGGCTCTATTTGAAAGCGATTATTCGTCTAATCATTCGGAATAAAATTGAAGTATCTCAACCAACGCCCGAAGTATTTTATCAACGATTTTATTTAATTTTCTCAAAAACCTATACGTCGGGTTATTTTATGAATTATTGTTCATTTCTGTGCTTGGTCCTCCATTGAATTTTTGTCTTTAGAATTATAGAACAAATATAAATTGCATTCTAAACTGACGGAGGGTTGCAGTGGTTAGTTGCGATTGGTGATAAGCGACCGATGATAATTCTCCATAGACCGACTAGTAAAAGTATTCGTAATTTTTTTTTTTTTTGCTGCGTGATTCTTGTTGATGCAATTTTGAGTAGGACAAATTTAATAATGAAGGAGTAACCAATGGCTGTTTCGTCCAATCATACGATGTGCGTCAGTCCAAAACCCACGTCTCGTTCCACACTTTCCGTGCGATCGATGAATGTACCAACGTTGTACTTTTGTCGCATGTATGACATACCAATGAGAATCACCTATAAAATATCCACAATTCTGAGACGAATAATAATTATACGACATTCACGAAAATCGAATTAAAATCCCGGATAAAAAATAGCACGAACCAATATCTTCCTCGTCGCAAAAGGAAGACAGTTTGCGAAAAAAAAAGAAAAAAAACGTAATTCCTTTGGGGAATTCGTAGACACTGTAAAATATGCGCAGTCACCGCCGAAGCACTGTAAACTCTGTACAAACAATTGGGAATCGTCGAAGAATACAAGAACATGAGAAAAATATTTAATTCATAAAGAATCAAATGATATAACTTGTCGTTCACTGAAAAATGGTAATCGCTATATTTTTGGTAACCGAACTCGACCTACTAACGTCCAGAACTCGATTGTTTACGTCGGATATTATCGAGAACCACGTGGCCATGATATCGCCAGCCCGTAGGTGGTGTTCATAACGAAAGACACAGACAGGAAAATACCATAGCGCACTATGAGAGCGGAAAGTCCGATGATAAAAAGAAGCTGAGAGTTTTACAAAGAATTTACCGGTGATGTGATGTGCCCGTCGCGTTAAATCAAGCTGGTCGCGACTACTGCGATACCGGCACTGAGAGCTCACTAGCGCGGCGACCAGTCGCTTCATATCACGGAGCAGGCGGAGGCGGGGGTGGATACCAGAAGCGCCCGCGAGCTCGGTCGAGGGGCTCAAAGAAGCCAAGCCAGGGCCGGCAGACACTCGGGCGCCGTTCTTAAGCTTACAGCATTCTCGTCACACCAGATCCTCGTTACAATCTAGAGCTGGCATAACAGTATCCCCTGGACTCGTGTACTAAACCTATTATTTTGGTGTTTAATTAGTAGACATTCATTTTGTCGCTGAAAATTCTAACAATTTGAACAAGTTTAAGGGATACTGCATGAACCTGGCATCGTCGATTCATCGTGAGTACATGTTTCTTACCAAATTATCATTTTTCAAAACCCTCTACGCGTACTTTGAAACTTTTTTCTTATCTTTAAAACATCCTCTTTACGACTGATGAGTTTTTCATACTGATTGACAATCCATATGATTTATTGTGCTACATATATTTCTTGAAGGAGGACCTTCCATCATCAGGCCCCATGTTTTGGTGCGGTCATCTTGGATCAGCCAAAAAAATTATAAAAAATTGAAATATTTTTTAAGCAGACCATAACTCATTTCATCAAATACAAAAAAATTCGAATCGATTAATAATTTCATTTATTTTAAAAAATTATTCATGAAAACGAAAAATTTTTAGGGTCGTCGAACTAGATAGATCCCGAAATAAAGTTAATGACAAACATTAGCCACTTTTAAATTCCTTCTTCATTTCCGAAAACGCCAGACATCATTTTGAAAAATGAACGAATTCGTTGCTTTATCATTTTTGAGTGAACGTATTATATTAACGATTTTTATTTGAAAAATTCTTAACTCGAGTTTAAAAGCCATCGGGAAAGTCTTCAATTAAGAATTGGTTAGAAAGAGGAAAACGTATCCTTAAACAACGTGACCGCAGGTAATCTCCGGTCGAGCGTGTTACGAAAATAAGGTTTTCTTTTTCATACGATTGTTTCCATTTCGCTTTATCCCCCATACTCCCTTATAATGTTCCACGCCCTTGGTTCAACGACGTTCTCTGTATCTAATCCAATCTCGTTTCTATAATACATACACAGTACCGGGATACCGACACAGGTATATCTTTATCTGTTTGCGTGTGTACATTAGTAGTACGCTACGTTTCACGCTCATCTCCCTTTCCCGGTGGACTCTACCATTTTAGCTCCGTACTAAATATATGTATATATATTCTGCGTTTCCACCTTCGTCTACCATTCTCATTTCTTCCAACCCGGCAGGTCGTGTGTTTCTCTTGCCGAGTCTCGAATATTCCACGTCGCTGTTTCTCGGTTTTATCTCGACCATTTCTTCCCCGTCCGTGCTTCTAGGTGTCGCTTCCTCCGTCTCGCGTATGCACCATGGGTTATTTCTCTTGTGAAAACGGTTGCCGCTCGGAGTCATAAGTTTTCACGGTGGAAAAGCCTCTCGTCTACGTATAAATCTTGTACGAGGTCGAATCTTCGCCTTTTCTTCCATTTCGTTTTTTTATCTTCTTCAACGCATATCCCCCCCCCCCCCCCACCGCCACCACCCTTTGTTCTTTATTTCTATCCTTTTCGTCGCTTCCTATTGCCCTTCCCCGTCTGGGTAAACATCGTGCTTGGGTAGTCATAATACGAGAAGAGGGGCCCAATCTCGGCGTAATGCTTTTGGAAACACACGGGGGATCCCTGAGATTCGACAGAGCAACTACTTTGCAGACGTGCGAAGGCGAGCTCGCAAAGGTTGTGGAATCCGAGGGCGAGCTGAGGAGACGTAGTGCGCAGTTAACCCATATATATCATATATACCTAGACCGAAAGCTCTCGATATCACCTGCCGGAGGTTCGAGAGTCCTGCCAACATTGCTCGCAGGGCTTTGCCGTCGCGGGACTAGTAATGGAAACTCGTTTCCCGATGGCGATATACGTATTACAGGCCTTATATCTATTAGATATATATATATACAGAGATATAGCTGAATTTTGCATAATACGCCGCATCGGATGATGCTAGATGAACGAACTTCGGTCGATCTCCGCCGCCGAGAGATCAACTCCTTCGAACTATCCCGAAGATTATTTAAATGAGAACTACGCAGGTTTTTCCGAAGCATAATTTATCCTGGCAATCCTTGACTCCATTAGCTTTCGCGTATGTGCAAAGTTGCAGAAAAAATCTGGGGCTCAATTACTGAAGATGGAAACAAAGCTTTTTTAAAACAAATCGGCTTGTGAATTTACGTTCCTCTATATTAATCCACGTGATTCGATTCAGCCCAGTGGGGAGATATGTATGAAAATAATAGTAGTGGAGGTGAAAAAGAGACGTCGGATTACGTGCGAAACGTAAAGTGGAAATGGAAAAAAAATGGAAACGGAGTCTCCATACGACATGAACGGGTAGAACACAAGGATTCTGTGGCCCCTATCGCATTTCACCGCGTTGGGGAGGGATGCGGGAAGTTGGTGGCGGGAAGAAGAACTTATTTTCGTAAAGGAAAATTTACACTAGAATTTGCAAGAGCATGCTCGGATTCTGGCTACCGCACAGCCACTATCCAATATCTATTTAAATATAATCGATATACCGTTAGATGCATCACATATCGTGCCATTATGTTGGCCAGGTGAGGGAGACTAACAAGAAGGCATCGGAATGATCGTCTGCGCCAATAATGAGGACGAAAAACAATTTTTTTTATACGAAATTTTGAAACCGTACACAAAAACGCACCGACACGCGTACTTCCTAAATCGTAAACGAATTAATTTGACAGAAATGAAATAAAATAAGAATAATTGTCAATAAATAACTAAATAATGTAATGTAGTAAGAACTTGCCTACTCCGCAGGTAAGTACTACCAACTGCTAGGACGTACTGTATTTATTACATAGAAACTAAAACTATAACATTTTAACGGAATCGTTGGTTCTCAACACCATCGACACTATGACGTTTCTTCGCTTCCAATACACAAAAAATTTCAATAACCTAACTTATTACACAAACAAATTAGAAACATCAAGTACCTTCGAGTCTTGTATTGTACACACAACTCAACAAGTAGCAACCCTTAACGTCATCCCCGAGCACAATCTCACTACAGCGTTGATGCGTGAAAACCCAGAGAGTTCACCGGCCCTGAAGACTGGGCGGTGGGACGAGGGGCGGGGGCGGTTGGATATCGCGCACGCAAAAGTATTCAACCCTCGCATATATATAAAGGGAACGTTCTCCATGGTCGTCGTATCGATTGTGTGGCGAGATCAGGTGCGATTTTGCATATACGCTCTAAGCCACAGGCAAACCGGGTATAGGGAAAAGCGAGCTACGGGTACCGGGTAAATCAGAGGTGGCACACCGGCCACTGGGTACAACGCTCAAACGGCAGGACAGCCAACTACAAGGCATTGCATATACTAGCAGGTTGATTGATCGAGCGATAGACTCCAGCCAACCTGGCGCCAAGCGCAAGGGGTGCTCCGTCGAACTTACCGGGCGAGCCAGTACACTCGGAAGGTACTGGACAGACCGGGCTCCCAGAAGTGGGAACCGTCGGGTAAACACCACAAAATTCACCAGACCAGATGTATACGTTAACACCCATGGTTCATCAGGTACAAGCGAGGAGTTTACAACCCAAGTGGAAAACTTCACGTCGGCATCGACGCGCAGCCCCGTCGAAACCCCCGAGACTGACACAGCCAACCGTCATTCCCCTCCGTACGCCCGGCTTTATGTCCCGCAATTACGATGCAATTACGATAAGACTTTGGTTGCAGTTTCGCGAGAAAACACCGACAGACATCAACGATTCATGTCTGCTGTACACGGTCTCGATCTACTTAACTATCGTTATTTCTCTCTCTTTCTCCCTCTCCCCCTCCTGCCTCTCTCTCTCTCTCTCTCTCTCTCTCTCTCTCTCTCTCTCTCTCTCTCTCTCTCTCTCTCTCTCTCTTTCTCTCTCTCTCTATTCTTCTCCCTCTCCATCAGCCCAGCGCTATGGCAACGGTGGTCCGACAGCCACGGCCGAAACGATCTCGCAGAAGCTTTGACGTTCTGTATTGCCACTGATTCCAACCTCCACCCCGCCCTCTACTGCCATAGAAAGTGCCTCGAAAGCTGCCGGTATTTTCTTTCGCAATATAAGTACTTACTTACAAGGTACAAGGTGTCTGTATCCACGCATCACGGTATGAGAAACACACTACGGGTTGAGAGTCCGTATACCATCGAACTCCGACACTTTATTATCACTAGTTTTTTCATGGCAGTTGTTGTAGGCGTTGTTATCCGACTCACGAGAAATATTATTAGATCTTATATTCCAACATTTCACGTCGTCGTAGATACATTGTGTTGTACTCGCTCAGTGGGCAACTGTGTAACTTCATTGCAACATCATTCACGTCGTGTAAAAAAAAATCTATGCTAACGCCTTTTTTTCATTGTTTTCCAAATGTGCGAGTCTGAGCAGAAAAACCCGGTATTGAGTGGTTTTGCAGCTTAAACACACTGCTGAAATATGTACATGATATTTTCATTTGCCTCCAGCGTTTACGTCGGAATGAAAAACTGCATTTTTTGTATATGTTTATGGCTTCTACGTCAAGGAGCCAACAAACGTGCGATGTACAATACATATGAATGGACGCGGGCAGTCGTTCTGGACGGTGAATCGTACACCAATGTGTCATAACGATCGATAGATCGCACGCGGTTATCAAAAATGTGTTACGCGTAGCGCCGTTGTGGAAGAAAAATAAAAACAAATAAACCTACAACAACCGTCGTGTAAAAATGGTGAAGTTATTGATGCCGAATAAAAGTCTAGGGAAAAGTCTATTGAAAATGTACTTGTTGAGTTAATGCTGAGGGTTTACCATGTCTGGTGCACGTCCAAAGTTTTCTCATTCGAGTTCCGAAAATTTCATTTGCCCAGCGCTTCATCAGGTTTTACCCATCCATGCGAAGCACAAACTTGATGTGGTGTAATTTCTGTATCATCGGCATCGACATATATGCTATAGCGTTATCGGTTGGTAATTTCGTCGAGGGGTGAATACCCGCGCACGAACACAACGCGCGGCGGGTATTCGCCAATACGATGCATTTAGCTCATTGAACATTTGTGACGCTGCAACTGTGAAAAATATTTGGAATGATGATAGTTTGTACGATAATAAACGGGGAGAATTGAACAATCTCGTTTATAGCTACATGAAATTTAATAAATATGAATGTCCTGTGACTTGGAACCACCTGCGAGAGTTAAAAAAAAGTAATCTCTATTATTTTATGGTTTCATAAAGCATTGTAGCTGGTTCATCGGGCGTCGGCTCTGTCTGTAGAGGCGCTCCGTACAGCCAAGCCTATTACAGCCGAGATTGGCCACCTTGTAATATAGTGCTTCAATCGACAACAATAATCGGTATCCAACAAAACGCCGGCTGAAGCGTTGTAGAGTCGAAAACATGAGTGCTCTTCGGTATCGTGCAACCAGCTTAGTGACTATTTTAATGATAAATTTAAAGATTTCTTACGACAAGATATAATTCTCCTTGTTAATTTACTTCTCGAGCCTCAGTGTGTGTCGACGTAAACGACAAGTACGAAAACCACGATCCGAGAAGAACGTTAGACGCGCAGGGCAAAGCGATATAGGAGTTGAGTAATTAAAGTTCCTCGTTCAAAGTCGAAACACGAGACCTCGGGGCTCGGAGCTAGTGTCTAGAACAAAGTTACCGAGCAACCGAAGACTCAGGCTGCTGGTGCAGCTGTTTCGCGAAGGTTACTCGTTGCGAATTCGTAAACCCGTTGCCAAGCATACAAGCGAAACGTGATGAATAAAGTGAGAAGGGTGAGCAAGGGTGAAAGGGAAACACTGAAAAACGAGAAATAAGAATCCACACGAAATAAAAAAGTAGGGGTTGAGACAAAACCCAAAGAGTTCCTCACTATTCCCACACATCGTGAAAATGAATACATTTTTTACCGGTTTCATATTTAGATTCAGATAGTTTAATAATTTCTCTGGGAAATGGCACATCTGTCCAAGGATGTGTCAAATCAATTAATTATATATATTTAAAAAAATAAATAAAAAAAAGATGTTTCGGAATATATTTTAAAAATTTGTCTGAGAAATAATTAACAATAAATAGCTTGCTATAAACTATAAATAAACGTAACTGCTATGAGTGCAGCTATGCAACCGACAGCTACGGGTCGACCAGTTGAGTTTTAAGAAACCATACTGGGAGAAGAGGGGGAACGTTGGGATCTCAGAGGTACGGAAATAAAAAAATAAAAAACATGGTTGACACAGCGCGCGAGGGAGTAAAAAGTGAGATGGAAAAAGAAAAGAGAGACTGAATCCGAGACTGCGAGAGAGACCTAGACCACTTCGTCACGCTTAAGAAAAGTCTGGAAAGAGTTGAGCAGGTAGCAGCAGTGCTTGGTCTAGTTTACACGAGTGACGGTTCTCAAACAAACCCACGCGGGGCCTCTTTCCTCTTCGTCAGGCTGACTCTCTGTGGATGTCTACGTGGGTCCACGCGAATGACAAGTGTACTACATACGTACTTCTCACATCTCCGTCTCCGTTGTATCTTTGTATATGTGTTATATATGCGTTTGGTAGTTCCCCCGCGGACGTTCGTGGATGCCGACGGTTGGGGAAAAGTTCGCGCGACGCCAAGTGACCGAGTAGAAGCTCGCCGAGACTCACTCACGGGTAGTTTCCTGCCTGTTCGCGACTCGAGATTAACTGTCTTTTACTTATACGGCACCCACCCTCATCCCCCGCATGAGCCCACTCGACTTGTTCAATTTTCATTTTCAATCGGTAGTAACTTGAACGATATTTATTTTCTTTCTGCGGTGATGAATATATTTTTTCTCGGATTTTTTTACGTCGTTACTGGGTTAATATTGATAAATTTGTTCAACAGTTGATGATCGTTTATCGTACAATTTTCATGACAAACGAAAGCGTCATCAATTGTTCAATTAACTGTAAAAATAAACGGAAAACAGATATCAATCTGATAAATTGCTCGCTGATCAGCGATCTTTCGACCAAAAACTGACAGAGCCTAAAATTTACTATTATTCGCTTCCTTAACACTGGTCCGATCCCGCGCCATTGCATTTTATATTTTATATATGCATTCCTCTGTTTGACGCGCAAAGATCATAAACCAATGTTGGGAGAGGGCTCGGGGGAGGGGGCTGGGGCAAGAAGGCAAAATATGGAAGAGAGATGGCAGACAGCAGCCAGCAGGGTCGAGAAAGGAGCTTTACGCCCGGTGATTCAAGTCGTACATCTATTAATACTCCCGAGTAATTAAGTCAGTACATGGCGATAAAGCTGCGGCGCACTATCACTCTCTCAACCTTTTCCCAACTCTCTTAACTTATATTTCACCTACGAATAACGTATAACCCACCTAGAAATACGCGACAATCCTCACACGTTCAACGATAACTACTACCACTCTTTTTCCACAATCTAGGTACATATTTTTCATGCACTTGCCGCTATTTCGTCCTCCTTTTTCTTTTCAATAACTTGTTCCCCGATTTTTAATTTTCAGCTTATCGTTAATATATCACCCTTCAGATTTCAATCGCAGTTAAATATTTCCAATCTGTCCTCAATTCATTTTTCTAACAAGTATCAAAAGTTTATGAAGATTCAAATTTTTTAACTATCTTCATTATCGTTGATAATATTAATATGTATTCGGGTTTCATCAGTCCGTCTCTACAGAAGAGTCAGCAATAGTTGACAAATTGAAAAGAATCAAGAAGAAGCCAAGGAGACATTTTTGGTATTGACTACTTGGCTACTGGATTATAGGTGCATCAATTTGGTGCAACAACTATGGGGCTATTTTTGCCTCTTGGAATGTATTCACGTAATTCGGAACAACCAACCGAACTTATCCTCCTAATTCTACACAGAAATCGTAACCATGTCACAAAATGATTTATCCTTTGATTTTTTGTATCCTCCGCTATTACGGCACCTCGAATAAAATTGTTAGACCAAAAAAGAAAACTGAAAGGGGCAAATTTTGCATTTTCTTTAATAATAATAATAATTCGGCCCCGGATTTCTTCCATCGGATTTCTCTTCGTAAAGATTTTTTCAGATTACAACAATGCCTTACACATGTGACGCATACAGAACTTGCAGTTGCAAGGAGAAGGAGGGTGGATGCTGGTATTGGTAGATAATAGGGCAGCTGAGTCGACGATCGATCGTAATGAGGCATTGCTGAGGCAGGTGAGCCGAGCAATGACAATGACTGGCTGCACTGTGGGTCGTGTATCCGTGGTAAACAGGCCATTTGCCCGGTACAATGAAGGCTCCCACGTTGAGGGTAGAGCCTCGACTTAATTACCAAACGTTCCATAGATCGCCCCAAGGCCTCGACGGAGTATCTTATCGAAACCTGCTCGGGGCTTCTTCGTATGTTCGGCGAGGCTCAAACAGCTCGGGTGGTCGTTAAGACATCGATTAATCGACTCTACCAGGCGCTCGCAAGGCCGATTAAAACTCTCAAACAAGCTGTTATCCCGGTATTGTTAGAATTGTCCTTTGCAACCTTTGTACCTGACTTTGTTGACTTCCGATCAAGAGAACAGCTCAGGTGTTTGCCTAAAAACACCTAAAAATGTTAAGACTGTCCTCGATCTGTACTTTTTTTCTCATATTGATCGATCTTGTAGCGAGTCAGGCCTTTGCCATACGCGTTCTCTCACTCTCTTTCTCTCTCCCTCTCTCTCCCTCTCTGTGCAATTTACGCCGGAAGGAGCACATCAATGCTTACTATGAGCGGATGGGATGGATCACGGCTGCGAAGAGTCGGAAGCTTCAGCTTGCAGCGCTTGTTAAAATGGTGCTGGTCAGTCAGCAGCCTCTCTTTATTTCAGCGATTCGTTCGGCTACTGGTTTCGGTGATAAATCTTAGGCGGCCTCTGCGTAGCGGAGACTCCGTCATCCCGTTATGTCGCACGGAGGCTTATAAAAGATCGTTTATAGTCAGCGCCAATGACGTATGGAACTCTATGCCGTATAGTCTGAGGGACGTTCAGACGGTTCAAAGATTTAAGAATTAGTTTGCGGCTGAGCTTCTGCGAAGTATGACTGAGATGAGGGATGAGTGTGGCTAGTTTTGCTTTTTGTGAGTAGTTGCGTGGTGAAAGTTGTGTGAAATTAGTTATAGTTAGTTATGGTTGACAGTTAAGTTTTCCTTATTGTTTATTTATGACTTATATATTATGGCACGGTGCTCTTATAGGGAGCTATGCTCCAGGGCACGAAATAAATTATCTATCTATCTACCTATCTATCTCTTTTCCTCTCTTTCGATCTATCTATCTAACGATCTAACAATCTTTCTATCTATCTATCCATATATATTTCTCTCTCTTTCTTCTCATCTGCGTGTAATATAATATGCCCTTCGCACTCTCCCCCTTTGACTCCTATAGAAGGGTCTCGTCAGTTATTCAATCACGGCCACCGAGGTTTGACAATTCTCATGCAATCCACATTGTATCTATGCCCAGTTACTCGTCAGGTCTAATGCTCGACCTTTCGGAAACAGGACGATATTTGATCTCGACGATCGCGCTGCAAACCTAAAATCATAACAGTCTGTTCTTCGGAACATACGAAACGTGAAATAGATAATTTTCCAACAACTCTACGTTGTTATGCAATTTCGGTTTCAGAGTCGATACAGTACAATCGTAAGATAAGTATTTTTTAACTAGCCTGATAAGCAACAAGACCCATACAAGATGCCCCAATCTCCTTCTATCATCATTCACAATCGTTAATTTTTATTTAAAAATAAGAAAACGAAGTCATTATTTACAAAACAGCAACGTCTGCATCGCATTCTCCAGTTTCCATCGTGAATTTTGGGATTTGAATTATCTCATTGCGTAACGCATCATATAGTTTATCTCAAGTTCACCGATTGACCTCTTCTTCGGCCCTCTCTGCTTGAATCTCTCTATTAGCGCGTCATCAAAGGTCGTATGAATAGCTGGTATGAACCGTAGAGCCTCTGATAACGGCAATGTAATGTCAATCGTTGGGACACAAGAGTCGATGCAACACTACGCGCTTTCTATTGTAATTCATCTCGACATAAATATAATTGTACGCTTATTTTTAATACAAAAGAACAACGAAAATGGACCCTAAGTGCATTCTCTTCGGAATTGTAGGAGCTTTGCTCGTTTTCCTATTTCACAAATACTTGATAAAGATTTACGATTATTGGCAAAAACGTGGAATACCGTGCGTCGATGGAGCACTTCTTTTTTTCGGTAACAGTTTATCAGTTCTCGCATTACGTCAGAGCTTCAGCGATTTTTGTCAAGAAATTTACGGAGTTCACGAAGATCGTAGTGTCGTTGGTTTTTTTCAATTTACGGATCCAAATCTTCTTATCAGAGATCCCGAAATCGTGAAAACCATTTTGATAAGCGGTTTTGCGAATTTTCACGTAAACGTGTTGGCCGTTGATCCGGTATTTGATCCGTTGGCCGCGCGAAATCCATTTTTCCTCGACGCCGAAGAATGGAAAACGCAGAGAAGTCATCTATCCGTGGTCTTTATGTCGAGCAAGAAGTTAAAAATTTTATTTGGCGCTGTGAAAAACGTTTGCGGAAAATTCGACAAATATCTCGAAAAAAATGTGAGAAAATCCGAAAGTTTTTTCGAGACGGACACGAAGGAATTGTTCACGAGTTTCACGGGTGAGGTCGTAGCCAGTGCGGGTTTTGGCATGGAGGGAGATTTTTTCGACCATGGCAGTGGCCCGAATTCGTTTAGAAACGCTGTGACCGGAGCTTTCGATCCGACATTTGCGAATAACATCAGACACACCGTACTTTTTTCGCTGTCCTGGCTTAACAAATTCTTGGGTGTAAGTTTCGTTCCCAAACACACAGGACGTTTTTTGGAGCGCGTCGTACGCGATATGATTCAAATGCGACTGAAAGAAAGGAACGTCGTGCACAACGATTTTCTACAGATTATGATAGACACGGCAAAAACTCGAGGGGAAAAATTGAACGAGTTTGGGATAACAGTCAGCGCAGCTTCGTTTTTTCTCGACGGTTACGAGACCTCGGCCATCACTCTCGGTTTTTTCGCTTATCAAATTGCGGCCAATCCGCACGTCCAGGACAAATTGCGACGCGAAATTACGACGATATTGAACAAACACGGAGGTGAAATGACGTACGAGGCGCTGAGCGAAATGACGTACATGGATCAGGCGCTGAACGAGTCTATGAGATTGTATCCGGCTTTGGGTTTCCTCGTGAAACGTTGCAACGAACGTTGCAACATTGTTGGAAGTGACGGAATCGAAACTGTCGTCGAACCGGGTATGGTCATGGTCATATCCGTACGTGGATTGCACTTGGATAAAAAATTTTGGAATAATCCAGAAATTTACGATCCCGAAAGATTCACCGATGAGAACAAAAAAAATCGTCCGAAAACCGTTTTTTTGCCTTTCGGGGAAGGCCCGAGAATGTGCGTTGGCATGAGATTCGCGATAATGCAGATTAAAGCGGCTGTCGCAACGATGCTAAGTAATTATAGTATCGAAGTGTCCGCGAGAACGAAAGTGCCCCTGAAAATTAAGCCCACGCCTGTCCTAACTGCCATCGACGGAGGAATTTTCATCAAATTCAAGTCACTCAATATCAATTGACTTGTGCAGCTTTCAATCTCTATTATCACTAGGTTCAACCATCATCACGTTGGCAAACGCCCAAATCTCTTTATCTCTTGATATTTTGTGACATGTATATGACTCCCGGTAATAAGAAACAAATCAAATCGACTTGCGTGTATCGAATGAAATTGTTTGAAAAATAAAAAATACCTTAATTTCTGTCTTAGGTCAAATTGTGGCCTAAAAAACGCGTTGTGGCACCCCGCAAGGGACTTTTCAAATATTCAGGGCCTTGGAGGGTTAGCTTATTGAGCTATTCTGAATTTTTTCTTTTTACCAATCTCCATATTGGAAAATTCATTCCAGAGGCATCGTCTTGATCATTCGTGTAGATAACAGTTCACGGGCTTTGTTCTCAATACTTCAAATAGAGACGTCTCTGAAATAATCATTTTTAAAAACGTACAAAAATGGATTCCATCAGGTTTGCAGAAATCTTTCGTGCATTTGTGCAAATCCGCTGTCAGCATTTATCGTAATCTCGCGTAGGGCACAGCTGCATATAAATTATGACCGGTAATTACGAATTCGCAATTATTCGGCGAACGCGCGGCTACTCGTGAGAGAACGGGAGCGAGAGTTTTCCGATAATTACCGCGCGAAACGCGCAGACACGGACGCAGCAGTCAGCAACGAGTGCCAACTGTCTAGTCGGAAGCCGCGGGCTGACGGGGCAAACTTTGCGATAACCCGTCTCTCCTATACTCCCTACTATTTCCACGCCCACCAAGAATTATTGCGAACTATTCCGAAAGAAAAAAAATCAAAAACAAACAGCAGAACGGCACGTAAATTATTAAACCAAAAGGTCTTGTACTTGAAAAGTCAAATAACAATGGAAAAACAAATTCAATCGAAAAATAAGACGATACCGGAGGCTGGCATTTAATTAAATATATGAAACAAAAAATAAGTGAAGAAGGCCCTAAATATACATAAACTTAATGAGATATTCAAGAAAGAAAAAGAGTTCGGAAGAAGTACAAGCTTCGTCATATCCAAAATTGTCCGATTCCTCGGGATCATCTACCATTGTAATTAAAAAATTTGCATAAATGTGTTCATCCTGGTTTTACTTTCGCCATTTACACTTGTAACCACGATCATCATTTATGTATCGTCATATATAGGTTATGTTATATAAGTAACCTTGTCTCGAAACTCCACGGAAAACCTATCAGCCAGTCCGCCAGAATAACATATTCAAAGTGCACGCAAAGACTATCCTCATCAATTATTTTCACAACTTCCTCAATGTCTTCTTACTCTGTCAACCACATCTTCTTCCTATCATCAAAATGTTGGTTATTTTTTTGATTAAATAAAAATTGATAAGAGAAAGCTTGCTTGACCTTAACAGATCTATACATGCGCCGCAGCAATCTTCATGCCCGTTAATGTCGATAACGCCGAAGTGAGACACGAAAATTGTATTGATGGGAAGGTCTACAGGTCCCTCGCAGTATACAAAAGAAGAATAAATGATAAAATGTGCTCCTTATTAGGGCTCGAATTTTCATGAAAGTGTGCGTGGAATATCTAATGACGTTGCCGAACACGTACATGTACGCATACAGGGTAAGGTAAAAGGACTGGTTGGCGGTCGTAGAACGATACGCGAGTCGCAGTCCATCTTTCTCTGATTTCCCGAGGGGAAGTATCGCTTGGCTCGACGTCGCCACCGCCACCGCCGACGCCGCCCGGCTCTCCCGGGTTCAACTATGTCGCGAGGAAAGCTCGTAGAAATGGAGCACTCGAAGAGCCTGAGGTACAAGCAGACACAAGGGGCGCACGGACGTAGAATGTGAGCATCGAGTGAGAGAAACCGTAGTGAAACTCGTAGCCCGGTCCTCACCCGTATTTCCTCCGACCATGATTTATTTTATTGCTTTTTCCGCGAACTCGCACCCATGGTCCCATACTTTCTCGGACAAATTTGCCTCCGACACGATTCTTTCTGTTATTCAGCATTTAACTCGATCATATTTTTTTCTCTTTACTTTCCTTCCATCATTATGGGAATCTTCCTGCTTCGTCCGAAAGGAGAACTTTTATCGGTTATGATCGGTCCAGAACATATTTATTTTATCATTGATTTCATTCATTTATTCCTTTCAATTGAAGTTTTCGAGTTTAAGTAATAGCCAATATTATGAATCTATTCTTGGTCCTTTTTTTTTTTTTTTTTTTTCAATTCAATATTTCGAGTTTCAATTATTATGCATGTAGAAAAAACGATTCTGTTAACTGTCAGATGCTGTGTTAAATGCCACATTTAATTCTCGATTTTTATTCAGCTCTGAAATGCGCCTCCAATGCGCCTCCAATGCTGGCCCATGGTCGGAGCATCGCTCGGCCCATGGCCCCGTTGTCGGCAGTTTACTCGTAGCTACGGTAATAAATCGAGCCGAATGATTCTAGAGCATCATTCGACCAACGACGCCGACTATCACCCGACCCCGCAACTGTCTGCAATATGTCCTAAGTGCCTCCGAGCCCGAAATTCGGGGCATTCGGAACGGATTCGAGTTCTCGGATAACGAACGTTTAGGAAATCAGGTTATCGTACGGCAATCAAAGCCTCGGACTACAGTTTGCGTTTCATCGGTGACGTCCGTCCGCGAATATCTTGTGTTTGCCCGAATGACAAATAGAAAGTATTTAAATAACGAAAAAACAATCCCCATAGTTTTCCATTTTTCCTCGTAGCTTTTACATTCCCTCTACTCACCCAATGAGAAGCGTACCGCACAGCCGAGATCTCTTTTTTTAATCCCTTGTTGCTGAAGGTTCAACTTTTTTTTTTATTAACATTTTTTTTTATCATTCCACATTTTGCACCGAACGAACACATCGAATATGTGGAGCGCTCTCCGCTGAGATATTTCCGTTGAAAAAGCAGCAAAGTATAACTGCAGGGATTTAGGGGTTACGGGCGAACCAGTCCGGAGCCTGCGCAGCATTCACGTTGGTCGACCTCGTGGAAACAATGGCCCTGATCCTGCCGCGATACGCTCTTCACGTCGATTCCTCCGGACCTATTGTATCTCATCCATTCGATGAAGTTCATGAAAGCATCGTCGCGCTTTTGCGAATATAATACTGGAGAGCGTGGTCGGAATAATTGTTCCATTTAAAAAAGAGTTTAAATTTGAAGGAAAGAGAAAATTGAAATTGCCAAGCTCAATATCTCACGTGTACGAATGTAACCAATAATTCAAAAAGCAGCAGACACGTGATTCTCGGCTACCGTTATTCGTAGACGAACAATCGGTTTAATCGAACGGAAGAAATCGTGGTGAAAACGTATAGCGATGGAATGTATAGAAAAGACGAAGCGGTATATGACAGGCTTGTATCAGATGTTTTTGCAGTAACGGCGTCGGAACGTTGGACGTCCAATCGCTGGAAGCATGAGGAGGGGACGAAGCGGAGGCTCGGAGGATGTTCCTCTTGCGCTCGTCCTTCCGTCTATGTTGTTCTCTCTGATGTCCATAGCTCGGACACCATTGTGTCTGGTTGAGTCTTTTGGCATTCCGAACTGCAATGCCGACGGGGGCCCGGCCAGTCCCTGGACCTCACAGCGACAGCAGCCGCGACCCAACCGAGTATCTTTACGACCTCCGGAGGACGTAAACTGGCGTTATCCACATATATGGCACGGTATGGTCGGCACACGGAGAATCTTTGTACTCTATGTGAAACGACGGGCGAACCCTACAGTGTGTAGAATACGTTTGAGACGAGTGCACTTTACGCGAGAGCGAGAAAGAGATAAAGGTTGCTTTAGCTGGTGTTTAGGTGTAGTGGTAGACCTTCCTATTTTGTACAAACGACGGGTGAGATTCGAGGCACTGGCGTGGTATCAGTTAGTACGCTTGCTCGCCAACATGGACTAACGTCGTGCTTTCGCGTTACGTCTACACACTTGTGTGTGTAGAGGCGGTTCCGTACAAGCATTTGCGATAGGACATAACGGGCCAGAGGCCGCAAGGCGTCACTTATTCATCTCTCTAAGACCAGTCAACGGTGCACATAAAAATTCCAACGTCAGGATATAAAAGAAAAATGATGAGTTGAGAAGCGAATCGAAGCGGGTGACGTTAACTTATACTGACGGAATTCAACTATTAACTATACATTGAACGATTTTTATCGAAAAAGGGAAATTTTGTCAAATTCCACCGTGCACGTAATTTGACTACGCTTGCGGTTATGCGGAATGGTCACTTAATTATCAAGCGATTATGATGAATATTTCATTGTACTCGAACGTACGTTTTCAGTCCCGTGCGAAATAACGCCGGAATGATGGAGGCCGCAATTACAGGAGCAGCTTTATTGATTTATCGAAGAACCCTTGATCCCCGTCAGTCTTTACCCATACGTGACGGTCTAAACCTACGTCACCCAACCAAGTTACACGCTCCGTAGGGCTAGCTTCTCGTCTCTCAGAAAAATCCCGAGTGCAGCGGAAAAATAAATTCATTTATTTACGCTGTGCTTCCACTCCCAAAAATTATAGAAAAAAATGGATCAATTAATTAATTAATTAACAACGACGACGACGACGACGACGACGACGACGACTACAACGACGACAACGACGACCACGACGACAACGACGACAACGACGACAACGACGACAACGACGACAACGACGACAACGACGACAACGACGACAACGACGACAACGACGACAACGACGACAACGACGACAACGACGACAACGACGACAACGACGACAACGACGACAACGACGACAACGACGACAACGACGACATCGACAACGACGACAACGACAACGACAACGACAACGACAACGACAACGACAATGACAACGACAACGACAACGACAACGACAACGACAACGACAACGACAACGACGACAACGACAACGACAACGACAACGACAACGACAACGACAACGACAACGACAACGACAACGACAACGACAACGACAACGACAACGACAACGACAACGACAACGACAACGACAACGACAACGACAACGACAACGACAACGACAACGACAACGACAACGACAACGACAACGACAACGACAACGACAACGACAACGGCAACGACAACGACAACGACAACGACAACGACAACGACAACGACAACGACAACGACAACGACAACGACAACGACAACGACAACGACAACGACAACGACAACGACAACGACAACGACAACGACAACGACAACGACAACGACAACGACAACGACAACGACAACGACAACGACAACGACAACGACAACGACAACGACAACGACAACGACAACGACAACGACAACGACAACGACAACGACAACGACAACGACAACGACAACGACAACGACAACGACAACGACAACGACAACGACAACGACAACGACAACGACAACGACAACGACAACGACAACGACAACGACAACGACAACGACAACGACAACGACAACGACAACGACAACGACAACGACAACGACAACGACAACGACAACGACAACGACAACGACAACGACAACGACAACGACAACGACAACGACAACGACAACGACAACGACAACGACAACGACAACGACAACGACAACGACAACGACAACGACAACGACAACGACAACGACAACGACAACGACAACGACAACGACAACGACAACGACAACGACAACGACAACGACAACGACAACGACAACGACAACGACAACGACAACGACAACGACAACGACAACGACAACGACAACGACAACGACAACGACAACGACAACGACAACGACAACGACAACGACAACGACAACGACAACGACAACGACAACGACAACGACAACGACAACGACAACGACAACGACAACGACAACGACAACGACAACGACAACGACAACGACAACGACAACGACAACGACAACGACAACGACAACGACAACGACAACGACAACGACAACGACAACGACAACGACAACGACAACGACAACGACAACGACAACGACAACGACAACGACAACGACAACGACAACGACAACGACAACGACAACGACAACGACAACGACAACGACAACGACAACGACAACGACAACGACAACGACAACGACAACGACAACGACAACGACAACGACAACGACAACGACAACGACAACGACAACGACAACGACAACGACAACGACAACGACAACGACAACGACAACGACAACGACAACGACAACGACAACGACAACGACAACGACAACGACAACGACAAAAATTTCCCAATTGTAAGAAAAAAAATCTAGTTTGATTTTATAATTAGTGAAAAAAGTACAAAATATATAATAAAAAATGTTATTCCAATTGGAAAATTATTGAAATACTGCTTTTATTATTTGGAATTACCTAATAGTCAATTGTAAACAGGGCATTTATTATTTTGACTAGGAATGATTAATTTTTTTAAGTCTTTACTCAGGTGAAGTAAAATTCCGACATTTTTTTAAAATTAAAATTTTTAAATTAAGATATTTTGTGAGTATTTTATAGTTTTACGGAAGAATACGCGAGAAGCTTTACAAATAGTATAATATTTTATGTTTTTGAGCCATTAGTTCGTGATAGAATATGAAAATTTGAAAAATTAATCATTTACAATTTGAGGTTGAACTTTAACCTTATATAACTTTCAAAGGAGCCGACTTAGCAAAAAATGATATCAGAACTTTTTTTTAAATCGTTAAATTTCCTGCAATAATATGTTTTGATTTTCACTGGACAAAAATTCGTTCGAGTGCATTAAAATTCCAAATAAAAAAAAAAAATTTCCTGTGTTATTTAAATGGGAAATCGAAAATCACAATGCGTCACCTCTTAATATTAATATTAAGAGATCAAACTTTTCCAGAATTTTTTTTTCGTCATCTCGGACCATATTTTCATGGTAACTAAAAAAAAAAATTAAATTTTTTTTTTGGCCCACCCTAGTGTTTATGTGTATATAGCGCCAAGTACCGAGTGGAGGATAGAAAAAGGCTTGGTTTGAGGAACGTGTAAAGAGAAATAGAGAGTATAAGCTAGTTTCCCTTCCGAGCCGCCACTGGGGATGTTCGCCAAAGCTCACTATGGACCAACACTTTGCCTTCGGTGAGCTCTAAATTTCTGGAAATTCCAAGAGGACTCGAGGAATCCTGGGCGCACCCGAGCTACGCCATAAATCTGTCCCCCTGGATGTGCTCAGCTATGCGGAAGACGTTTGTGTATAGATATGTATATATATGGAGCGTAGAGGCACAACCGCCTTACCACCTACGAACCAACATCAACCGAGCAACCATCTTGAGCCAACTGGAGCGTCGTTTGCGCTCCTATACTCGCAAGAAGAATGATAATTCAGGCAGTTTCTAGCCACAGCAAAACACCGTCACAGAAAACAACGTAGCAGGGCCGCCACGGGGTAAAAGATCATGGCAAACGTCGACGGTGTTCTAACCTGTGCGATAAATCACGGAAATACTCGTAACCCTATATTTTCAAGGATGCTTATATATATTTTTTCATTGACAGGTTATCGGCCATGATGGATTTAACCCTTTTAGTGTCGCGCGGAAAACGGGAACTTGTGCGAAGATAACCGGTGGAATTTGACGAATTTACTGGGGGTTGGTAAAATGCTCATAAAAACCGAACTAAAAATGACATTTAAGAAATTTAAGATGCGGCGTATTGTGAGAGAAAGGGAAAATAATTTCATACTTATTATACTTCAATAGGTACTTATTAAAATACAGAACTCTTGTGATGCGTATAATAGGCGCCAACGCAGGCGCAACGATATATCGTCGTTGGCACTTTTCGCAAGTGTAGCGAACAACGATATAACGTCGTTCGACGCTGAAAGGGTTAATGACTGGCCTTTAGTGCTCGACTAAGCGTTCTCATGCCATTACGGATTACCGTCTGAAGGACTCGGTTGATGATTATTTATTTATTTCATTTGATCACTCTGCCATTCTACGGTGAGACATTAATCTGTAAACTGATGTCGTGATTTTTACGGACTGAAGAGATGTCGAGTCTATTGTTGAGTTTATGTCTAAAGTCTTTTCAAAAAAGTTCACCCGAAGAATTGCACTAAATGAACACTCGGGTCACTCGGTTCGGCTGCTGGTGCTATTTGTCTGATAGCAATGGTCGTTACTACTGGCCGGAGCTAACTTTTCTCGTAATTTGCGAATTAAGTGTTCTTTCGATATCCAGTCGGAACCCTAAATGCTCGACACTTAAACAAACAATTCAAAATTTCAATATGTGTTTCAAACCCGAATGTCTCGCAATCCGTTCTGTTGTGAGTGTTCCGGGTCTTAACTTGTAAAATGTAAAGAATGTGTTGATAATGTCGAGATCTGAAATAGTGGAGCTGCAATGAATAATTAAATTAATTTTGGCCTTTGCGAATGCTTTGTTGATTGAAAATTTTCAATTGAGTTCAAAGGTTTGATCATATGAGTAGAGATTTTTTTAAGTCTCTGAGATGACTGATCTCAAATAAAAAATTGTGGCGTCAATGTACAACAGTCGAAACATATGAAATTTATGAAATTTAAACTCAAATTACCATTGCGGATCACTCTATAATATTTTTTTTTATATTATATTAATATGATTAATATTGGAGTAGCATTGTAATTGTATTTCTCTTGAACTACCATATCTCGTTCGATTTATCTGATATTTTAAATGATGTCTGTTAGACGAGCTATCGAAAGTAATTGGCAAACATTTTCTACCGATTTCAAATATATATATATTCAAATTCTACAGAGCGGGAGCCGGGTAAATCTGTCTGTCGAATTTTATAAACGATCGTTTCTCTCTTCGTTCCAAGATTTCATTTCACGAGCCGTCGCACAGCGGCTCGTTTCCGGTGCTTCCTCTCCGTCTACTCCCATCCAACTCTCTCAATTTCTCTCTCACAGTGTGTCCGTCTCATTTTTCTTCTTCATTCTTGTTTGATCCGCAGCCATCAAACGCCGGTGTCGATATAGAACGACGAGGAAGTCTTGCAAATACCCGTCTTTTTCCGGTAGTTCGCGAGCGCGTCATCCAACCCCATCTTTTCTGACCTTCATAATTGTCATAACTTTCGGCATTTTCACTTTTTTTTCCTTTTATCACCCCCGGCGAGACGACGGAGGATAAAAGTGTTATCGAGACTCAGTGTGCGCACAGAATTGGGCGGATAGGAGGTGGTAGTTGTCACGGGGTTAAGGTCAGGCTGGGGCAAAGGTGATGAAAAACGAGGTAGAAAGATAAATGGTGAACGAACGGATGAAATTGGCAAGCGAACGCGTTGATGGAAAATTCATCTCGCATATGTCGGTCCTTCTTCTTCTTCTGCTTCTTCTTTGCTCCCTGTTTCCGGCTTTCGTCGAGGTGCGTAAGGATGTCGCGAAAGAAGAGTATTGACGTCGGTGGCTGCTTTTAGATATTACACCCAAGTCACGTTCCAGGACCGTATCCGCAATTCCGCACCCTCTCCCCTCATCTTTCTCCCGCTGTGCCACCGACACACCTCCACCCCAGCTCCGTGCTTTCCGTCGCCCGTTCTTCCCTTTTCAGCCCCGAGCTGAAGCGTACAGCCGAACGTCGCATAACTACTCGAACGTTTCTAGAGCGACGCGCAAGTTTTTACGAAAACGAATAAAGGAAAATAAAAAAAAAACTAAAAAACGACATAGGGATGTATCTAATGTGTTCAATGTACATCGAAATAAAGCAACGACACGAAAACTCATCGATGCTTTGTATATCTGGTGAATCCGGAAATCGGTTTCGGAGCGTGTCGAAACAGAAAGTACGATGCATATCAACACAGCATTTTATTTATTTTTTTTGCTATAGTTTAAGATAGAGAAAACTGCGACGAAAAAATGATGATATAATTATTATTGAGAAGTGAATATATTAATAATATGATGATATGATATTATTGTATCGCATATAATGTTACTATATTATTACAATGATGCTGATATGAGATAATTAAATAAAAAAATAGTATGACATTAATCATAGTTAAAAATAGAATTTAAAATCTATATGATCACGAGTTGTGGAATGGGAAAATCCTGGGACGATCTATTTAAATTTTTAAATTGGTATCCCACGAGAAATCTTTTTTTTTCCGAAAGTTCGTTGAGACTCTACTTTTCGATGAACCAGCTGAAGATAGCGTAAAACGGGGTATGTATGCTTCGTCGCACGTTGAGATCGATTCCTTTCTTTATTCTTCCCTTGTCTGGTGTAGAAAAAACTATCAATAAAAGATCGTGAAAATTAATGTAATCGTAAATTACGGAAATTAATTGAGCGCTCGGTGAACACTGTGAAAATTTAACATATAAAAATAGTCGTGAAATAAGGTGAATCGTGAAAACGTTTTCACAGCATTACGTATGTACAAGCAGTGGCGCATAGCTATATCATCGGAATAATGTCGTAATACCGGGGCGTCGAGAGGCCACCGCACGGAAGTATAAAAAAAAAGATTGATACACCCCCTCTGCCACATTCCTACACCGCTGTTGCTGCTGCTACTGCTGCTTATTTTGTTGGTGCTACGAACGTGCTCGGAAAATAATGGCTCGCATACGTCATGCCACGAGATTTATGGACAAACCCTTCAACTCCCCTACTTCTCTTCTTACGATCCTTCTTAACTCCTTACCCACCGAGAAAGATACGAGAACGTCAAAAAATAAAAGCCACAGCAATCCCCGAAAGAAGAAAAACCCACCCACGCAATTTTACAATCCCTAAATATCGAGTTAACACCATTGTCTTCATTCTCAACTACAAAAAAACGACAATATTTGAGAAAAAAAATTTCGGCTTCAAGTAGAAAAAAAATAATTTTATTTTCGTAACGAAAACTCACCTTCGCGACCGTGGCCCTCTTCTCTCTCTTTCCTTCGTTTTTTTTCTCTCGTCGCTCTTAACTCTCGTTCACCCGTTGGGGTTCTTCAGACTTTCCAGTTTGCCGCACACTCTACAACTGGTACTGCGGAGCAATACCTTTTTTTAACATTCTCCACACGGCTCACTCGCGTGTGTCCTGTGTTCGACAACCACGAGGGTTGTGCAGCTGTCGAGTTCCTTCGCACGATTCCGGCTTCCTCGTTTTTTAGTTATGTACCTATTTATTTTTCTCTCTCTCACTTCTTATAGAACAAACGATAACTTTCACGCCGTCAACACTTCCGAAGCTTGCTATGTCTCCAATCCGGCTCCGTTTCTACACTCAAAACTCTGTCGCCGTCTTCGTCTCGCGCCCTCGAAAAATTCGCGGGATTGACGACCGAGCCTGTACACTGTCGATAACAATTGGGAATTATTGAAATTATCGACATCCCACGGAAAATAGGGATGGCGATTGAATAAATAAAATGGAAAAAAAAGTTTAAAAATAAAAAACAACACGAACAACAAGAACTCGCGACTGAGTGAGTGACAAGCGAGCGGGAGGGACACGGAAAACGTGTCGCTTCGCGACGAAGCACGCAGCCCAGGATAAGGTTATAAGAGCCTGTAGGCGCCCCCGACTGTTTAGTTCGCGAGGAGAGCGTTATGGCGCTGAGGTCAATCCTCGAGGAGGGGAGAGGTGAGTCGGACACCGAGAGCGAGAGAGCGAAACTACGACCACCCCCGAGCCACAAGCATCCCCACGACGACGGCCCGACACGAGCAACCCCTCCACGACGATCTTGCGACGAAAATCCAGGGCCGAATCGGTCTGACCATGGGCCATGCGTTTTTTCGGTCCTACGCAAACTTTCGTACCTTCGGAACTTCGTAACTGATGAAATTGTCATGATTGTCACATTGAGGAGAGAAAAAAGCTCATCAATATCGCCTCGGTCGTATGATAACCGTCAATGGAAGTTTGATCGCGGCTAAAACCTTAAAATTGGTATGCCTGATTGGGACGTAGACCACAGTCAGGTTAGGGGTGAGTAGACAAGTCACGCAGGCTGTGGAGTGACGGGTTTGCCGTTAATCGAAGAGCAAATAGATGAAATTGGAAATTCATGTTGAAACGATGGATTTTTGGCGGTGACCACGTTCCATAGAGACGCGAAAGTATTACCCGCGAGAAGCCTTTGTTCGACAACAATGAAATATTCGTTAATGCGCGAAGGGGTTAAAAACTAAGCGAGATATCAAAAAATATTATTCTTCATTTTCGTCTTATTTTCGAGGTGTTCTATACGAAAATAGCATCAAATCGCGGCGCCACGGATATCATACTCTCCCCGCGAAACGTGCCGAACAAAAATGAAGAGAAAAAAACGTTTATGACACGCCGTGCGTAAGATGCGATTTTTCCGCTCACTTCGCTCGCGTCAAATCGCATTTACGCACCTCGTGCAATAAAAATGTATACTATACTCGTGCGAAAAACCTTTTCTTGACTCGTGTGATTGCAGCACTCGCCTTCGGCTCGTGCTACAAATTCACATTCGTCAGAAAAAATATTTTCGCCCTTGTATCGTAATATACTATGGACGACTTGGAGGAAAAGAGCGATGGAAATTGGGCAAGTGGGAAAAGGTCGAGCAGGAAATGAAGACCGAGAGGAAGAACGACACTGTGAAATGACAAAGGAATGACAAAGAAGGACGATGGTGGTAGGTACATAACCAAGAAACGAGAAAACGAGGAAAACGAAGGGAATTTTACATTCTGCGAGGCGCAGGACGAACCGTGCCAAGTGTTGACTCGCGAAGGAGTGCCGCTGTTATATATCAATGTACATGGATATGTATGTATGCATATATATATATAGCAGTCTGACGAAAAAAAACTCTTTTTGCCTACCATACCAATACCAATGCTCTCGTTTCACGACAGGATCGGCTGCCAAGTGGCTTTTTCGGAACGTTCAAATCTATATTTCGAGGTTTATAATAGTGTCCATCGGATTATTGACGACGACCATCGGTGATTTATTAATCGCAATTCAAAAAATCATTGGGTTTGACCCTTGACTGCCCTCTCTGACGTAATTCGGCCATGAAAATTCGTCATTTCTATTATTTCTCTTTTTTCTTAAAATAAATAAGATCGATAACCGGTTTCAATTTTTTGTGTGTCAAAAACAGTTATACGATGGATACAAAATATTTCAAATTAATTTTTTTTTATTTCTGAGAAAAATTGCACACGACCCCAGATGACGTTCTAAGAAAATGGTAACTGATGGTAGAAGGTCCTACTGCGGAAAGAACCATCGACACTAACCTTATCCGATCGTAAATTTTTTTTCTTTTTAGAAAATTCCGACTCACAATCAGTCTAATTATTGCAGCGATTAATTACGAAGATGATAATTTTTTTTTAAATCATTGAAGTCTCCAACGTTCGGACATAATATATCACGAGACTTCCCCACGTTATGTACAAAAAAAATCTCATGTCATTCTTCGGGAGGGCCGCGCATGGAAGGTGATTGCAAAAGCATCGGGGCAAAAAAGCAATCCGAAACGTCGAAAACCTACGCCACGGAAATTCTTCTGTCAGAATTATTATGGCAACGGCAGATGTAGGAAAATAAAACCCCCAAGGGTAAGAAACCGTTCGTGCGCGGTTTTAATGATCAGCCAGTTTTTTGTAATTAGTCGGTGGTTTCCGGAAACCAACACTGAGACCGAAGTACGTTCGGTTCCTCGCTTGGCTTTCCTGACACAAATGGAACGCGCGTTTTTCAACCGCGACTCATTTTAGGTCACACGATTTGGGCAAACTTTGTTCTCGATTTTCTAAGCGGAGGCGGGTTACCGGTTTGGCTACGTATGACGGTGACGATTTTTGGCCAAAAATATTTTTGGTCATCGGAACAATAGCACGAGCAGACGGGTTCGGTAAAGTTTGTTGAATCGTCAACATCAGCACATTTCTATTTCAGCAATGGAGCCCGCACTAATTCATTTCGAACCAATTGCAGAAGAATAATATATGTTAATTTGAAATTAATTCAATTAAAGAATTTCATTATTCATCACAAATGAATTCATGAGGTAGTCGATTAATGATAATGGTTATAATATCAATAATAATAATTTAGTATAAATGATTCCGGAAAACGAAAAATAAATTAATAGTTAACTAATTGATAACGTACTAATTGATAAAATACACAATTGAATGAATCGCTATGGCAAATGAATGGTTAATTTATTGAATTTGTGAAAACTCTGCGTGGTCGAGTTACGCTGAATGTGAAACGAGAGTGCCGAATGCTTGTGGGATAGAGATAAATTGTGGAGGGTTATGTTATAGAATTGAGTGTAACCCTGGCGCATATTTGAGTAATGAAAACTGCGAGTATTCCGCTCTACTGTCAAATAAATGCAAAAGGCGTGCGAAAAATGCAAAGTAATGCTAACCAAAGGGGTTGCTCGGGGGTCGGGTAAGAATGGCAGGTTTGCGTAAAACGTTTGTGAAAAGTGAGCTCGTGAAAGCAGCGAAAAGGTTGATCGTAATGAGTTCCGGTTCCGTTTTCCTCCGTTACAGACGTATGGCACCGTTTGGTCGTTGGTTACCATTGCACAGCCACGAGTCCCCGCCAAACCGCATGTAATTACACGACGTCGAGGTACTTGCGGACCCTGCACCTTTTTCCGCATGACGTGCGGGCGACCCAAGTGCAAACTCGTTCTCGCGATTTTCAGTCACCCAAATTCGAAAGTATTTAAAAAAAATAATGCTAAAGTTGAATTATGCCAAGACCTGCTGTTTACATTTTATTGAATATAATTAATGTAATGACCTCTGTCGTGCTAGTAGCGTTATTATTACCATTATTATTATTATTATTATTATTATTATTATTATTATTATTATTATTATTATCATTATTATTATTATTATTATTATTATTATTATTATTATTATTATTATTATTATTATTATTATTATTATTATTATTATTATTATTATTATTATTATTGTTGTTGTTGTTGTTGTTGTTGTTGTTGTTGTTATTATTATTATTATTATTATTATTATTATTATTATTATTATTATTATTATTATTATTATTATTATTATTATTATTATTATTATTATTATTATTATTATTATTATTATTATTATTATTATTATTATTATTATTATTATTATTATTATTATTATTATTATTATTATTATTATTATTATTATTATTATTATTATTATTATTATTATTATTATTATTATTATTATTATTATTATTATTATTATTATTATTATTATTATTATTATTATTATTATTATTATTATTATTATTATTATTATTATTATTATTAATATAGTTATTGTTGATCTGATATAGCTGCGGACCGAGGGGTACGGAAAATCTCAAAAAGCGTTGTTACATGGACAATTTCTCAGTCACGTATAATATACTGACGAGGTGAGCAAACGCTTATCAGCGGCGCCCTTCACAAGCAATGCACATCTTTTCTCTTTATTTATTCGTTTTTTTCATACTACACTACAATTTTTTTCTGCATGCTATTTTAAGCGGTTTTTAAAGAGCTTTTAAATGGAACTTACGGGATTAACGTAGCTATAAAATTCGCGAAGCTACGATTTTTTGAATGGAAACTTTACGTTCTTCCCATGTTAATCAAATGGAAAAACTTGAAAAATCTCGCGCGACCCCTAAAAATGGTCCGATCAAGTTAATTTTTGGGGCCAATTCTCCGGATGCAAGATACTTTGCAGTCAATGTATTTTGATTAAAATCAGAAAAAAAAAAATTTTTTCACCCTAGTGTACATATATAAGAAAATGGGGAATTATATTTGCCTATGAAGCACGGCACAATGAGAAGACCGAAGATACGTAAATAACAGAGGATATCGTAGGATTTCGTGACGCTACGAGCGTTGCATGCCAAACGCTACGTAACATTCTCCGCGAATAATTTACTTCCTGGTGAGCCAACACAAGTTTGACTTGAAAAATACAATACTTTCGATGACATCTATCGTAAGCGTTGGAAGAAAAGTGTGTTTTAATAAATAACAAACTTTTAAAACCATTTAAATTGTTGATACATTTCTTCGCAACACCCTTACATACATACATGCGTACATGATAAAAAAACAAATGATAAAAAGACAAATATGTTTATATTTAGCATAGGCACGTATAGCCGAGGTCAAGCCGAACGCATTATAGAAGGTTGAGTGTAATTTCACACATGACGTGACTCACCACCACCCGGGCGAACGGTACTTCCGTTCCATTCGACCCCGCCAGCCGAGCTTTTGCGCTGCTCGCTCTGTGTGCTCTCCTACTTCCGTATCCTGTACCCACATGCCCACATATTTATCCCTGTAATATGTATGTGTAACGCGCCGCATGAAAGAGCTTCTCTTCCATCTCCACCAGATCCACGTTCTCTGGACGCCATAACGCGAGCAATATATTAAATTGTCGAACTCGCTCACTCTCTCTCTTTCTCTCTCTCGCTCTCTCTCGAGGACTTGAAGAATGATATAGCCAAATTGACACTGATAGCTTGGAAACTTCTCGTTCGAGAGCTTTCACAGTTGTCAAAAAAAGTGTATTTAAAAAAAAACTAAAAAAACGGTCAATAGTTTCGAAACCAAGATTTTAAAAGAAATGTGTACTCGCGGTTATTCCCTTCAGCTCATTCAAATCATTCATTTTTAATAGAATTTTTATTTCTACTAGATTTACACCAGAATGGTTTCTCACCAAAAAACGTTGCTGCGTGTCAACAAATCGCTTTAATCTGTACATAATCGGGTGCAAGCATGAGCAAAACGAGGTTTAAGCTGCATATATACATAGAAGTTTATAATCCAGTGAGTTTATATATTCCAATTTCCATGGAAATTTAAAACGAAGCATAATCGGTTTGTCGATCCTAAATCTTGATGATGTAATATTTTCAGAATTTTCTGATATTTAGTTCCATTCGTTTTGCAGCCATTAACGTCTGCAGAAGCCATTCTCCCTTAAGGGGACAGAGTCACCTAAAAAGACCTTGTTAAATTCAAAAACTTATAACTCCTAAACCCTTTAGTGGAAAAATCTGAAATAATTCATGTATTATTATTCAATGAAAAACTGTCATTCTTCAAATTTTCAAGAATTTCTAACATTTATTAGTAACCATCCAGTAATATCTTAATTTTGAGTTGAGTAAACGTCAGGCAATCGCATCAAAATAAGTTCGAATACCGTAAACATGAAAACGTCATTCCACGATACCTTAAGTTGCCGATAACTGTACCTTTTATCAAAATTCATCCGTGCCACAACGTTATTCGTAAACACGGGGGCTCGTCGTTGGAATGACTGGGTTTGCATAGGCAAACCGGTTGCTATTATCCAAATTATTGGGTGGGAAGGAGATGAAAGTGTGAGGTAATCGAACAATGTGAGCCAGAGCGAAGCAGAGTGATTCGGTTTCTGGATCGATAGAGTGAGACGCCAAGAAGAATAGACATAGTGGGGCAGCAGCAGCAGCAGCAGAAGCAGCAGCAGCAGCAGCAGCAGCAGCACCGGCAGTCTCGTACTCGTAGTAGTAGTAGTTAGTAGTAGTTATCAAGGGGTGGAATTCGACTGCGGCCGGCCGCAAATGCCGGATCTCTCTCGCTGTCACACGTTTGTTGGCACCATGTTATCTCACTTGCAGCCTCGCATTTTCCCCGGTGGTGACTTGCCTTACCGTAATATCGGTTTCTCTCAGTTTTCCGCTACACCGTCGTTTCATCGGGAACGGGATGCACCAAAGCCTCCCCGTGTGAACGTCCCGTAGCCGCGTGGACGCGAGGTTATCTATCCCGGTATCCGCGTGCCCCAACCGACGCGTTAGCCTCGTCGGAAATCATTGCCACTAACACGCGCGCGACCAATTGTCAGTTCTGGTTCATCCTCTCATCCTACGAACTCAGTACCAGCGGGGTTCACTTCCTCCCTCAATATTATCGATTCCCGCAAATTCCGTTGGCATTGCCTATGAGCTCGTGTAACCGACAGAGATCCATTGGACCGAACACAATCGCGCGTTATTGGGATTATCGGGAGTTCCCGTCTTTCATTCCCTCCCCTCCTCATCGATGCTTCCGTTACGGACCGCCGGAACGGTCGCACTCCCTCAAAGACTTATTTCGCGCGTGAAATCTCGCTAGTAGACAATAGCAAAGGATTTTTAGTCCGGTAAATGGATAGTTATCGAATTAATTAATAAGTCGATTCAACAATCGGGACACGAGAATTCGTTTATCTAGGTCGTTCGGTATATGTTCTTAATGATGGCAGAAATATAATGTCGATTAACAGTTTAATGCCGATTCATATAGTTTCGAACAATCCACTTCGACGTATTTCGCATCTCGACTGTCTTCGGGTTTGCTTTGAGCGTTTTGCACCGTGGATTTTTTTTTACGCGCCGGTTATCCAGCTATGTCCACCCTGTTTTCATTATCGGTCAACCCTCGATTCTCAAATTCCAGAAGCTACATTAATTATCGCTCATCTGTACTCGTATTACCAAATCGATTGTTTACGAAACGGCCGGTCATCAATTTCCCAGCGATATAACTCGCCACCGCGCCAGAACTCATGGTGCGATTTGCTTGATGCCTGGATAAAGTTTCGACACCCTTCATTGTTATTCAATGTTTTCTTTTTACATATTTCTGAAGTCATCCGGTTTCACCCGGATTCCGAACCTGCATTCGACTATTCTGGTTTGCCGCTACTACCGTTTTACCCCTGGCTCTCGTACGTGCACAGAGTTTTCGAGTGTACAATGCATCACACCCACACGTATACCACAATCTGTATACCGAAAGCGGAGTCTGTAGCTTCTGGATGTGCAAGCTGGCAGTTCACATATCGTCTCGTTAAATGTATCCACTCGACTGTTTTCGTTCTGTGTTACCATTTTTATTCTTTTTAAAGAGCTTTCTTATCCGGTTTTTATTTTTATGTTTTTTTCTCATTCTCCCGGACTGTTTGATCGAGGAACGCTGTGAAATTGTTCGCGGACGACAATTAAATTCTTTAACGAGCTCAATCCCCGACTAATACTACCGGTTAATCCGAGGATTTTTTCAGGACCGAAAACCAATGGGAATCCCGATTAAAATTTATACGATGGCGGGTCTCATCGAGACGCCGCTGAACAAGTATAAATTTGTGAGATTTTTCGGCATTATTGCAATACGCGATGATGCATTTCAATTGCGAGAGCCATTGTAATAATTGCTGACACTTTTTCCGAGTCAAAAGATAGCGAAACGTGTTACAGATTAAAGGATTTATTTATCGCAGAAATATTGAGCGTAAAACTTTCATGAAAGGCCTTTCTGGCTGAAAAAAAATAATTACTTTACTTTTTTTTAATTTTGTGAACCGAATAGCGCGATCTATGGTTTATCAATCAATATATCCCACTATAGTGTTTCCATTCCAACGGCATGGCATAAATTATTATTTTATTGTTATTATTATTATTTTATTTATTTGTTATTCGCATTTTTACTAGATGCAAGAGAAAAATGTATATCCATACATATTTATCCAGCATAATTAAATCGGACACTTGACGAATGACATCGAAAGTGGAAAAGGTCGACATTGTTCAGACACGAATAAATTACAAAGTGCGAAGCTTTGCAAATTCACGAACAGAACACGTTTAAAACCGTGCAAAGTGGAAAAAGATTCCCGGAAGGCTTTGGTCAACGCTCGCGCGGATATTTCCGTATTTTTCCGTCTGGTAAATGTTAAAAAAATTTAGTTGACAGTTGATGTCACATACACTCATTGAATTTGTTAGGACGTCAGAAAACCGTCTTGGTTGTGGGGGGGGGGGGGGGTTGTATGAAGGGGGCAGCCTTAGTGGTGCGTTGAACGGCCAGTCAGTGGAAGACGGAGTTGAAGGTGCTACGTGAAACCGACTTGTGAAGCAGTTGCAAGAAGATGAAGTGAGGAAAAGATAGCGCTACAGGGATGGAGGATGAGGGTTACTCGAGGAAACGTCGGATTTTTCTTAGAGACGAGAGCGAGGTGATGCGGAGAGACACGCCAGAAAAATTCACAGGGTCGCTCGTGGGCGAAGCGAAGAGGAAGGGTAGGAGGGGTGCGTGCTACGGAGTGGATAACTCGTCCCCAAAGTACAGTAACCTCGGCGGAAGAGGCTCACCTCGGTACTCGAGAAGGTGAAGAGCAGGAGAAGACCTTATGACCCGTGCAAAATGTATTCCCCCTTCCCTCTTTGCCTCACCTATTCCTCGTGCTTAACGTGTTCCGTGCACTCGTTGTTCCCCTCAACGGTTGAGCCCTTTCTCCTCGTCCAATCCCTTTCCTCTGGTTTTCAAGCTGTTTTTCCTATGCTTGGAGCATGGGTAAATCGACCGTGTCCTCTAAGCCAACACTCGGAATTCCCGTTCGCCAAGATTACCACTATTTTCTTGCCTTTTATTCCACAATCCCTCACCCGGCTCCTCCGCCACAGCTCTCGAACAATGCTATACACGTCGCCTCTGACGTTGGATCCACGTACCCCAGCCGCGATGACAGACACGCTGTACGGATAAGCCGTGTACAGCGAACGAGAAAAATCGAGGACGAGAAGGCCGGGACACATTATTGGTTCGGAATCGTTCAGTTAAAGAAAACTGCCATTCCGGAGAAGCTGATAATTCTTCGATAAAGCTCGTCACTTCGGACTCTGTCCGACTCTGTTGCAACTGATACTTCCCGTTGAAAAAATATACACAGTGGATTAAATGTTATTGAATAGACATTTCATTTGTTTGTTAAAGATTATTTATGTTAGAATAAATCAAGAGATATTGGAGAAACGAAAAAAGGAATTGTTAGCTCAGCCGAACTGTCTTAACACTCTGTAAATTTTATTCTTCTATTAATCGTAACATTATTTAGAATGTAATAAAATGAACAAACTTGGATGTAGCCAATACTATTATTTTCGTCGATAGAGCCGGAAGCCACGATTTAGATCAAATAACATATCTTTATGAACGATTTTGCCAAAATATGATGAACAATTGGATGTAGGTATGATGACTTGTAATCCAGCGGTTGAATATCGAGACGACATACACGTACGCCCGCGTGTCAGCTACTTCAGTGTAATTTCAACGATTCAAGGTATGGCTATAATGGCTGTAATGCGATCTACAATTAAATTAACGCGGTCCGACGATTCGTCAACCCTCGCACCCGCCCCCGACAAATCATCATTAGCCGTAATTGCCATGGTTAAATTATAACGGCGACGTGAGAGAGATCCGTATAGAAACGACGCGTTAGGAGCGAGAAAGAGATCCTCAATGTACTACCGTTTACGCATTAATGGTCCATTTGTACGCGAAACAGGTGGAATTTTAGTGCGCCGTTGGTTCCACTCTATCTTTTTGGAAGAGAGTGCGCGAATTATTTGTTTTCGGTAATTTGTAATTGCGGATTTTAGCAATAGAACGATTATCTTTGTATACCTTATTTTAATTTGAGATTCGGTTTATCCGTATTTCTTGTTTTATTCTTAAAATTTGTTCTATCGTAGCTCGTATGCCCGAGAACCCTCCAGGTCGTAGTGGACCAACGAATAATATGTTATCGAATCTAATCTCTGTCTTTGTCTTTTTTTCTCGGTATTTCCATGTTTAGGTTTATAGTTATATTTCGATAAACACGAACGCACCCCTTCGATTAGATTATGCGGTTGAATAGTTACAACTACCAGCTTGGGCCCATTTCTGCTACCTGACCCTTACCCTACCTGGCCCGCCTATTCTATATACTATTCACCACCGTACCCGGAACGCCCGGTCTCTCCAACCTGAGCATCTTCCACAAAGCAGCCTTTTTCCAATCCTCTCGTACCGCGTTTCTTAACTACACGCGGCTGTCGCGGCGGGGTTAAAAACTATTGGTACCCGCGGTACGTATTACTCGCCGCAAATTACACTCATGGTCGAGTGATGGACCTCGCGAATCCACGTGTCTTACCACTACCGAACTATCCCCTCTTCACCGATCCCACGCAAAAAAATAAATGCCCACATGATAAATACTCGGCAACAATACGATATTTTGTTTCCGGGTACCAGCCAAAATCAGTTAACATAATTATTTATTGATTTATCGTATTCTATGATGTCGGTGAAAAAAACGACAAAATTCCATGGCAACTGTGCGATTGTGGTTGGAAATACTTTTATCCAGCATTAAACGTTCGACGTCGAATTCAGCTGTCATGAGTGAAACAATAAATAAAGTTATAAAATACCCAATTTATCGTAAATTAAAAAACGTAACAACTTACATTCGTGGCTAAAACCTGGAAAGAGAAAAAACCATTTTGATCCATTAATTTTATTCTCGTGAACGTTCGTCGTTCGACTCATTATATAAATAATAATATCGGTATGCGTTTATACCGATTACTAGTTTGCTTAGTAGAATTGCGTTATGCACGTACCTTCTGTGATACTCCGAAAAAGATCTCGGCCTGACACCGACGATGCTCAGTCGAATCTCTGGTCATCCAGGAAATTCATTACAAATTAATACCGTTGAGTCCAAACCTGTGAATGAAGAGTTATTACATGTCGTCCGTGCCGAGCCGATGGGTTTTCCCGTTTGTGGTTCTTGCGGGAGGTAACCTACGTTTCCTGCAGTCATAAACCCACTCGCTGACCCACACCACATATCATCCGGCTCCGGTCTACGATGGTCAGACGCTTGTTACACGCAACGTGTCAGCGCCGTCGCATATGTGTAGCGATGCAATGTTTATGGAATATGAACTAAAAAATGACCAAATTTAGACAATTTTAGTTTCTTCGACCATATTAAATTTATACTTTCGATACAAAATTTCACTCCAGGGACCTAAAAAACCCATGTACAACCAGTTTCGATTCAATCTTGTGCCTAATTTGATCAATTTCGATTTTTTAAGCCGCCATATTGGATCCGCCATTTTGAACTTTTAAAAAATAAAAATTTGCTCAAAAAGTACGTGGATTTCTCTAAAAACCCGTAAAAGGTTCATATTTTTTGTATGTTTATTGGCAGTTCTACATAATTATGAAAGAAAGTCAATGAAAATAGTATGTTAATCAAATGGGAAAAAGTAGGAGGCCAGGTGCACCCCTTAATATTGAGACAGAGCGGAGTACTTTTGGGACGATTTTTTTTATTATTATTTGGAAAAATATTATCGGTGAGCGTCGTTAAAATTCGAAAGTCACCCATATAAGGGCCACCCTAATATATATATGTATATATATATATATATATACAGTGGCTTCACGCGGTAGAACGAGCTACGCCACTCTATGTGTACATACGTTGTAGGACAACTGAGTAGTAGGGATTTCGAGACCTACCCAGGACGAACACGTGGCCAATTAAAGAGCATTATATTGGAGGTTCCCGAAAAAAACACGTGATTCAGTTAACGTAGAATGTCTCATATGTAATACGAGGCATCTCCGGTGGCTCGAGTCAATTTTTATGTATGTCTATACAAATTCCTATATATAACATATAATATTAAAGTCCATTCGACGAAGAAGTGTGGAGCAACCAGGGCGATACCCAAGGCAAGCGACCGAATTTCCCTGAATGTTATTACCGCAAGCAACTTTGATATGCGCATTCTCCATTATGCGCCCGAGCACGTACAACCGAGCAACAGCTATCAGGCCCTTACGTTGTTCATATATATATATATGTATATATCGCGAAATTGGATCGTCTACAACAATGTCAGGATGCGAGAACGAAGAAAAGAAGAAGATTGAATCGGGTCCGAGCTACCGAAGGAGCGAGAAGAGAGGATGGGTTTGTTGTCTCGGGAGACAATTGTACCGTCGAGCATTTCTAAAGAAGGAGATAAAGCGAAAGAAAGATAACGAGATGCAGAAATGGCATGAGAAAGGGAGATGGTGTCGTGGGCGAAAAGAGAGAGTCAATAATTACGGGATCGGCTGTGTGACTCCGAGGACAACGATGAATAATTAAGTGAACGAGGAGAGGTTGGTTGGTTCCGCCGGTGCGCCGGTTCCGGTGCTTCGGAATTCCGTTAAAGGACAAACGCAACGATGAAACCATCCCATTTGAAAGTCGTTCCCATCGAGCTCACGGACGAGCGTAACCTCGACTTGGTCGCGGAATTTCCTCAAACATCCCCCGCTGTGCGCGTTACTTGCCAGACATTTCCGTACTATACCTATGGTAACATTAGTTTTTACGAGTTTGGTATTCTCGAGAAAGCTCGTGGGATCTAGCGCGATGGGGAAAGGTTAGGCGGCTGCGGCGGCTGGCTCGGTGACTTCTGTATATTTTATGACTCGACTCTGGCCCTGAGGGCTGTGGGCGCCCCTATAAATACGTACCAAAACCGCGAATGAAAGAACCAGTCGGCAATACACCCTCGTATTCCCATGTTACGTTCCATCCTTGAAATTCCTACCTACCCATCGCCCCGTGGTTGTCGCGTTTACTTTCCCCGCAATTGGGCCATCCGGGTCACTTACGTTACCTCACAAAAACCTTTCCCCGACTATGTTTCACCTCTCTGTATTAGTCATTTATTTATTTATTTATTTATTTGTTTCCATCCACGCAGTGCAGCAGGAGCTGGAATATGTTTTCTTATTATACCCTGATACCAAGTTTTACTTATTATATTTTTTTTTCTATTTTTCCGAGGTTGAGAGCGGTTGTATGACCGACGTCTTGGTCTTCTTGGATTTTTGGACAACCAGCCGTTGGGGGTATAAAATAACAATGCTCAACGTAAATTTATTTACAAAAATATTTTTCTTTTTATTATTTCACACTAAATTTGACATGAAAACGTTAATATCGATGGCGTTGTCGGACGATAAATTGCCGACGCCTTTCGAGATTATCGATACGATAGGTGAAACAATGCAACAAAAGAGAAATTTAATGTTCGATGAACGATTTTTAACACGACGGTCAAATGACATTGATTATAGTAACGATTGAACCTTCGGATATTCGAGTCTGAAGCTGAAATGAAAAAAGAGGAGAAAAAAAAACATTCCTTCAAGCGTCATGTGGAAAAATATTGGCGATGACGACAGCGACAAAAAAATAATTGAGTTAACGGATATCTACCGATCACAAGAAAAAAACATCGATTATTTGTTCGTTTTTAAGTTTTCGTCGTTTTTTTTTTCTTGTTTTTACGAGTGTCTTTTTCGTTATTTTTCTTACAACATTAATGCTGAGTATTGCATTTTTTCCTGCACTTTCGCACTAGGCAAGGCACGTTGTCGAGTCCGACAACTTGTTTTACGTTGTTCCGACATATTAGTTATTTTTCCCTCGCAATAAGTGTCGGGGAGTTTAGGAGGATCGTTATATGAAGGCAATAAATGCTTTCTAACTCGAAAATAGATTATCTCTGACAAATATATATGTGTTTAAAAAAAAAAAAAAAATTTATTTTCCAACGGGCCACACCGGAAATAGTCAGCTTAGATAGAAAAAAAAATTCTGGCAAAAGATAAACATTCTAGGTTGAGTGGTAGATCCCCCTCAATTGACTTTTGATATTTTTATTTCTTTTTTTTTAATTAAAGACAGATTAGTGTTGGCAAAAATTTTTTTTTGTGCCTACACCTGCCAGGGGATCAGCTTAGTCTCAAATAAAACGTTCTTAGAATTTTAACTCTTTAATTAAATTTAATAGGGGAGATATATAAAAATAACAAAACACTCAGATTTCAATATTCATTATCAAATGGAAACTGATGATTTTGTGAAGTACAGGAATTGCTCCAATTCCTGTATCAATGTTTCAGTGTATCAGTAATACAAAAATTGCTTCAGAGTGTACTTCATAAAATCATCAGTTTCCATTTGATAATGAATATTTAAATCTGAGTTTTTTTCGTTATTTTTATATATCTCCCCTATTAAATTTAATTAAGGAGTTAAAATTCTAAGAACATTTTATTTGAGACTAAGCTGATCCCTTGGCAGTTGTAGGCACAAAAAAAAATGTTTGCTAACAATAATCTGTCTTTAATTTAAAAAAAGGAAAAAAAATATTAAAAGTCAATTGAGGGGGATCTACCACTCAACCTACAATGCTTATCTTTTGCCAGAAATTTTTTTTCTATCTAAGCTGACTATTTCCGGTGTGGCCCGTTGGAAAATGAAAATTGTTTTTTTTAAACACTCTAGTGTATATATATATATATATATATATATATATCTGTATGCATAGCTGTGTCCAAGGATGGGTATTCATTCAATGAAAATGTATTCGAAATCTAATAAGTAATGATTCCACAGAGCTGCCAACAAAACTTAAAAAATTGTTTCCATTTAGATAGATGAATAATTGGTCGTCAATGAATTTTATATATTGGTTAATAATAAAAATAAATAAACAATATTTGATATAAATATATAAATTCGTGATAATTCAGTGATAAAAATGAGTTTCGAATATCCTTCCGTCGAATGTAATGCACATCCCTGGTTATTTATGTATATAGAAATTCTAATTGAATGGGAGTAACGTCCGTTTAAACAGCCGAAGCTCGACCACCTTTAGTGATTTTGAGCGGAGCTTTGAAAATTTTGGAGCGAGGTAGTGGGTTTATTATTGTTAATGTTAATAAATAGAAAAGGAAAACGAAATAAACGTAAAAAAAAAATTGGTGAGAAATGGGGATCGGTGCTCGGAATCGGTAGTCTTACACTCGGTTCGTAGTAATTTTTATGATGCAAACATTTTTCCGTTCGGTCGTCGAGGCTATCAGTGTTTTGGAAAAATTTTTGGAAAATTAATTATTGTCGTGAAAAGTGAAAGTTGCGCGGAAGAAGTGATAATGCAGCGATCGGTTAAAATAATTCGAACGTTTTAACATTTTTAACGTTGTCCAATCGATGCAACTGATTGCAGTTGTGACAAGTTTTAATGACTGCTTCAACATAATAATTTTGGCTCCCGGCAAGAACGTATTGTTGCCTAGAATTTCGCGCTCGGCCGGAAAAAGATAAATCAAACGAAAAACCATACTGAGATAGTTAATTATCGCTGTCTGCGATTTGCCCAACACTGAGAACAGTAATATTGGTTTTTCGGAGCCCCGAAAAATTGACAGTGCTCGCTCCGACACTCTCGAACGATGCCCTGAAAAACGTCGCAGAGAAATATCAATGCTACATCGATTGAACGAAAAACATTTTTTAATCGCTTTCGAAGAAGGCCAGACTGGTGTAATTGCTTCATCACTTTTTTTCTTTGTTGTTATCCTCATGAAATTCGATAAAAAATCTATTGACTTATCTTTTTTTCATTTGACAAATCTATTTTTGTGAAGTAAACATCTGATTTTAAAAAAAAATCAAATTTTACACTAGTCCGGATCTTTAAAACTGCGAGAGATTATAAAAAAATTTTGTTTCGAACGTACATCGACTGTATCTGCGTTGTTCCAGACTTCGGGACCGGAAGCGTCTGACGTCGTTTGATTGTTGTAAAACGTTGATCTATAACCCGATTTCAATTACAAAACAAGAGAAAAAAATCTTTTTCATCATTCTACACTTATAAAGAACAATGTGTAACGAGCCTTGTTAAAAATCTAAGATCGAGCGTTAAATTTGACAAGAATGGATGAATAAATTCGACAGCGAAATACAATAGTTCGAAAAGATCTTCTCAAAGTATATATCCATATTATTTTTGATAATTTATTAAATAAACGTACCTAGAAAGATAAAGAGTATGATCTTTGTTCGTATTTTTTGGTTGAAGCTTGTTAACGCTTGCGTGACTTCCGCTGTCGCTAGCTGCGTAAAATCGAGATTTTCCCGCGCCATAATTCATCTCGGCTCCCGATCCATCGTTTCTGTGATCTTCCAAATACCTTTATGACCGTTAATAGGCATGTAAATTTTATTATTTCGAAGACAAAAAAAAACGTAGATCCGCCGAAAAAGATGGAATAAAAGGATAAAAATACCTGGAGTGCGCGCACTGAAGATAGTTCTGTAGCATCTGATCAACGTACTGATGGGGTCTGCTTTTTATTCTGACGCAAAGAACGCCCTCGACGCTGTTATTACCTGCGGTCAGAGCCGGAGGACTCTTCGGTCTTTTTGCCATGGACCACAGTCTTTTGCTCACGGATTTTCCGATCGAGCCGAATTGTTTTGCAACCCCGAGTAACTGCTTAGCAGCTTTGCTCTTGTTCGACGATGAACCATCTGCGTCGGACAGCCTGTCGAGATCCTCGGACGTCAGAGTCTGATACTCACAATCCAAGTAATCACGAACCAAAATTTCCATCTGAAACAACGACAACAACGAAATATGCAACATTTAATATAATAATATGTCGGACTTGTTGAACAAATGCATAACGGAAAAATGGAAAATAATAAAAAAAATATTGTCAAACTTGTGTGAATTGTTGGAAAATGTTTAAACTTTGAAATAGCTTCGTTGCTTGCAATGAAATACAATGCACACAGTTAAAATTTTTATTTAATTAAATCAATCGATTATGGTCTCCTCGTGAAGGTAGCAATGTCCAATTGTGAAAAACCCTCAGCTTGGTCAACTCGTCGATTAGGGGAAACGTTAATATTTCGAAATAACGAAAAGATGTATAAAACCCGATGTAAATTTGTCGATGGAATGGTATTTCTCGATAAACGTGATAAACGAGGAATTTAATTCGTTTACGGTATCTTGCTGACACTGTAGAAGATGCTGCGAGGCGTTCCAGTCCCAATCGGGCCCGGGATCGACGGCAAAAAGAACGGGAAGCAGTTGACCGGTGTCCGGATCGACGAGTGGTATACTGACTCCCTCGCCGCCGCCGCCACCGCCACCGCCACCTTCGGCGAGAAACTCGTTGCCACCATCGACCGTTACCAATGGAGAAAAATGCGCCGAATGATAAGCCAGGAGCAGAGGAGTACGGTGACACCGCGACGACGATACTTCCAGAGGTAGATAAATCCCGCCGAATTGTATCGGGGCGAGCGCTATGCCCTCTGAATCTCGAAGCATCGTTTCAGCGATTATTATTATCGGCCTTCGTAAAACGTGAGCCAAAGCGACAACGTGAACCTCCTCCAGACTTTGATACGATGTCGCTGTGGGATTTCGCGGATTTGCCGATGCCATCTCGACGATACTTTCCCATTCGTTTACCCATTCGGCTTCTGTGTAAGATAAACCGGCATCAGCGTTTAGTCCCATTTGTCGCCATTTCCATCTTCTGCAAAACCATTTCGAAATACGTGCAAGCCTTTTCTTTCCCCAATATTTTTACATATTTCGTAAACACGTTGTCCAACCCAACTTTCACATTTAATCGAACAATCAATTTTATTTATTTTAATAAAATTCATCATCATTCTCATTGCATAAACGACCATCCTAAATTACTATGGATATATGTTAACACTGTTTGTTTAAATTAAGTTTTTACATTGAAAACAACACAAATAAACGTTACCTAAACAACGCGTGTCGATATTCGCCACGCGAAAGAGTATCGTGCAACGCGTCACGAAGCGTCAACAATCTGTCATGGAAGCCCCACATGCCGAGTGAAGCAGCATGCAACAAACAATTGCCATCTCCTTGAGTAGCCAAAGGCCAGAGAACTCTGGTTCCACTGTTTTTCCCTCCGCACCACCAATTCAGTCTTCCAGCTGATTCCAACGAGCTCAGGCATCCTCCCTCTATCAAATCCCTTTCCAAAAATTGACGAAAACAATCTAAACCAAAATGTCTATGTATAATAACAATTTTATTTCCCAGACATTGTCCTTGAAATAGAGCAAAAATTTTTCAACACTCACCGGGATAAACAGAAAAATCTGGCAATGAAAATGTAAATTCGGGGGTATCTATGGCTCTCATGGAAGCCAATTGAGAACGAGCGTGCGATACAATTGCAGCATTCTCCGTAGCTCGAGAAATTCCTCTGGCTAATTTTTTTGTCGCCCCGCCTGTGCCGCTCTCCAGCGTCGCGTTATTAACAGTCGCATCTTTCTCCAAACCATCGTACAGAGATAACGCGCTGCTCATATCGCCGTTTCGGGCCTACATAAATGATAACCACAAATTAGATAACCGGCGTTGCATCAATTTTTAAAAATAATTCATTATTATTTTTCTCACAAGCCCATCTATGACTGTTTTAAAGTATATTTTAAGTACGGATGATGTCTCTTGAAAGACGCAACAATGTCTATTACACAACCCTAACCCCCGCAGCTTTCAATGTTAATTTAAGCAGATTACAAACCATTATCAAAGGCAATGCGGCGTCCGTACGTCCATGAAAGAAGCAAATCTACGTTTCATTTTGCAACAAAATTATTTCTTCTGACAGAACCTGATAATGAACATTAGCAAATACAAAGGAAACTTGAAATATTATTATTGTGAAGCAATAAACGAGCTTTGCATGGAAAAGTTGATGAAAAAATCTACGAAACATTTATTCTTACTTCTATACATATGTACGTGTATATATATATATGGGCACAACCTCATCATTCTATCTAGTCTTTTTTTTTTTTTTTTTTTTTTTTCTAACCCAATTGTCACACAAAAGTATTAGTATCAACGAAAAAGTAGACAATGGAGAAATTGTTAAATAAACTGATCAAATAAAACAATTAAGGAGATGTCCTACTGTTCGATTGGTAAAGGAACCTGTAAAGCTTTGTTCTCAGTCGGGATTGATGTCTCGGACGAATAACGACAACGATTGACTAACTATCAAAATTCGGAGATGAATTGTTATTGTATTCTCTTCAAAATATGAACGGTCCCGGAAAACAACACTTTCGAAGGATTTCCACTATCTCTCTCAAAGGTGTAAAAATCTAATAAATAAAAAAAGACATGCGTAGCACATAACCGTAAAGAGAACGAAAATCGCGTTGATAAGGTTAAATAACGATAATACAATAATAATAATAATACATAATCTCGTTTGGGGCACTGCTAAGCGTAGGTGGGTTAGCGACCATTAGCGACGATCGCACAGCTGTGCACGAGACTGCATTAATCTCTATGCGGATGGATATATCAGTTACGTTACAAAAATAGTTCAGCTTCGGTAGCTCACGGTTTCAAGGTCAAACGAAAAAGTAAATAAAAAAAATTTTAAAAACGGAAAAGTGTTGAAAAAAACAACGAAAGAATAAGTTAATAGCAACGCGTAGCTACGCAATCAAAACATACGCGCGTCACTACCTCCTCAACAGGTGCACGACTGAAACGGAATTCTACGTTTTCCCGGACGAACGATGGAGCGAGACGCGTAGATTACACGAATTGCCCCCGAGTTTTGGAGAGTTTCGTCGGCGTATCGCCTATAAACGTATTACTAAACACGACAGAAACCGCTACAAAACCGAATAATCCGAATATTAACGGTACGGATAGTTTCATTATTTTTCAACTTTTTATCGGTTCATTCAACGTTTCGTCGGGAGTCGATACGATAACTTTCGGTTCGCAATACATCCACTGTTTTCGTACAGTTTTATTGTTTTTACAAATATTTACCCTTTTCAAAATCTATTTTTATTTAAATTTATTCCGGTTTTTTTTTTTTTTTTTTTTTTTTTTTTTTTTTTTTTTTTTTTAATTTTTTTACACTATCGTGACACGGAATTGCTTTAAATTATTCGTACACGACGAATTCTCAAGCTTCATGCTCTATCGTTCCAGCACCTCGTGGTTATTCATTTTTATAATGATGAAAATAATAATAACGGCAAGTTTCAATGGTCGGACATGAATTAAAATCGTTGAGGCTTCGTTTAAAAACATAACCTCGTACTTGGCCTTCCACGAGCCAAGTGGGCACTGAGAGAGAACCATCGGACCAGAGGGTTATGCCTATATATTACGACCTCATGGTCGTCACGTCGATGTGTAAATGCCGTTGTGCATGACCGCACCTATGTGACTCAACATATCCACACATAAACGCAGGCTAGCTTTGTTACGTGTCGTCTGTCGCTCTAACATTGCTACAAGTGCAAAGTAAATAGGTCAATCTTCCCAAAATGTTCTTCTCCCGTAACGTTTACCTATCGGATTAAATACAAAAACGATTGTCAACCGGTTTCTCGTTTTCCATACGACAAATAAATTTAGACCAACAACAATGGATTACAGTTTTGTTTTACCGACCGACCAGTAGCCCAATATTACCTGATGGTAATGGGATACTGCTCAGTCGGTAACAGAAAACTGTAACCAATTGTTTGGGGCCCCAATTGTTTTGTCGAATAAAAGACGGTTCTTACATCATGCGGCTGAACATTGTGCATGATGTAAAGACCGCCTTTTATTCGACAAAACAATTGGGGCCCCAAACAATTGATTACAGTTTTCTGTTACCGACCGAGCAGTATCCAGTCTCTCGAATTAGCCCGGGAAATATTACGAGGCAATTTTCGACGGTTCTACGTCCGCAAATGTAACCAAGCTGCGAGATTTTCATGTCGTAAGTGATGCGTATTTTGTTGTTGTTAATAGTAGTAAACAAAACTATGATGACTGCAAACCATAATTTCATCACAATACGCGTGTATGGTTTTTTCTTTGAATGCACGATAGTTGGTAAGTACACGAAATTTCCGGAGGCATCTTACCATGGATTTATAATTATTTTAAATCAACCAAGTCTGGAGCATATCGATGTCCGTCTGGAATACTGGAAAGACTGACAGAGGTCTCGAAGTTAAAGAGTACGATAATTGCTGAATAAAAATTTAAATCACCTTCGTTTTTGTTCTTGAAAATAAACAAACGGCGCTACAGGGACAATGTTAAAGGTGCGTGTGAGATATCGATTGTTCGTGCGTCGATACTCGGGGGGGGGGGGGGATTCGAGATATTATGCATAAGACGGAAAATTCAAACTGATTCAAACGATCGATCGACGAACTTGTCTCTGTATAGTGATTATTCTGGGCTCGTCATAGCAGTTCGATTATCCACTCCCGATAAAGGATGGAAATAAATGACGTTGCAATATATACGATTAAATTACACATGACCGTAAGGATGTGTGATACAAATTGCGGTCTCTCTCTCTCTCTCTCTCGTTATTTCCCGCTCCATCTCCCAACTACCGAAGGCGCTGTCTCACTCGCACTCATGGGGCACACTCATTGTCAGTGGATGTACGTACGTACGTTAACGACAACGTTAACATATTGAGTTGTCATTAATTCATTTTCAAATGACATGTCCGTAATTGTTATGAGCGACAACTTAATAAACAACATGAAATTCGAATTTAGCAGTAATAAAACGAATATAATAGTACACCAGCGCCGCCCCGAGTGCGGTTGTTGAAGAAGAATGGGGAAAACACACATCGCCGCATTGCCGGTTCTCGGACCGGGACAATTTGGCAGTCCGACGATGTACGATGTACGCTCTCTCAGTTCTCATGTCCTCGATCACACTTCGTGGCAGTGTTTACGTCTGCTGTCAAATCTCAAATGTTGGACGAAACGGTTGATTGATGAAAATAAATAAATTGGGTGAAATAAGGATAAATGTTAAATCGATATGTCGAGTATAACGATATCAGCGGTTCGTACGAGAACGAGTATCCTCGACAAGCCATTGAGCAAAGGTAAAGGTGAGGTTAGCCTGAGTTGTTATGCTCTATTGTTTTCGGAGCTCGTTCAGTACTGTCAAAATCGCGTTTATACCGTTCCCGAACTCCAAACGAAGTAAGTCGACGAACAACTATTTTTCATTCGGGCGGAACAAACGCACCTAATGTCAATAATGTAAATAAATCATGCGACAGATTGGCCGATATGGGCGCAGAGGTTGGCCACAGAATAACCGATCTTCTTGTGGTTCGCGAAAAAAGTGGCAAGAGAGAGACTAAGTTGCTCAATGCTTTGCTCTTTGTCAAGAGTACATTGTGGAAGTCGTTGTTCGGAAGAGAAGCCGATAAATTGGAACATGCTAATGATGACGAACGTACATACTATATTATCGAGAAGGAGTCGTTGGTAAACAAATTTGTATCAGTTCCAAAGGACAAAGGGAGCCTCAATTGTGCTTCGTTTGTAGCTGGAATCGTCGAAGCTGTGCTCTGCGATTCCGGATTCGTGAGTCAATCAGCCCATGATTAGTTATCTTTTATAATTATGCGCTATTGTTTTTTTTTATCAATTTTATTTTTCAGCCTGCCAAGGTAACGGCGCACTGGCACAAAGGTACAACTTACATGGTCAAATTCGACGACTCGGTTGTTGCGCGTGACAAACAGCTGGACGATCGATAATAGAGTTGTATTGTTATCGTTATAATAAAGGAGTATCTGAGACATTGCTTGGGATGAGTAACTGCTTACCATTACTCACTTTGGTGATACACCAAACTGGAAACTGGAAAAACGTATCGGCGACTGATTATCAGATTAATCTTCAACAAAAAATGTTGTCAATTAATCATTTTATCTAAAACTTTCATTTTCAAACGAGAATATCTGGCACATGAAATATCTACCATTCAATGGAACAAAATAAACTATGGATTAGCCATTTTTTACTATAAGAGCTAATTGGTATTGTACAAACGATTGTTGCATTCAATTGTTGTCAGAATGATAGGAAAGAGGCTCGCATTGTTTGGAGTTAAAGTGATACTTTGGCAGGCATTGACTTGAGCGTTGAATTGATTCAGTGCACAAGAAACATTCCTCTTAATTTTTAATTCTAATCTGGGAAAAGGATTTGTTTTTATATTTAAAAGAACAAATTTTATTAATTTTTCTGTATTATCAAGTATTCTCGTTTATTTTCCATCTATACATTTGTCTTAGATATCTACAAGATATTTTTTTTTTCCTTTCATTTTATTAATTTACGTAAACTTGAATTCTCTGTCACGGTAGCTGATTTGACCGGTGCGGTACTTGCGCTCCTGTTCATCCTTAAAAGGGTATTACATTGATGTTATGTTTTATTGAAAAATGACTGTAAACAACATAGAAATGGATAAGAAAGAAGTTTTTAAACAAAAATTGTAAACTCTACTTACCCTAGATCCAAATACAAAATACATAACTACAAGAATTGGAGCAATAGACATCGCAAAGTATGAGGCTCCATTTTTTGCAGTTGGCTTAAAGAAATGAAATGCTGTTAGCCTCATGGACGAGTGACGTTGTATAGCAGGGTCGAACTGTGAAAGGAAATGTGTTGACATTATGTAACAGTGTATGAAACAACATTAATATTCAGTTATAAACAAAGAAATCGAACTTAGTGATTGGAAAAATCGTGTGTAGATGGAAATAAATGGTAGAAAAGATCTGTCATTAACGATTTTAGATGTAGGAAGTTGAATGGAATTGCGATATTAACGATGATGGAGAGGGTAGGTTATTCAGATAAAACTTGCCAGTGCGCCTCCCTGGCCAGATGCCATTTTATAAGGATTGCCAATTTGTTTGAGATACTCGTGACGAAGTTGGGTGCGTCTTGCAGCACGGGCTTCCAAGATTTTTCGTTCAGTACTCGTAACATCGTAAGTCTCGCGACCAGACATGATTATTTAAGCTCTAAATCAGCAGGACAACTGCTCTAAAAAGCTCCACAGATACAGTCGAGTTTCGATCCAACGGTCCCCAAATAAGAAAGATTTACATGGAACCGCACTTGCCATGTTAGATTTTGGACGGTGCGATTAGTGTCGTCTTTTAATGTTAGATGTCATCACTGTCCTATCGGTGCGACAGACACATGAAAAAAACATATAAGCGGAGCAAAGCTAGATTTAATTGTATGCGTTTACACGGACAAGCGGAGCAGCCCCATGGGCTCGTACTTATCTCCGCTCCGGGGTTCCGAGGACTACCAAATTCTCCCATAACAAGTGCGATTCCATGAAAATCTTTCTTCTTTTCACGGTCTTACATACAATTCCGGGTCCAGTACAAAAACTTCGAGCTATTGTCATACATAGATACGGGTGTGCCATAGGTTAGATGTTACATTGCAAAACGTTCTCACTATGTCCACAAATTGTTGTGGCGCTTCGCTCGAAAAACCCGGTAAGCTCGCCGATCCGAGTTTCCATAATCAATCTTTGCCTATGTAGTAACCTCATTTTTTCTTACCCCCCCCGTAGTGGGCGGTCAATCGATGCAGAACTATTTGTTATTTGTTGTTGGATGTTTTTTGTGATTGAGACTAAACGTTTGGAAACGGTTTTCTCAACACAATGAGCGTTCTCTTTTTAACTTATAACCATATAACTATTTATCGATTATAAATAACGAAATCGAAGTTAAGAACCGCGTGTTTGACTGGTTATTTCTTGCAATACATTTGAGCCGTTCGTTATAACGTTAAATACAATGCAGAACAACGGACGAGCGCCCGGGACATCCGAGAATTTTCATTTATTTTAAACGGATGCAAAGTTGCTGAGTACTCCGAAGATTTTGTATAAAAATCACTCAAACATTTCAGACGATTGTCGTTCCTCCGTACAATTTTAATTTGGTATACTTCATTGAATGGTCGACTAAAAAATCGAGTATCATTATTGTTATTCGTGTTTTTGTTATATCAATCTCATTTCCAGTCACATGAGTCTGTTGTCTGTTTCGAAACACATGACTATGCGTCGATCGGGTTACCGGTTCAACGGGGGGTGGAAACGCGGCGCGTGATGCGATAAAGGCTCACACATTCATCGTCTTTCATCTAACGATTATGACCGATCGACGTACGTCGTATTCGTCCTATACATATATATATATATATATATATATATATATATATATATATATATATATATATATGTATACAGGGTGTTTAAAACATTCTGTATGGACAGTTTCGATTATTGCTGAGTCTATGAGTACTTGGTAAGGTAAAACTTGGCCACTTGGTATACATATATAAATAAATATATGCGGAAGGAGGATATTCGTGATTCATACGACGATACGAGCGCTCACTGGACAAAGAAGGGGCTTCGGGGGCAAGGAGGGTGGTTTCGACAAGCTAAACACAACAACGACCGTCGAGGGCCCACGAAAGCTACATATTGCCTCGGCTCTTCCGCGCATTAGCTCTCCAGTTTTCAACGACGTCGCTACGACATACCGAAGCTCCCGATAAACTACGTTCCGTAAGTGTTGAAACCAACTACGCAATACAATGACATTTCTTTGTGTTCACCTCAGCTCGCCATTAAAATTACAACTATTTTATATTTTCCAGTTTAATGTTTTCATAATATTGCCTGTGTATTTTATTCAATATTGGAGTACAAATATAATAATATGTGTTAAGACAGAGAAAGTCGACTTCCGTACGCTTGTAATATTTTTCGGGAATTTTTTCAATATGTTTGTCGAACACTTAGTCGCTTTTCGATTTATTTACTTTGTTCATATCTTATTTTATTTTATTTCATTTTCGAAATGGTTCCCCGACAGTTTTTCCCGTTCGGTTTCTTCGGTTTTTTTTTTTCCGTCGCATTGAGACGTTCTTTGTTACGAATATGACGCGCCTGTCACGTTTGCCACTTGGCCGTTACACAAAGAAAGAACCTTCGAACCTCGTTCGACATGCCAATCGTCGTACATTTCTTTATTATTTCAAATTATTATATTCTTATTTGCTTTATGTGAAAAGTTTGGCTAGATCTTGTTCGGGAGATTTGCTTTCACAGCTCCTTGTCTTTTTTTTTTTTTTTTTTTTTCTTTTTAAATATAAAAACAAAAATTCCTTTTTGAACCTTAACCGATGTGTTTCATTTGAAGAGGCCTTCTAGCTGCATAATCTTTCTTGAACTGTGAATCAAACATACAAAAAAAACATTGATAAATGGAAATAAAATTTGTTATCACATTTTGATTTACGGGACAAGGGGGTCAATTGTCGTTGAACCCGGCAATGATAATGAGTCTGTGACACACTGAACGAGTGTTTTTTATTTATTATCAACAAAGGCGCATGGATATTGTGGTAAACACAGAAATTGTGCGTAATCACGGAAGAGAGTTAGCCTGATAATATTTGTCAATGTGGTCCTGACAATCGCTAAAACTGATTATGAAACATAATGACGGTATCGACCACATCTTGTTGAATATCCCTCGATTATGTGTTGTGCAATTGCCGCTTGATGCATCAATTTTTAATTTGATTTTTTCTTATATTTCCTTCTGGTCATTAGATAATTGACAAGCAACGATGAAGGCTCCGCTTGTAGTATTTGTGGCAATGTTTGCCGTAGCCAAAGCGATTTCGACACCGGAACTCATTTTGGCCGAATGGGATACCTTCAAGGTACAATTTAAATTATTTTCATTATTATTATTTTTTTTAAATTGTTTCTCTCATATCTGCACAGTTTGACGGAATTATAACATTTTTTATTATTAATTAATTTTTTGGTATAAATTAGAACATCAGAATAATATATGTATGGTGATTTCATTTTTTTTTTTTTTCTTCCATTTCATTAATTATTGTTATGACGATTATTATTTCAACACATAGATCATTGATGGAATTTTGAGGAAAGTATATTTCAGTCATTGCGAGGGATCACGGCATGTGCAACATGCCATCTAAAACTGCAGATTTCCAATTAGTTTTTAATAACAGTTGTATAAAAAATGGTCATTGTCCATTTAAAATTATTTCCGTTATTTATTGTCGAATAGCCAATGCAACAAGTAACTTGAGTCCGTGCTTTGTTGCTAGTAAATTGAATATCAGTGACAGATTAGACACTCCCACTTGAGATATATCGAGTTACAATGAAAATGATAATCCTGTACCCTTTTGTTGTGAAATAGCTAATCCAATAAGAAACTCAAGTCCATGCTCTGTTGCTGGTAAATTTGATACCAATGACAGATTAGAAGTATGCATGCGAGATTATATTCAACTAAAGCTGTCACCATTAAAATCACAAAAACAGCTATCTCAATTATTTGAGAGTATTAATTCAATGATTTGTTTGACAGTCCGAACACAGGAAGGAGTACAATGACACCCTTGAAAACGAATTTAGAATGAAGATATTTATGGAAAACAGACACAAGATTGCTCTCCACAATGCAAAGTACGCAGCCGGAAAGGTTTCCTACAAACTCGGGCTTAACAAATATGGTGATTTGGTAAGTAATCTCCCATCTCGAAAATTCCAACGTGCATCATAAATGATAAATAATATGTAAATTTTAATAATCAATATCGTTGATTGTGACTAATTATAAAAATTCTACGATTATTGGAATATTAGGAAAAGTTAAAAAAATATTCTCTAAAAATACAATTACTCGTACAATGGTTGTGATTTTTCGTGTATGAATGTAGGCTTTTTTTTCTCAAAGAAAAAAATATTCTTAATATTTAAACCTTTCACTTAAATTCAATTGAATTTCATATATCATATATATATTTATGATATTCCGAAAAATATAATCGACGGATGATTAATAACATGAGCCCCCAATGAAAAAAATGGTGATAAGTGAGTTCGGAGGTTTCACTGGTGAACATTGAATCGTAATATTTTTGTTATTTGTTCTATCAGCTCCATCACGAATTTGTCGAAAGACTTAATGGATTCAACAAGCAGCGGCAGAAGCTTTTGAACAGCGCCGAGAAAAGTAGTGGCGCTTATTTCATTGCTCCTGCAAATGTTGAACTTCCCGAGGCCGTTGATTGGAGAACGGACGGTGCTGTTACCCCGGTCAAGGATCAGGGTCAATGCGGCTCTTGTTGGGCCTTTTCGGCTGTAAGTCAATATTTCGTTATCGAAAATCGATAATAAAAATAAATTAATGGGGAAAAAAGAAAAACAAAACAAATCACTGCCCAAACTAAATGAAATTAATCGAAATTCATTAATGGACTTACGTTACGTTGCGTAGACTGGCGCCCTGGAAGGCCAACATTTCCGTAAAACCGGCGTGCTCGTATCGCTGAGCGAACAGAATCTGGTCGATTGTTCCGGAAAATACGGCAACAATGGTTGCGAGGGCGGTATGATGGACAATGCGTTCAAGTACATAAAGGAAAATAAAGGCCTCGATACCGAAAAGTCTTATCGCTATGAAGCCATAGACGACAAGTGCCGGTAAGCGTTTTGAAATATATATATATATATATATATATATATATATATATTATTGCCACTTAATAAAAATGATAAATATCGTTGAAATGAAACTTTCGAAGGATAAAATATCCGTCGTTCTGGTTTCAACTGACCAATTAAAGTTCCAATGCTAAATAAAGAATAAAAATCGTCTTTCACCATTTCATCGCACCTGGTTGATTAGCTTATTATCGAGCTAATCGATTATCTCGATAATTAAGTGACCAATTATAAAATGAGATAGAATTGACTGATTAAATATTTCATTCGAAATTGCAGATACAATCCCCGCAACAGCGGTGCAGATGACGTAGGGTTCGTCGATATTCCGGAAGGTGACGAGAAAAAATTGAAAGCTGCTATTGCGACTGTCGGCCCGGTTTCAATTGCCATCGATGCGTCGCAACATTCGTTTCAATTTTACTCCGAAGGCGTTTACGACGAGCCCGAATGCTCGTCCACGGAATTGGATCACGGTGTGCTTGCGGTTGGTTATGGAACCGATGAGAATGGTGTCGATTACTGGCTTGTGAAGAACAGCTGGGGATCAACCTGGGGTGACGAGGGCTACATTAAAATGACGCGTAACAAGGAAAATCAGTGCGGAGTTGCTTCGTCGGCGAGTTACCCGCTCGTTTAATCCATTTCGAGCCTCGTTGCGGTTGAATAATGAAAATCCCTTATCAGGAGCAGTGTGCTCACTCTCGTGACTGGTGTAAATAATAAAATAGTGTACAATGGAAAAAATATTCAGCTAAATATTTTTTCAACTACGTTGCCAGTACGATCGAAATTAAAACGCTGCTCTTCCGACCGCTCCTTATTTAATCTTATTTATAATTAACAACGTTTTTTTCTTCTTTTATTATTCGGGTAACGTTAGGGAAAATTTTATTCTAACGTCAATTGACGTTATTATTTTTATGGCTTTTTCAATTAAATTTTCCGATAAACTTTCGGATTTTACGCTCAATCGGGTGCATTTGTATTTTTCTTCCGGTAATATAATAAGTTTCAATAAAGTTGCGAAAAAAATTTGTTTATTTTTATGTCTTCTCAAACATTTTTGTTCTAATGGGAAATAATTAAAATGATCATTCGAACACATGGAATATTCGAATAAGGCAAGAAAATAATTGTGAAAATTCAATGATTTTCGATTGGGGGAGTATGTTATCGAGATTTAAATACAATTTGTATAACCAAATCCGTAAACATCGAAAATCCAAATTCAAGTGAATCAATAAATTCAATAAATCATCACTTTGAAATAGCGAGACCGAAAACGAGATGTTTCAACGACTCCATCCTTAGCCCTACGTCCGTTGTCCTTTTTTTATTATAGTTTTGACAAGACTCAGCTCTCGTCGGCGACATAAAATTTTCCAGGTAGAAAGTCTGAGAAATGCAGTATATTCGAGTATTTACAGTTCATACAAGACAACATTCAACGAGAAAATAATTTTAATTTCCGCACATCGACATAACAGTAAAATTCACAATCGTATGTTGGTTATTGAAAACAAAAAAGACAAAAATTTATCGATTTATGAGCTTTTTCCGAAAACGGTTAATAGAAAAAAAACAAAAAACCTTACCTTTCGCTCTGACGGTTGATTAAAGAAAAATATATAGGGCAACAAAGTGTACACATGGATAGAGCGTTTCAGAATGGAAAGGCGGTGTAAAAATCGTAGATAGTTTTATCATCGTCGGCACCAATGCAGCCCATATATATATATGTATATTCCGTGTAGCTTTATTTTCCTTCTTGGATTGGAATAGAAAATTTCAGTCATAATCAAATACATCCATCTCGTCGCACGTCGATGCGATCCAAACGAGCAAATTCTTCACACCTTCAGCATGGGCACTCGAACTTTTGTAATCCATTACAACTTCGTTAAGGCACTGCGATAGTTGTTTGAGTATTGTCTGATAATGAAATATAAAATTAATACGAAATATAATAAGGTAATTGTTGTTATTGTTATGTTATGTAAATTATGTAAATATAAGATAATTAGTTAAATATACTCGTAGGACTTGCCTCGGGCCATTCTTGTCTAAAAAGAGCAACGCACTGATCGCTGAAAGATTCTATACTCAACAGATCGTCTTTCAATAGTCCCTTCAACAGCAAGCCAAAGCTCTTCAGTCCGATTTTGTTCGAATTGTCAGTAATCAAACGAATATTCCGCGGGCTTACTATCCTCACAAACAAGCCCTCCGTGTCACCCAACCGGTTCGCTTTGTTCATCTTCCAAATGTTCATAAATTGCTGCTGGATATTCGTAGTGAATAAATTCGGTCTCTTGGTCACTGAAATAAATGACAAACACCGACGATCAGCTGATCGTTGACTTGAAAAAATATTGTAATGTTCTTTAAAATGATTTTCCTTTTGATTTCTTACACATAAGCAAACAAAATTCTACACTCATGACGTAAAGACTCTTTTCGGGATAACCCACAAGATCCGCTCGTTCGGTCAATGTTTGTCCTAAATACGTCAGCGTTTTGGTCACAGAGTCAACGGAGAGTTTTCCCCATCTGCCGTTATTCTCCACAAGCTCCCACATAGAATTCTTTTATAAACAAATAAAAATGCATTAATTCGTATTAATTGAAAATACAAAGGCGCAGGAAAAAAACAACAACAAGCCAACAAGTTTCCTCACTCTGAGCATTTCGATGGTTTTAGTGGGGCAAGGGGCTTCTGGATTGTGACTATATGCTTTTTTAGTTGCATCATCAGCGACTTCATATTTTAATAATCGTTTAAATTCGAAAATCCAATTTTTCAAGAATAAACATTCCGTTATGTGCTGCTCGATCCATTCGTCGATGCGTTGCATGGCCATTCTTCTAGCGATAGATGCACAAGTTTGTTTGACCGTTGGAAAAGCGTCATCCGCCAAAAGCGATTCGATCGATTTAATCGTTCGGTCTTCGCACATTTTCGGTATTTCATCGATGCATTTTTTTTTCGCGGCCTCGACGATTACCGTGGCCAACGATGCAATCCGATGATCCACCCATTCTGACTGCAACGAATAATTTAATGGTTAACCCATACCGTAGAATTTTTAACATACAAACACCCCGGGCGATATTGCATTTGTTCATTATTTAATAAATTAATTTAATGTAATTAATATAATGTTGAAAGATTGATTTTAAAAATAGCGTTGAATTTTTATCGTTTAAAGATCAAATAAATATAATTAATTGGCTAATGCTGTAAAAACAGACGTTTATTTTATTATTTCTTATCCAATTATCAATAAATCAATCGGACCATATTATTTATTTATCGAAATAATTAGTATTGAAAATATTAACTTTATAAACTTGCCTGCGATTTTATTTTATTTATCGACGATAATTTTTCCGGTGATCCTTGTGACTTTTCCTCGAATTTTATGGCCATGATAAAATCACTATCGACCGATTGAGAAAAATCATAAACTTTTTTTTGTTTCGTTGAAGGTATTATCGTATTGCAGACGTACTTGACGCAACTCGAGGCTACTCTTTCCGAAACGAAATCTACGGTTTTACGTATCGAGCTTGGCTGCCCGTGAAAAAATGCTTCCTCCAATTCAATCTGCATATTAAAATGACGAATAAAAAAATAATATTATTAATAAATTAATCAATTGAAATAAATATTGTTAAATAATGTTTAAACTTGCCTGAAGATTCTTCGTTTTAACGACGAAATTCGATTGCGGTAATTGACACGAGACGGGTGTTATATGACGATTAGGATTGTTATTCCCGATCGCGGCATTTCCGGAAATAAGAAGAATTTTCAATTCTGACAAGAAAGGACAGCACTCGTAAATGGCACGATCGTCGATAATATCCAATCTGTCGAGGGTCGAGTTGTGTTTCACGAGTACTTTGGAACATCTCGAATCGATGGATTTTATATCTCGTTCGTTTACACGTTCATCGTTAGTTCGATCGAGAAACCGTTTTTTTTTTTTTTCCTCGTTATTTATTTGCCACTTTTTATAAATATCCCGAGGATAATTGGGCAATTCGAAGAGCCAACCGATGGTGAACATCATGAGTATCGCCGTTTTCGATGAAACACCATTGTCCGGATAAAGTTTATTCGAATTTCGGTAAATCCGGTAAAGCTGTTGACCGATATCGACGTAGTAGGGAAGGCGAAGGGCTACCGTGTCCAACATCGACATGTATTTAACGATCCAAGGAACGGTCAGTGACAATCTATTGTTAACAATGGCATCCGTGAGACGACCTCGCAGATCCAACGATGGAACAACCTGTACAATCGAGTTTAATTGACTCAACTTATTTCGTTTGTATGATCTTTTATTGTTTTCACAATTATCACAATTAAAAAAAAAAAAAAAACTATTTATCGTCAAGTGTGAGAATGATACAATTAATAAAAATAAACTTACTTCTTTTCGAAGTTCGATTTGCGATGAAACCCACTCCGGCGAGCTTGCTGACGTATTAAACGGTCGGGACATCATAAAACTCGCAAATTTAGCCAACAGTCTCAGACTTGACAGGCACGTGATGTAATTTTGTCTTGTACTTTCGTTTATCGTAGTTTCTGCGATACAAATAATAATAATAATAATAATAATTATAATAATATTTTAATTAAAATAAATAAAAAAAACACCATTAACCTGTTCCGTCGATTTCAATGCCCGCGAATTGAGCTTCGTTCAGTTCCATTATTTCGTGTATAAAAGTCGTTTCCAAAATGACATAAAATTTCCAATCGTTGACGGCGAGTATAAATTTGTTGTAAAATTCTTGAACTCCGGGAAAAAGTGGTTCGGGCACGGGACCCGTCGAGATCAATGGCGTGACCAAGCGTTCTTTCAATTGTAACATTTTTTCGGGATTCATGTTCTTCAGAGACATCAAAAAGCTCAAACTCTCGTCGTTCATAGCATCTTCCTGCTAAATAATATGTTTATTAATTGAATAAATAAAGAGTGTGAAGTCTGTTTTAGATAAAAACAAGCGGACTGACCGGTTGTTTGCCTTGCGTAGAAGACACGAGCAGTTGTGAGACGAATAATTTAGCCAAATGGCAATAATTGACCGCATCGTTGTGTAGATCGAGCAAAAAAACAATTTTCTTAGTCAATGCCCGGTGAAACCACCAGTCGGGTTTCAAGTGATTTTCTTCCCATTCTCGGAGAATATCGTAAAACAAATCCCGTTGCTTTCGGAACAAGGTAAATGCCGTCGACGTAGGAAAGGTTTCCCGATTGTCAGTGTCCACTTGAAAGCATACATTCGATTGGAAATTTCTGAGAAATAATAAATAAATGAAATAACGAAAAGTAAAGGGAGAAAAAATTAAATAAATAAACGGTTTTGTCGAACCGGAAACTTAGCTTACTTAGAATCCATCGGTTTTATCGTTTTAGCCTGCGAACATTTAATTCGGTATATTTCGTTCAAATAATTTTTCAATTCGGGTTGAAAAGCATTTATTTGATTATTTTCTATGAGCAGCTTCAACGTCGCTCTGTCCAGGGTGGTCAACAAAAATTTTTGTCTCGTCATAACGACGGTCGCGAAGTAAACGCAATTGTGTGCGGTATCGAGGTAGCCTTTGGCATTTTCCTTTTCACCATTGTCCGTTATTTTTTTCACAATCGTCGTTTTTTCATCACCATTTGTAACGATTTCGTCGTCATATATTTCGGCACAACCGAGATCGTCTTTCAAACTCTGTAGCAATTCAACGGAAGATCCCGATTGGCCAATGTCCGTACATTGTTTTTTCGTATTTAACCTTTTGTACTGAGTTGTCAGAAGGGTTATCAAGAAGTATAATTCCGTCATGGGATTGGTCATTAAATTCCGATGAAGAATACCGGTGTAAATTTTAGCAAGCGTATCGAGGACCTCCATATTTTCTACTAAATCTAGACAAGCCACGGCCGTCTGTCTCGAGTTTTCTCTTTTACCGATCGATTTATCTTCGATATTCATTGATTCCGTATTCGATTGACTTTTCGGCTGCTTCTGTCTCTCGATTTTCAACAATTCACGCTCGACCTCGAAGGCCGCTCCTACGTCGGATTTCTCGGTCGGCAATGCCTCCACAAATTTTGGATTTGCTGCTATCGGTCTCTTTATAACGCCGAAAATTTCTTCTCCCGGAGGCTCTTAAATCCCACGGATTAAACACACATTAATCATTTGGTTTTTAAAATAAAGTTTTTTATTATTTAATTATATTACCGTATTATATTACCTTTGCCGGAAGAGACATCGAGTCTCGTGGGATTGATTCTCCGTTTTGATTTTCCACCGGTTCCGGTATGTCGGGCTTCATCCGCGGTTGAACAATAATCCTTTGTCTGTGATTTACGAAATTGCTGATTTCTCGACTGTTTCTTCGAGCTTTTCTTCGCGCTTTGACTACCCTCAACATTCATAAAATCGGCAAAACATCGGTTCTGATTTGGCCCACTTTTAACGGATTTATGCCCGCTCCCAGGTGGACCTTTCGGCGTGCTCGTTCTACTCGAATTTACGCTTATCGACGAATAATCTTGGCTGCACGCGCTTTCGTTCTGTGATTTTTCTAACAATCTCGGATGAGGAGTCGATACGTTTTTGGCGTACAGCGGCGAGACCGGACTCAAAGGAGCGTTCGTCAAACTCGAACCGTTTCTCATTAAATTATTATTTAATCTTTGGGGCGAGCCCATTTCCGCGGAAACATTTGATAAATTACGATCACAATTTACAAAAGACGCGGAAACATCGAGATTCCTCATTTGCATTTGTGCCTGATCTATCCAACCGTTAAAACTTTTCTCACTGACTTTACCACTTGGATTAGGCGTACTTGCGGCTGTACCAACTTTTCCAATCTTACTATTGTTTGACAATCGAAAATCTCGATTATTCGTCGTATTAGAATTTCCAAAAATTTCGGTTTCAACATTTTGCGGATCAATCGTCGTCTTGTTCAAAAGTGGCCAAGTGCTGTTTGGTTGGTACAACAAAGGGGAACAATTATCCGGATCCATGGAATTTTCACTATTTGCCGCATGTAAAGATCCTTGCAGACTCATATTACTTGGACGCTCGGATAAATGTGAACGCTCCGCCATAATTTCACCATAGTTCGGAGTTTCCATTTTTGCGCACGTTGCTCCAGTCATATTCTTAGACAATGGACGAATAACAGGCTGTGCGCCAATCGAACATTGGCTATCGTTTAAATAGTCAATGGATCTGTCGGGTTGACTTTGTAACGCTTTGTCGCGCCATTCCAACGACTCTTCATGATTTCCAATTGTATTTTCTATGCTGTTTGCTATCTTTGTTTTCTTCGCCTCATCCAGAGCCTTATTAATACGCTTATCCTGAATTTCTTTCCAATCTGGCAATACGCTGACATTAAGAAAAATATATTAAATAATATAATATACAATACAGCCATGTAAATTACGTAGTATTTTCTCTATCAACATTTCGCAAGCTATTTAAACAAAATTCCTTTAACGTATTATTGTGAAATCTGACATGAACATAATCAAGAAAATTTAATTCAACCGTTCGGCCAAAATAACATTTTGGTTAATGTTTTTACCCGTTTCTTCTTAACACTTGAACTTTTCAATACTTGCCCATTTCGATTATTTCATCGATAGGCTTACTTTTCAATATTAATAACAACAAAAATTACACATTTTTCCCAACACTCAGCGTTATTATATTGATATTTTTATTTTAAGGTTACCTTTTGCTCTGTTCCCTTAAATAATTGAGGAAGTACGATAAAAATTCCGTTCTGGTAGATTCATTTTGTATGACATTGGTACATATTTTCTCCTAAAACGTAATACATATGAATTTTAACAAAAATTATGCTGTACATAACCTATAAATAACATGGGGTAATAAGAAATAAATAAGACCCGGTAACGAAGTAACAACCTCCGGGGTTTCGACTGTACTTAATTACGACGATTTACCTCAATATTCTCCGAAGTTAACCATTTAAACAACTCGTCGGTGGATATTGTTGCATTTAAAACATTTTTCAATATGGTTTCCGCCATGTTTTTATTTGCGGCATGAGAACATTTATCGATACAATAACAATGATCACGGTAACATTAAAAATTATTCAATTGTTTCGGAGATCGTGTTCATCAGTGTTTATCGCCGTATCACCGTGAGATCTTCATCGTTGTTTATTCGTATATATCGAAATTGACTGCACAAATCACTATTAACAACATCGACAGGTGTGAAAGTTGTTCCGCCGTTTGGTACAGATGGACAGGTGTGAGGTTGGACGATTTTATTTTTCAAATTTTTTACGTCTCTTCTGTCTCTCTGTCTCTCTCAGATATGCTATCTCTCTCTGGTTGCTACTAGCGCGGGAGAAATAGCTAAATCTTCGCAACTGTTGTTCTTTGTTATCGTTTAATTCTTGGATGTTAAAATAAATAAATAAAATTAAAAAACGCGATCGCTTGGCTGCACAATTATACGACGCAGGTAATTTATCCGAGTGGTGAATTGTTGTGGTGGTAAGAAAAATGGTTAACAGTTTTTTTCGCCGACCGAGCACTAGGCTTACTCAACTTAAATGTTGGGTCCTGCAACATCGACGGAGTCGCTGCGGTTTTGCGAGCGAGATAGCCCCATCATTGATTGCGGGGCCAAGAGAGAACGACTTGGAATAACACAGACATGTAACACATCACCTTAATGTATCGACAGAAAAAAATAATAGTAATAGTAGTTTTGGCCATAGACCGCTACGGGGAAACGGCGACACCAAAAATTCAGTTAAATCCGAGCATTTATCCATCTCTACACCAATCTACCAATCTCTGACACTGACACGACTAATATTCCAAGCGGTTAGGTTGGGCAGGTGCGTTGCGTACAGTTGCGTAGGTGGTGTCACACAGTCACACAGTGTCACACAGTGTTACAGGGCACAATAGGGCAGTCGCAATTCTTAATCGCCTCTGGCAAAAAGTCCTTTGTATTTTCATTAAATAAGGTACAACTGTTTTTAAACATATGTACATTCCCGACAATACTTGTTCCAAATAATCTTAGGCTGACAAAGTGATGACTATCTCATGAATAGACGAGGTACCAGTCATTCTTAGTTCGACGAATTCGGATTTAATTAACCTCAAAAATCATTTTGTATACATAATTATTGACGAGTCTGCTGTATACAATACCACGTAAGTCACATGAATTAATAAATCAATGAATTTTAGAATATTATTTAAAGTATGATAACACGATAAATGATATTAATGTGAATTTAAGATATCGATTGTTGTTGACAGTATTTGAGGTCCAAAAAAATTTTATTTTCAGAATGATGAATTCGTCAGATCCTAGACGTCCCGAGAAGGAGATTCGCTTCAAACCGACCGTACAGAGTACACAGGCTCAACCCGGAGATGATTTGACGCCAGATTACATGAATATACTCGGAATGGTATTCAGTATGTGCGGCCTCATGATGCGGCTTAAGTGGTGCGCCTGGGTAGCGCTCTACTGTTCCTGCATAAGTTTTGCAAATTCGCGAGTGAGCGATGACACCAAACAAATACTTAGTAGCTTTATGCTGTCCATATCTGCGGTTGTCATGTCTTATCTACAAAATCCCCAACCAATGACTCCTCCATGGGCTTCAGCAATGCAATAAACATTCTTACCACGTCCATGGCATTCCAAATATCCCAATAATAATAGTAATTTTAAAATCTAATAAATCTGTTAAATAAACACAACAACTTTCATAATTACTCAACGAATTATTTTTTATTTTCATTATTTTTCAATACTCAATAATTTCTAAGTAAAATAATAAATAATAAAGCTGCAAGAACTAATATTGACGAGGTTGAAGCAAAATCAAAGGTATAAAAATTGATAAATACAATGCTATCGTCCGTACCCTTTATTTCTTATAAATTATTGTTTTTTTCTCACACATTGCACCATACTCACGTTGCTTCGCTGTTTATATTTATTCTCTTTAAACGAAATATCACTTATGCACAAGCTTTATGTATTTCACTGTCTAGGCGTACAGAGAATACTGACTAGAATGTTAATATCATTTTTGTTTTTCCGCATCTCTCGTTCTCCCAGTTTATACACAACCTATGCTACGCATCTCGTTCAGCGTTCGCTTGTTCAGTAATAAAGCCAAAAGATACACGTTATTCGTTCAATATCGTCATTAAATTATATCGGAATTTTCTAATTACATTAATTAATATTTTCCGATACACGAGTTCACTTAGAAAAATCGTTTTTCCACCCTATCCCCTCCTATATCCACATATTCGTCGTAAATTGGCAGAATATTGATATAAAATCTATTGGCGATTCGTCGACTGAGCCATTACTGAGCTAAGTTTTCGAGTCTAATTAAATAATATTATTTGCGCGCTGTATCTTTTGTTTAAAATTCTCTCGACACTAACGGTCTTGTTCGTAACGTGCTCCTGGCACATATTATCCTGGCATCGATGTCGTCAAAGTTTATCCAATGATAACTGGGCACGGGGCTCATTCGTTCGTCTCAATATTAGTTATACTTAATAGAATTTTGTGATTTTTGAAGTAGCGAGAGCGGAGACGTCCTTTGCCTATTGTTAATCGATATCAATAAAGGTTGCTCCGAATATCGATTGCACGACGAGAGAGATTTTATTCTCAGCTATTCAGTGACAATCGTCTTATTAAAATAGTAAGACATATCCAAAGTATGATGAAAACGATAAAGATTTTACAAATGGTTTCAACCAACGCGACATTGGGATAGGCCTCTGTTTATTGTGTACAGTGAAATATCGTTGATTCAAGGGTAATCGAATAATTATCCAATATCGCGTGGAAAACGATAGATTTTTTGTTGCGACAACAGGTAAACAACGAAAATAATAAGGTAACAGTATAATAAGAACGTATAATTAATATAGAGGAGTGAAGCTTGACAGCGGCACAGGCTCGGTGGTTCATACAAGTTATTACGGTAGGTAGAGTAATGATTTCCGTGGTCCCATTTACAAGTCACATCTGTGCCGCTCGCACATTATTTAATAAAATTAATGAATAAATAAAACTTGTTAATTATTATTAAAACCATCGTTGGTCAGGGCGGGGAGAAATGCCGTGCCTAACTAACGGGGCGTGACGTGATTAAACGCTGCTCTCGCCCCGGCCCACCAACGTTATCGGATAAACGTATTTTTTTCGTTTTACGTTAAAAAACGGGGAGTTGGAACGATAAGGTTGGGAGGGCGTGGGCGAAAGACCGCGAAGAAGTGGAAGCGACGCGTCCACCGACGGAACCGCCAAGGGATCCAGACGCTTCTTCCACTCTGCACCGAGGTCCGTTGCTGGGGCCATAAATCCTTTGCATTCCGGCGAACTTCTCACGCTCAGGAACACTTCATTGCTGCTATCACGCTGTACCGACGAACTCTGCAGCGCCAATTTTATAAACACTATAGTTCGAAAGTACAAAGAACAATGAAAAATGAAAAAAAAAAAAAAAAACGATTATTGTTAATACCTTTGCTTCGTTAAAGTCGAAACTGGAACCATTGGTGTCGTTGTCCTCGGAACGAAAGTCAATCTGCACCCGATGCGAACCCCGAACGATTCGTGTCGAGTGAGCCGAGGAAGGAGTAGAGTTTCCCGAACCGTCGTCCCGACAGCACGCTCCCGTGCATACCGTGGCTTCTCTGTTAAACCATATTATATCTTATTTATTTATTTATCAATATTTTATCGATATGACAATATGAGAGACGTTTTACGTAATATCGATTGAATAACGTTTTTTTTTTTAAATTTATTTATTTATTTATTTTTTTCTTTTTCGATCGTTAAAATATTTCGTTCAACGAACCTTTTTATTACAACGGAATCTCGTGTTCGTGGCACCGGCGGTGGAAGACCAGCGACCTGAATACTCCTCGCGCTCTCGTAGCTCGCCTCGCTGTTGCCGCTGCTGCTGTTGCTTCCGGCGATATCCTCCCGAAGATTGTAATTCTTAGCGGAGAGCATTGCGAAGTGAAGATTGCTCTTCAGATCATCCGCCGCTGTCGACAAGTTTCCCGGGATCTTCGGCGTTCGTCTCATCGGTCTCGGTGGAGGTACCGGGGACGGGGGGTTGCTCGAACTTTCCGACATCGTTTCCGGGGTTGCCAACGGTGCTATCCTCAGCGAACAGTCCCAATCCAGCGGATGGTGCAACCTGATTAAAATTTCATTACAATTATCGTTTAACTATTTTTCATCCATTCACGGCGAGTCCGACCTAGGTTCGAAAAATATGTTCTAAACTACTTTCCGAACTCTTTTATTTATTCTATTCATCTTATTTATATTACACGTTTAATTATTACACTCTTGCACTTATTCCGCATCAATAGACTTTTGTTCGCCCAAAATTTTTAACGCGTTTGACCAATGCTCGACCCTTACTACCCGATGAACTAGTGTTTTTTTTCTTTTTTTCTTTCTTTTTTCGTACTAGTGTCATAATGTACTATTATGTCACCTTTTGTCACTACATCAGCTGTGAAGAGTGCGGCCGTGTGGTGATTGTCAACATATTTATGAAGCAAAATAAAAAATAAAAAATAAATTAAAAAACACACAATTTGTTGCGAATTAATTAACATTCGATTATGGAATTCAAAATGATTAGTGTGCAAAATGTGTATTTAGAGCGGGATTATTTTTGAAGCGTTATTTTAAGCCACAAAGCAACAGCAACGACTTTCCAAAAATTTTTATCGTTATTTTTTTTTGTGATTATTGTCTAATGATTTTTGTCGTTTATCATTGGTGTGATTGATGAATTTCTCGTCGTTTCAACGACCAATTGCTACAAGTAGGCAAGCAAGTAATCCACAATAACTCCATCGATTTTTAACTCGATCGGATTCGTAAAAAAAAAAATATATCCAAGTTTTTTTTTAATATCGAAAAAAATTTTTTTACGTGAAATCAATATGATAAATGAATAAACGTAATGAAAAACCTTGCTTGTCTTCTTAGTTCGAGAGCGTTTGAATTCTACAGCGGAAAACAATCGTGAAAAGGATTCCAAGCGATTGTGAAAAACGAAAGGAAAAACACGTTCCATGGCGCGCATACATAACGGTATGAAAGAAAATAGTTAATGAAAAAAAATGGTAACTCGGCACGTAATGTAATTTCCGGATTGTAACTGATAAAATTGAGATCCAGTAGAGGCGGAGGGTGTAGTATTTTATAATGGAGAATTGTTGATCGTCGGGTCGCTTGAAAAATAGGTCTTACAATTTGTTATCCTCGGGTCTCGGTGTGTTAAGCAAATCGCTCGCAAGGCTGACATACTCCCAGGGTAGTCCCCTGGAGTCGACGCTAAGTTCGCGTCCAGCCTGTGGAAATTCCGTCGGGCTTTGCAGCGACGTGAAGCTCGTCTCCAAGCACAATCTGTGCGGTGGCGTTTCCGCGGTCAGTGATGCGCATTTTCCCGGACTGGGGGGCGACAGAAGCGCTCGCATCTCTTGTTCGATCTCAATCTCCTGGATTTCGATAGCCTCCCGGGCCTCGGAGGCCTCACCCGATGAACCCGATGGCAAACGTTGCGGCTTCGCTGGTCCCAACGTCGTTACAACCTGATCCGTGCGTTTAATCAATATTGTTTTTTTTTTGTTTTTTTTTTTTAAATTATTTTTTTTTGTTTCCATCTCCCCTTGTCTTCTTCAATTATCAATTGAATACGTCGATCATACTCCGGACGTCTCTTCGGACTTAACCCGGTGGCTTATGGGTGGTAAGCACGAAATTTATTTGTAGATCATTTGGCTCGCGAATGACACACGGTTTTGGATTATTCAAAGGAAATTAAATGATAAAAAAATAAAGCTTCGATTATGTGGTTTGCGTGATTGTATGGATCGAATGATGATCGCGGATCTGGCTGTTGCTATTTCTATGGCGATATTGCAGCGCTTGAGATCTATGAGATATGCGTTATCTACGACATGCGAAAGACTACGAAGATCCAGAACGATCTTCGGTCCACTGGGACAAATAATATTTAGTGCAAGATCACTGTTTGCCAATCGAATTATCATTTAAAATATCTCACTACGTAAGCCTATATAATTGCCATTTTTTAATTATTTTATTATACACTATATAAGAACTATATTATCAATCAATACTGGACTGTTATGTTATCGTGTGAAATATTGTAGATATATTTTTTAAGTAACAAATGTCATTGGTGTTATCGAATAATGTGTTTGTCACTTTTTCCCTTATGCCCGGGAAAAATAATTTCCATGAAATAAAGAATCCCTAGTCAATGTAAATTAATTAATTTGCCAAGCAAGATATTTTATATCTCTATCGGGCTTTTTAGATTTTATACTGAAATGTATTGAATTACATACATATTTGGGATATAGGGGTGTCTCAATTTGAATTCTCTTTCGTCTCGGATGCACATGCAGTATATATATATATCAGATCAATCGGATTTACGAAGTACATTATATACGCATGCTTGGGTGTCCGAGTGGTTACAAGGGCAGTATGGAATTATTCATCAAACAATCATCAATATAAACTCTCTAGTCGTAAATGATGCCCGCAAATTTATGTAATTGGGCGATTGATGACACGATAAAAGATAATAATGAATTTCCAATTACGACAATCGACTACGTGTGAGTGAATATAATTATTAAACTGAGCAAGATAAATTGTATCGAGCGTTAACAGTGTTCTCAATTTATTCACTTTTCACATGTTATACTCAACTAAGAAATATTTCTAAGCAAAGGTAAACGAAAACGACAATCTAGTTGTGTGCAATCACGTTAATACTTGTGTGCTTTTTTCAATCGGATGGCAATGTGCGATGCCAATTACGTTACGTCAAATAATCCTATAATATAGCTTTTTGTATATATTTATATATCATTGTTATCACAGTTGAAAAATACGGTAGGAACTTATTCAGACACGATATTTTTTCATACGTACAATTATTTATCAATTCGATTATTGTTATTTGTTAACCGTTTAAGCGGTTGGAATTCGAAACATCGGATTTGTTGCGGCAATTGAGGTGCCTTGTCATTCGATTGATTAACGGGTGCAATTCCACCGGATTTTTTTCTTTATTTTTGCAATTGAACCGAATATATTTGCAATGAACGATCGATTAATCATCGAAATCCGATCGACTGGTTGTCAATATTGTAATGAAGCAGTGGGATTAACGAATAATACGTCGCGATGTCGTATTAATGAGAAAAAAATGATATTCAATCTGCCCAACTGTGTTTTGCACTGGTTCTTCAACGTCGGGGACACTGGGACTTTCCTCAAATAATATTCGATTTAAATGAACATTGATTGGAAAACGTGTACATCAACCTACTAATGAAATTTCATTTTCAACATATGAATTTGAGAGTTTGTCGAAGATGAAGAAGCTTTTCCACGCACGGTGAGAATTTCCCGTGGCAGGATCGTGACGAAAATAGTACCTTGTGTCGTGGCAGGAAGAGGGTGTGGTGGCATAGGCGTCGGCGTCGCGGGTTCGCGGTGATGGAGTTTCAACTTGAAGCTGGAGCGTGATGCGTTGATCGCCGTTGACGGGACTCCTAACGGCCGAAACGTCCACGCCGGGACTCGGCCTCGCCGCTGCAATCTCACCAGCACTGTGATCTCTGCACGCTGACACCTAATCCACACCACACGCCCTCAGCCACTGTAATACTGGCAAATAAAAATTTCTCGACCCCGACTACGGACCCCCCAGCGGCTACCTTCTACCAAAACCATTACAATTTCACCTAAATTTAACAATCTCGATCCTCCAATACAACATCTAACCAGCCACCGGAACAACTACCGTTTATACCTTTTAATTATGCCCAACTTATTACTACTAGGCATTCATTGTACCCAAAATCGTTTTTATTTTTTTTTTCGCTTCGTGCAGATTGGAGATTTAAAGAAGGCTCGCAGCAGTCATTTGGATCTTACGGCTCAAAAAAAGGAGAAAAAAAAACGTCGATCCAAAAATTTTTCGTTTAGCAGTCTATTGTAGTTAACAGACAGCAATCTATCGTCGAGTGGTGAACATTTTTTTTTTTTTTTTTTTTTTTTTTTCACGGCCCTTAAGATTTTTAAGACGCAATACAAACGCATTCGATCAAAATATAATGTATTTACCGCGACGCGACGAACTTATTTTGCTGCAAATATTATACGTAGTTAAACGACGGAATTAAAACCAAAGATCCGTTAAAGCTTGTATGAAGATTTGTTTTGTGGTACGTCAAGTCCACTGTATAAAACCGCGTTAAACGGTGTTAACTTGTCATCTTCGGTGAGATGAAATAATCCCCGTGTTATATATACTACTGAACGAAGACCATTGAAAGAGGAAATGAATAAACGTATAATAGTATCAGTAATTGGCAATAGTGTATAATAATTATCGTATGCGTAGTACGGGTCGACATTTGTGCAATCTCACACCCGTCGGTCAAAGCTTCGTGCAATCCGCTATTAATTAATTCGCCCGATTATGGCAAACTCAGAATTATTAATTCGATCGCGTATGTGCCAACAAGATGTTTCAACGGAAAAACGCGAACAATACCAAAGACCGATCAAAGCGTGAAAAATTTTCAATAACGCGCCACCGAGGCCAGCGAAATTTACCAGCTTTACCAGCACGATTACATCTGGAGCGGGGATTGCGTTTACTTTGTGTATTCCACTTTTCGCGTGGTCAAATCCTCAATTCAGGCGTAATACGAATACCAAACAATGAGTAGGAGTGTGTGAAACCAACGGGAAGCTGGGGGAAAAATAAAAATCATACACAATCTATATTGACCGGCGAACTTGATATTGTATTGACAATAAATCAAAGTACAGAGATAAACCAACGGAAACGAAGTAACAAAATCATGAGAGGAACGGTGGGAAGGAAATAATACAATTGATTGAATAAACAAAGAGCCGGAGAGAGAGAGAGAGAGAGAGAGCTGAAGCCACGTTGATGCGAGGCCATACGAGTAATTAATTATCACGAGTGCAGCTTGAGCAAGTATAATTAAATTTAAATTAAAAAATAAATGGAAGAAACAAAAACCAAAGTTCCAAACGTACGATCCTCGTGTTTCACCGTCGCGGAGTTAATCGTAATTTTATCAAGTCAAATAAATAACATTCCACGCTTTGTGCACTAATTTTATGCGTCATGCGATGCTCGCGTTTCAGAGATCATGCACTTAAAAATATCGTCCTTTATCAATTTGCTTTTACCGTTTATGCGGACCGACCCGTTTACAGAGCTAAGCCCTGACGGACGTACGCGCTAATGGTAGAACAATTTTTTTCTCACTTATTTAATTTTGGCAACGACCTGAATAATATTTTTATGTCAATCAGTCATATAAACATCGGCTGAAACAATAAAACTCAAAACCGTGTATTGAACAATCGTCCTCCATTTTGATATATTATTAAATAAAAATAGACACAAACGGAATACGCGGTTATATGGAGCATGGATGGTCTCTTAACACAATTTCTTAACGATTTTAAGGCTGTATACGATTGTCTCGTCCATGTCTTTAGCACAATGATGGTACGTTGGCTAGTGTTTTTATTTATCAAAAGTCATAAACTAATCTCGGTTAATAAGATCCTGCAGAGCTTAAAGAGTTCGTCCGTTATTCTCCTCAATGAAAATTAGCAGTTGAAAAGGCGTTGAATGTTAATAACGATAGTCAACCTCGCTTAATCCAAGTCGGCTTTCTGAATCAGAGTTTTTCGTCGTGAGTCATTTGAAAAAGTTAAAGAAATAATAATGCTAGTTCATGGAAATTGAGACTCGAAATATTCCATATTTCTCTGCCTTTCGAATTATTTTTATTCGGTTAGTCTGCGAGTTTTTATTCATTCGATTTAATTATTTTATCCGTTATTTAAAAGCACAATCTTTCTATGTATTTCAGAAAAAAATAATTTTCGAGATAATAATGAATTTTTGAAAACTCGCAGGGGCTCAATATTGGTGATCGTTATGTATGTCAACGTCAATGACTATCGGCACATTGTTCGATATAATCGTTTTAACATGACGCGAGTTAGGCTCGCACGATTCTACGTATTCCCTTATTTCGATAGATCTCGTATAATCGATCTGTGCACTGACGACTTCCGGTCCGTCGTTGATATCCTCCAAAGGCTCGTAACAACCCGGATTTACCGAGGGACTTGGACTCGCTGGGGTCCGTTCGTATCGCGAATCGGTCATTCTTTCCGGATTTGATTGTCTAGGACGCACCGGACTTACCTTGTTAAGTGCTTTAAGCATGTTGTCCGGCATGTGATCTTGTATCATCACGGGACTTATGAGAACCTCGTCAAAGTCGCATGGACCAGCCCACAGAGCCTGATAAACGGGTTCACGCTTCCTCAACACTTGTCTGAAAAATATTCAAAAACCATTTTAAACGCACCCCGTGCAACAAAATAAATAATTTTTATATGGAACGAATTACCAATCGAAGCCCAAACACCCGATAAGAGATTTTTTTTTTTTTTCGGAACCCTTCAATATTTTCTAAAAACATAATACTAAATACAACAAATTTTCATTATTATTATTATTATTATTATTATTATTATTATTATTGTTATTATTATTATTATTATTATTGCAGACAATAATTATTTATGTTATTTAAAAAAAAATGTTTTTTGGTATAATTATTATTTGTTATGCAATTATCATTCGGCATTTATTGGATGCTGGAATAGCACCGTGATCTCGCGAACATGGGGGTAATTGTTTTTTTTTTTAATTTCGCCACTGGGATATTAAAATTCGAGGTGCTCCGCGTCCTCTATGATATCGCCCTTCGTATCGATCTACCATCAGCACGTGTTGCTCCGCAAATTAAAAATGCCATAAATTATGTCCGTTTTGTTCTTAGAAGTCATTTTCGGGTTCGGTCGATTCCGCATGCTCTAATTCGTCCGTATAGGAATCTAAAGGAAATCAGGATGGTGAACGTGACAATTTTTAAGTTATCTACGGGAAAAAAAAAAAAAAAACGAAGATACATCGACATAACTATTTACCGATCAACTCGAAGATTTTTCTTCATGCTTTCATCAAAGTCCGAGGATGCACAATAATTTATGTTTATCACAGAGTTGGGCTGTATCCTCAAGTAAATAACTTCGTTATTTTTTTGTTCTTTTTCAATCGAGCATCGACGACGTTATTAATTGGATTATTTAGATAATTCATCAACTATTTTTACCGTTAATTATTATTATTATCATTTTGTTTATGGTATACTTTGAAAAAAAGCCCAACTTTGATCGATACCCTAAAAGAAAAGAAAATAAATGAAGAAAATATATAGCGATATAATTTTGATACAATATCTGCCAAGTCGACGGTTCAACGGACGTTGACGTACCTCCAGCGGCTCTCATAATTTTTCCTATAAACGAGAAAAAAATAAAGAAAAAACAATGACTTTGATCCATTAACGAATTATTGTGCTTCGCGGTTTCGAACGGAACGTTGATTGAAATTGCGATGGAGAAATAATCGGTTTTATTTCCGTCAACCGTTAAATAACGGAGAGAAAGAAAAAAATAAACTTTTTTAACTCACTCTCCCTTGTTTGGATGATGTCTGACCACGTGAATTATTCGCCCGGGTGGATAGAGCGGAGTGTGAAGCGTCAATGCGATGCTGGAATCGCTCGGAACGATCGTCTGTTCGCGTGCTTGATCCTTGTCCCTCTGGTATTCGCTGATGCATCCGCCAGCTTCCAAGTTTGCCGCCGAAGTCGGCATCGAACCGCAACCGCAGCACATTACCGAGCAAGCAATAGTTTTCCACTGATACAAAAGAAGGAAAAAATTTTTTAAAATTACAAACCCAAATGAAATTTCGTTTGGACGAGTTTGTATAATAACCTTCTGACTGGGTGTTGACAATGTGTCAAAAATTTTTTTATTCACTAAAAATTTGGAACATCGGGTATGGGCGTGGGCGAGATATTTTTCCGGGGGAAAAAAAAAATATATATATATCTAGCTGATTATAATATTGTTGTAAGTCGCGAACTCGTCCACGTCGTTATTTACGTTGTTTTTAAAAGCAGTATGGAAGTTTTTGTTGTTGGTTTGAATTTTGAGGATTTTATATTTTAAAAATGAATAACGAAATTACGGTTCGTTGAGGATGGAAAAGTGAGGATGAAGAAAGAAAAGGAAAAAAAAAAGGTTTAACATACCTTAGGGTCGACACTCCGTTTGATAGCATTGATAAGATCAGCCCGTAAGCTCTCCATCTGTCTGAGGCCAATCCTCGGAACAACGTCTTTTCCGACGACGACGGAAGTGATGAATTGCTGAGTGTATTGTTGAGCCGGCATGCTCAGAAGCCCGCCCGGTGGCGCGAACGAGAAACAAACGATATCAGGGAATTCTTGTCTCAATAGAATTGCAAGAATCGCTGCAGTCCCCGCGCCCAACGAGTGACCAACAAGGGTCAGCCCAAATTTATGAGTTTCTCTATCGGGATCCTGAATTTGTTCAAGGAAATAATTATTTTATTCAATTGTTATTTATCGACGGACAAACATCCGTATGAAAAAATAAATAATATGAATTAATTTGACAGTGACCTTGGCGAAAGCTTTAGCTATGATTCCTTCTTCAGATATTTTTTTTCGTATGTATTCGGCCGCTTGAACCATACCCTTGTGTCCCAACCAATCTTCCCTCGGTGGAGTCATTGGCAAAACTTCAGCCTCCGCATTGAGATCCGTAACAACGTCTTTCATGCTCAGAGTACCTCGTATACTGACGACGACCTGAAATAAAACAAAAAACAAAAAAAAAAAAAAAATAAATTATGTCTCATGAATTAAATGGCTCCTGAGTTGCTAGCAATTTATCGCTATAATAAAAATTCGTTACTCGCTAATAACGAACCTTCTTTTTCGTATAATCCAGAGCAACGAAGAACGGCGTTTCACCAACGTCAACGTGAAAAGTCGCGTAGACAACCTCAACTTCACCGATCTCGATCATACGTTTCAAAGCTGCATAATTGCATTGACAACAATTGTCGGCTACAACAGTTGCTTCATCCGCGTGGTTTATGCACGGAAAACAGCAACATTTAACTCTGAAATACAAACATAAGTCGAATATTTTAACTCGATTGTTCAGTACAATATTTAAAATTATTAAAATAATTGACAAATATTTTTTTTCTCGCGTTATTATTTATTATTGTTTAAACGACGGCAGAAAGATAGAGCAACCCCGTTAGGTCTGAAAAATTATAATAATCATATAATTTTTAAATGAATAACTGATTAACTGGAATTGGCCAAACACTTTTCAACACCATATTAAACATTAATAATAATAATTAAAAAGATAATAAATAATTACAACAACAAAAGGTGTTTGAAAAATTTTCCGAGTTTGTTTGAGATGAAATAACGAGGAGCGATTTGTCATTGTAATAACAAAGACAGGTTTCGATTACCTTGTACACAGCTGACAGATGCCGGTTGTATGATTGATGAGGAAGAGGGGCCATCCGTAAGCCGCAAGTGCAAAGTGCATGTAATGAATAGCCGACTGAAAATGTCCCAAATCCCCGTCCTCGGTGAGTGAGAGAAACTTTGTTCTCGGTGTAACCGGTACACCCGATAGAAACTCGTAAGTATCGTTCTTCTTCTGTTTAACGATGAGCTCGCGCTCGATTTTCTGAAACTTTCGTAGCAGAACGAGACCCGCTACTACGTCGGACGGTACAACGTCCAAATCCCTGAAGAAGTCACTGAGAAGCCTGGCGATGTCCGTAAATGAATTCTACGAAATTAACATTTTTTTAAAAATTTTCTTATATATATTACTAAACGCAACGGAACTTAAATATCGGAAGAATCATCAGAATGACATATTTCATTTTTCTTTTGTTGACAGACCAATAGAGTAGCGTGAGATTTACTTTGGTTTTAAATTAACGATTCCATAGAGTCAGACGGATAATCCGTGGCACGATCGTTTTTTTCTTTCCGAAACGTATTTTTTTTAAACGGTGGGTAGTTCTCGAAAGGGTAGTTTTTAAACCATCAGTATCAAATCGGCCCAAATCATTTTTTTCCATCATTCCTCAGAGTTTTAGGGAAGATTTTTCTCTTTATTTGGTAAATTCATCTATTGCAAAAAAATTTATTGAATTTGTTAATTCAAAATTCAATTATAATTCAAATTTTATTTAAAAAAGCTTTTCCCAAAAATCCAATATTAGCCAACGAATTTTCGCCACAAATATTTGCTTCAGTACCACCGTTAAAATTTAGTCGAATTTAGTTATAGAATCCATCGACTCGGTAAGTCTCGTTTTAAAATTGGTAACGGCTTCGTATTTTTCTCCCGAGCGGCGATATCTATATATATATATATATATGTATATAAAGTGAGTTTTCCTAGGTAGAAGCTTAACAACAAATGATCCAACAATTTAACGTAGCCACGGAATGAATATATTATATGAGTTGCTTACTCGATTTCTGTCCGAATTTCCCATGCAACAGAACAGCAACCTGCATCTGTTGTCCCAGCTGTCCTGGTACGCACGTATGACCTTTCTACAAGATTATTAAATTTCATTAATATCTCATCGAGACTAAAAGAGTCTGGATAATCGTAATAATATGAAACAACAATTTCATTAATAAATTCGATAATAGTGAATAGTGACACTAAACGCAAAAGTTTAAGGATACCAAAAAAAAATCATTAATTTTCATACTCGAAAAAAACGTTTTTCTTTCCTTTCGAAGAACAACGAGAACATTTTATAGAAGATATTGAAAAGTTTTCAGAACCATCCTTCCATTTTCTGTAAGATAATTATTATTCACATTATGAGTCATCAAGGTGAAAATTGTCATTTCCGCGTTGATATATGATAACTCAGTAACTAAGCTCTCATGGAAAAAGCTGTTTTGAAAGTTTAATAACCGTCCGGATTGAAAAAGAATCGATGAAAAAGGATTAAGCGTCATGGATCATCCGAGAGATGTCGGAAAAATAGATTAAAAAATTTTTACCGCTGATTTTTTAATAATTAGTCAGAAACGGTCAATCATGATAAGTATTACAACTCAGGAGCTTGAAAAATAAATATTTGAAACTTCAATTTGTTTTTCCATCATTGCTCTACAATATTTTTTCGTCAAATTAAAGCCTTTTACACATGACCTGAAAATTTAGGATTCTCTTTGATATCCATGAATTTTTGCATTTTTTGTTGGTACTATATTTGATACCGTTGTCGCCAATTTCTATTTCTGCTACCGCTCCGTTTGTAGTGCATTCTGCCGCCACCTCGAGATTCAGCTTCCCTCATGCTGCGCTGATATTTTTTCATTTTTACCCACGATCTGCCTGCCGCGTCGTACGTACACCACACGGTCACCATAACCGACGCCAGGATGCACCAATTTGATATCACGAGCCCTGTCAAAATTAATTATATTTCGATAAATACAAATAAGTTATATTTTATCTATGTCAAATAGAAATGGACAAAACGGTAAGGTAGATAGCGTGTTAATTACCCAATATGACATCCTTGGCTTGTTCCACAGGGCACGTTTGATAGTAGCGCACGAGCCACGCTACACCAGCGCAAAGCCATCCAGTTTCTACCAGTAACAAAGCTGAAATAGCAAAATTCTCGATTCATCTTTAAAAAATTGTAAAAAAAAAAAAAAAAAAAAAAAAAGAGTTGATAAATGTTTTACCGAAATTTATTTAGCGCAACGAAGATTCTACGCAACAAACGATAAATAAACTTATTACAATAAATTATTAATAAAAATTATATATAATATAAATAATCTGTAGACACATCTGACAGACTATCCTTATAATTAGCTAATTTTATTCCCCAAACGGATAATTATGACATAAAATTTAGTCGTTGATCAAATGATTAATGTTAACGATAAATAAAACATTTATGAAACACATGTATTATTTTTATTACTCTTATTAACATATCAATCAATCCGATTAAATAAATAATAATGAAATATAAAATATTAGGTCAAGTTATTTACGTTGATGATAAGCGTTGATTCTACGATAATATTTATATGTCCCAACGCATCCAATACGGCAAGTTATCGATTGATTAAAAATAATGTGGAACGAAGAAAAAAATTGAGATAAGTTAGGGTGTACGACTGTGCATCAAATGTAGTACCGAGGTATGCGGGAAACTCGGTATTGAGTGTATGAACGCTCGAAAATAGAGTTTTCGCATAAGGACGTGGTCGAGGATATATAAAAGTTGTAGGATACGCGTGCGCGAGGCTGCGGAAAGCGAGCAGTATCGCAGCAAGGGTTTCCTGTCCTGTAACCTGTCGATGGACAGACAACGAAACTGTGAATTTCGCCCATTGGGCAGTTAAGCCTCGCGGATATTGAGTTTCATTACCGCAACGCCAACGGTCTGGGTCACTGCAGAGATCTCTCGATTCTACCTGAAAATATCAGTTCGATCTTGGATCGGTTCCAAAATCGTTAGCGTCTGATGGAACTACCGCGCGGATTGTCCATTTCCACTGGACACGTCGGCCACACGACGTCCACGACCGATATCGTGCACATGTAGTCATCATCGATGATCCATGAAAAGTGTTTAGAATTCTCGAATAAAAAGTTGAATAAAAGTAATATGAATGATTAAACGATGAAAAGAAAAAATAGGAATTTTTATTTAAAAAAAAAAAAAGAAAAACTGCATACCTCAAATTTTCTCTCTTTTTTCCATTCAGCATAACTTTTTTCACACGACTTTAAGATTTTAAACGACTATTGTTTATATTTTAATGCTAGTATATATACATTTCAAACCTTAATATAAATATCTGGGATGTTCGTAACACGACGACGCTAACTTCTCAAATGAAAATACTTAATTCTCTTGGTTGGAAAATAGTTACGTGCCCTCGGATTAATGAAAAACGTCCCGCGAAAGATGCACAGCACATACTTTTCGACATTGATCGTAATTTGTAGTTGTCACCCAGGGTCAATTTGCGCTGAAAAATCGGCAAAACGATCTCATCTTCGCTTAAGATTAAAATTTAATTACGAGACGAGTTGGAAAATTTGTAGGACGGAATGATAGTTGAGAGTGGTTGAGATTGCGGTCGATGTGAGGAGAGAAATAAAGGAAGAAAGATAAAAGGGAAAAGAATGAGAGAGACGCAGGAAGAAAACTGCCGGAAGTCTTGCAGACCGTAGTGCCATGGTTCAGGACTATATATATTAGGGTGTTAAAAAAAAAATTTTTTTTTGATTTTCCAACGGGCCACACCTGAAATAGTTAACTTCGAGAGAAGAAAAAATCCTAGCAAAAGATGAGCATTCTAGGTTGAGTGTTAGATCCCCCTCATTTGACTTTTGATATATTTTTTTTTCTTTTTTTGAATTAAAGATAGATTATTGTTAGCAAAAATTTTTTTTTGTGCCCACAGCTGCCAGGGGATAAGCTTAGTCTCAAATAAGATGCTCTTAGAAATTTAACTCTTCAGTTAAATTTAATAATATCAAAAAAAAATATATCAAAAGTCAAATGAGGGGGATCTACCACTCAACCTAGAATGCTCATCTTTCGCCAGAATTTTTTCTTCTATCTAAGCTGACTGTTTCCGGTGTGGCCCGTTGGAAAATCAACATTTTTTTTTGAAACACCAATATATATATATATATATATGGGGCGTTCCATGACAAGTCGATCAAGTTCTGGCGGCCATTTTTTAGATCGTTTTCATAATTTTTCGTAACGTTTTCATACTCATCGAAAAAAAACGAGCCCAATTTTTTTCAAATTAAAAAAAAATATATTTTTTGAGATTTTTTTTTCAAAATAAAAAAATTCGCTAACAAATATTGGTGCTGCATTTGTCACGTATACAATTTTATGATTTTTATTTTTTTTCTATTATATATATATATTTATATTAGCAGCGTCTCGAACGTGACTGGGAACCCGATTGGCCATTGTCAACTCGATCGAGGTTGGTTCGTTGCTTTAGGTTATTTTTTTTTTTGTCTCTGCAGATCTTCAAGACACTGTTCGAACTCGTCATAAAAAATCCCCTGAACAACGAATTTGCCTTTTTACAATTTCTTCTCGATGTTCCAAGTTTCTCCGAAGAGAAGAAAGCAAAAAAAATGATATGCCGGTCCTTTCTTATGCTTTGGTTTTATTAGTGAAAAAATTGAATAATTTATCTCGATACTAATAGAAATTGCCAAGCTGAATCAACCGCGTGGTTGATTCGGATAACAGGAATGAGCAGATACGCAATGAAAATGTATTTAAAATACTTTTATTACTGAATTATCGGACATTATAATTCCCATTAAATACCATAAACCTTTTCTAAAAAACGATTTCTAATTATTACAGAAATGTGACATTTTTAAAATTATTCCGTGATAATTATTCATAGTTATTTGTTTAAAAAAGTATTATGAATACATTTTCATTGAATGCCCATCCTGTTCGAGCTTCGCATCATCCTCACTCGATACTGGCAATCGTGACGAAAATTCATTTCCCATTATATGTACGATCCTTTTCGTGGTAAGCGTGGATATCGAAAAGATTTTCAGGCTGTGGATTCTCGGCCACCGCCAATCGAGTTTGCTTGTTTTTTTCCCTAGACATTCCGTCTCGCTCAGTTTAGCAATTATCGTCGGCACGGTTGAATCCCCGTCGGTTTGTGTGTAGAAGCTTTTGACATTTCCCTCGCGAAAATGATCCTCGGTAAACCACGTTCGCTAACCGCACCATTTTTTTACCCTCTCGACCGCTGTGACTCATTTTCCTTCCAGAACGTCAATATATATGTATGGGTGGTCTTTCGATATCATCAAAATCCTGGCGAGGATTACTTTCCTTATTAATATTCCCGCACTTTCGCTTTTGCTTTCGAGTCTATTCACCTAGCGTACCATAAACTATAGTACTACAACCACCAAGAACAAACCAACACTTCGCGTCTCTCGCGTCTCTCGAGCTCGGTATTTTCTCGGGAATATTCGAAACAAAATTTGTTGGAAAATTGCTTTCCAGTACCCACTAAAAGGCATATCTCTGTTCAATGACGGAGACAAGGTTTTTTTCAGAGAGAGGGGCGAACCTCATCAGAAGTCTTATCTTATATTTGTGGTTTGGAATCAAAACCAAATAAGCTCAGTGGTTTGTTTTCAACTTCATAAGTTACAATGCTACTGTGAGTAGCACCAAAAATTTAATCTGATATCTATAATTTTACAAAGCGGTTTGTCCGCTATCATAGAGGATTTGCAACGTAGAATCGTTATATCTTGAGGAATTATTATTATTATTATTATTATTATTATTATTATTATTATTATTATTATTATTATTATTATTATTATTATTATTATTATTATTATTATTATTATTATTATTATTATTATTATTATTATTATTATTATTATTATTATTATTATTATTATTATTATTATTATTATTATTATTATTATTATTATTATTATTATTATTATTATTATTATTATTATTATTATTATTATTATTATTATTATTATTATTATTATTATTATTATTATTATTATTATTATTATTATTATTATTATTTCTAATTAAATAAATTCAGACGCCTGCATGCATTATAAATTCTACGTCAAAAGGTATAAAAAGGAAAAATGTGAAACTTACAAAGTCTGATGTAGAGTAGATGTTGCATGGGTGCCCTTGCATCTGTGTCGAGAATGCTGCCTCTCGTCGCTAGGATACATATTGAAAATTCGACGGCCATAGATGCGGCAAGTATGCCGAGATAACCGAGAACGTATTCCCACAGCAAGAGTATGCATGTTATGGATCTGTTCCACTCGAGAATTGCAAGCGATACGCCCAGTATCGTCACCCTGCAAATTAACCAAAAATTTCACTTAATTATCGGCAATCGATCCATAAAAATCAATACTGGCGGAGAAAAAATAAAAGAATGAATGAATATTGTACGATAAACTATAATAAACTCGTTCAGTAACCATTGCGAACAATCAATACTTTTTATGAATTTATTACAAATTCTAGTTACTGTCGATCAAACTTTAAAAATATTTGTCAATTATTACGGATAAAAAATCTATTTTGTTATGATACCGACACCAATGGGTGTGCGGTCGGAGTGCGACTCCGGCGGTCCCACGAGTTAAGCAGCAAATTTGCCGGCCAGTACTTGGATGGGTGACCGCCTAGTCGTTCACCGGCTGGCGCATCAATTGTGGAGCGGGAGACCAGTGCCTTTGGGGCCCCGGTGTTGCATTCGAGGTGGAGTACTATGTGCTCCTACATGCATCACCGGAGAACCAGAGAAACATAGGGTCGACTGTACCGGCACGGGTTTTCTGCAGTTTCCCCGTGCCCACGGCAAATGCGGTACAGCGGGGTATGTAAAGTCGTCTGCAGACGCACGGGAGATAACGGAGAAAACGTAAAAAGGGGAAAGTCGGGACAATACCTTGTAAAAAACTAAATAAAGTTGTGCAAGTAAAACTTTCACCTACCTACCTACCTATCTATTTTGTTATCTGGTTGATTGAAATTATTATCGGTATATTATATTTAATTATCTGAATCAAAACTATCCATTGTGATTTCGGATTACAAAAGAAATTAAATTTTCATTTAATTTGTTTTCAGCAGTGAACGTCGAAGTATTCTAATTATTGTCGTTTGGTTAATCACGTCTCGACAAAGACCGAGCGTTTTCTCGCCGGCGGTGGGTCCGAGGTCATCATAATTATGGGGCTGGATCGAGCACGGGAGTGCGTCGTATCCTTACGCGACCTTACTCTATTTACAGTTACGATCGATTAAAGGTGAATTCATAAATATATAAGATATATAAATATATATAGACACCAGGCGCAACAATTGAAGGTTAGTAAAAAAATCCGAGTTTTTTAGGTGTTAGTCACAAAAATGATTTAGAAAAGCAAATTGAAACTCAACATTTCTAGTTCTAAGATCCTGAGTTCAAATTTTTTTATCTTTGACCGTTTGTGAGTAATAATAAGAAGTTCGGACATTTTTTGAAAATTTCCGTGCGGGAAAAACTAAATGAAAATAAATAAATAAAAAATCCGGAGCATTTGTGAGAAATGGCGGGTTTAGTTGCATAGAAAATAAATTTCCAGCCATAGCGAAAGACTATAAGGCACCAAAAATGGTTGAGACATTACGTGACTAATGAAAACGGAAGAACAATAAATACATATCTTCACGACTACAAAAGTTTCAAGAAATAAGCGGTGAATTTAGATTCTCGTGGTGACTCGAGAAATAAAGGATACGAAATAAAGGCGGGTTCGATAGTCAGGGTATAAGATTATGGGTGAAGTAAGATATCGACTTAGTGATCTTTGACGGAACAAAGCCCCCCCCCCCCACCAGTGAGACGGCAAGTCCATGGATGTAGATTTTTTCTTTGGTCGCCATACCTATACATCCGAGCGTGTGCAGTTGAAAAAAATTTTGAACACGATGAATGCCGCGTCAGTAGCGAAAAAGGATGTATTTTAAATAACTTTTCAAATAAACAACTATCATTAATCATTATGCAACAATTGAAATTTTGACCGTTCTGTTGCAATAATAATAAGATCAGAATAAGAAGACAAGAAGGGTCAAAGTAGGGTTGCCATTTTTCTTTCTTTGCTTGATTATTTTTTCAACTTTTTTAATCGATTGAGATTCCGGAAAACGAAAATTTTGACATTAATAAAACAAGAACCCTAATACGTATATATGTATTGTACGGATGATAGGAGGTCGTGCGCGGTGTATAGAAACGGAGAAACGCAAGATAGAAGGGCAAAAGGGGGTGGGCTAGGATTAAAAGGGACGTAGAAAGGGCCACCCTCGAAGGGACAAGTTTGGCCAAGGAAAAAAAAGATAAAAAGAGAGAGACGGAGAGAGAGAGAGAGGGAGAGAGCAGCTCGGAACAAGGAAGACAAACATAAAGCCCCTGGCTGGTGCGTATCGATTTACGTTGTATCCTCACTCGTGACCTTTTTTACAGTGTCGTTCTCTCTGTTCTTTATTCTTTATATATATCTATACATATTTATGTCCGTGTGTGTATATATCCATCGCTTCCATCTCCGCCCCGGTAGCAATGATTTCGTCGTCTTGTTCGACCAGCTCATTCGTACTGGTTTTTTCTTCGTTTCGACAGCTCCAATCAAGACTCTCGTCAATCTAATCTAAATAATCTAAATAATCAACCAAACGGGTTTGATGAAATTTGAAAAAATTATAAGGTTATTTTTAAATATTCAATCAAATAGGAAAAATTATTAAAAAAATATTGAAACAATAATGATGATACAATTATTAAGCAGTTGTTCATAAAATTATTTAAAAAATGTATGAAATTGTTGAAAGAAAACGAGTTGAAAAGCAGATTTATCGACGAGATTTTGGTCAAAAATGTATTATCTTCAGTGGTCTACCAAACATAAGTATTTCCCGGTGTCAGCGTATATTCAGAAAAGTTTACAATTTCATATTTCAATTTTAGGAAAAAATAATCTACATCCCTTACGCTTAAATGTACGTTCTATACATCTACATATGTCTGCGGGTGGAGCGACCGTGCAGCCATCCAGACGGTAAAATGTTTTTTCTTTTGTGCACTCTGAGTGCATCGTACCGTGGTTTCATGGTTAAAGAAAAAAAACAAACAGACGAAGAAAAATGTACAGGCGCATTAAAAGAGAGAGGCTTCAAAGTTATCCTTTTGATTTCTTCTTCGGAGTTTCGTTGGCGCGTGCGCTACAACGGAAGTACACGAGAATCCGTACCTATATGCGAGCCACAACAAAGTAGTGGTGATTAATCGCGCGGGGTTACTTACTCCCGACAAACCCCAGCTAGCTGGGTGCGCCGGTGCATCTGCATTATGAACCGATAGGCAATCCTCGACGGCTTTAGTGTAAAAAGAAATAAAATTTAGGTAACTACTGTCCGATTATACGAAGAGATTGAATGAGAAAGACGAAAGTAGAAGTAAATCCCTTGACTATTCCGGAGCTATTCCTGCACCCCGCAAACAGTCGTTTACGGCAGGCATACGGGAATTTCATTGCAGACTTTAAAACGGCCGAACAGTGGGAAAATTCACGGAGATAATCGAGCGCGGGGCTCCGCTTGTGTTTCTTCTTCTTTTATCTCGTCATCGTATTCAACATCGTCACACATCGTTCTCGAATGTGAGAGATGTTTAAATAATTAATATGATTCGAGTCGCTTGTTGGTTTCCGTACGTGCTGAAATAAAGGGATCGCTTTGAACTAACCTGATCCTCTTTACGTACATAGAACAAAGATAATCGTCGTTCATAAATATATATAAAATCGTTGATAATAGTCACTGGATTTTGAAATTTCAAAAATAATTCAGTGTTTGTCGATTGCGCATTGCGGCATCCAATAAACACCGATATATATTTATTAATTTACAGTAAGCCGCAAAGGTCGCGAAAACGATTGAAAAATTGTAGCGTCGCTCGAGCGAATGATTCGAGAGCGTGTAGGAGGGGTCTTGGCACTGTCCCAATGATGACAATTGTCGCTCCACAAAAATAAAAGTACAGACGAAAATATAGCAAACTTATTTTCCGATCTGGTTCTGTGAAAGCTCTGTTATATCTCGCTGTGTAGATAGTAAAATAACGTTTTACATTTAGTACCCATGTGCGTATTTATATTTAAGTTATATGTACTCGTGCTTACCAGTGAAACTAAATCCACGACACTGAGAGCCTCAAATACATTACTGCACTGTCCGCATAATGTCGCATAGAGACACAGATCGTCTTTTCGGGATCAATATACTTATCCGTCTTATTTCCGTGTAAATGGTTTTTCATCAACGTAATAAATAACATGCCTGATGGTTTATAGATTTTCTGCTGGTCAAAAATTTCACGATCGACGATGGGTTGCATCGTACACGACGAACATATGGAACATCGATAGCACAAAACCGGAGAACAGAACGGATACCACGAGCAAATTCATAAGTAGTTGATAATGGTCCACGGTCTTACCCCTCGCTCGAGTGTTTATGTTTCACGATCCTCGTGTATTCTATATAGTTTGTGGATAATCATCGGGCGGCATTGTTCTAGACATCCAGACATCCAGTCATCCAGTCATACTCGACGCCCTAGCAGCGTTGTATTACATGTATATATATATATCGTTGTGTATTTATTCACAATAATCGTACCGTCATTGTTGGCATACGAGATAACGGTCGACTGTCCTGTCGTTACCATACAAATGACACATCAACTCGAGGAGAACTCAAATAAACGTGTAGACATTTGTACTTTGCCGACAGTAAATGCCATCGCAAATAAATAATTTTACAGAGTACGATACACAAACAGACATATAATCCTATTAATTAAATAATCTATGAGTTATATTCGATATTTCGGTACAGAGCATTAAATTATCAAGACGATTAACGTTATTTTCCTTGTGGTTCACAGCCAATTGTTTTGCCTGACAAACTGCAGGTAGACATGTTCGAAATAGAGAAGAATTTCGAGACCCACCCGAAAAAGCGATAAACTTCGCCGTGGAAATTGAGTGTCCTTTTTATTTTTTACTCCACCCTCTCTGTTTCCATGTCGATTTGCCAGTGTCGCGAGCTTTTGTAGGAAACAGCACCAAGTCGAATGCGGTCGTGATAGTTAAAGGTCCTTCGATAGCAGCGCGTCATCAAACGCCTCCGAAACTGGGGGAAGGGCAATAAAAACGTTGCGAGTTGATTTATCCAGAGGATTTTCGTTATATCGTCGGGGACCGTAAAAACCCGCTATGACCTCGCTGGCCGTCAGACTCCCTCTCGGGTATTATTTAATTTACGATAACCAGCGCGTCACTAGCAACCCCGCTTGCCGAATATACTTTGCCTTCCTTGCTCCGTTCGCGTTTCGTTGAATTTATTTCCTTATTTATTTTATTATTATATTATCGTCGCATAGGAATAGTGAATTAGGTTCGAAACATTTACGACCCGATTGGACGTGGCTACGTGGCTCCATCAGCTCGTGTCCGCGCTAACACATGAGCCAATTACTCGTTTTCACCTGCTTGCGAACACCGCGAAAGCGTACGTATCGTGATAGTTACGCAGGTGTTTGTCGCGCGCAGCCATATTAAGGTTTTCAAGTCGAGTTACATCTATAGATAACTCTCTTTACGATCTATGTGCTTCTTTACCCTCGGCCAGTCCACGTATATGTGGCGCTAACTCAATTAACCGGGTGAGAGTTAACGACCGCAAAGGGACTGCCCTCGGTACTCATACACAGTCGAAGCTCCTATAATTATCGAAGCAGAAAACCGGAAAACGCAGCATGCGACTAATTTAGGTTATGAAATATCGTTTTCTTTGACCGCACCGTTATAAAAAATTATTTGTAAAATATACCATACCGGTGGTATGTCGATTTTGCAAGCTCGTTCGGATACATGAAAATCGATTGACATTATCCTGCAAGGAGAATTGATTCTCACACCGTTCGATAGTTACGCGCAGCCTCCGCTACATACATAACTACCACGATTGCCGTTTGACGCATGAAAAATACAGGGTCCTTGGTAAATATTAAATCAACACGAAATAAATTAAAAATTGTAGTTCTACAGTGCACAGTGACTCTATCAATTATTCTTATTATTTTTATTTTAAAAACGTGCTAAACAATATAGTTAAAATCAATAGTTACCCAGCGTAATTATATCGATAGACCTCGACAATAATAGTTATAATAAAAATTATTATTATTATTACTGTTGAGCTGTGGACATTTTGACTGCAGATGATTACTAACTGTAAGCATTGATGCTTTCTGCAAACGTGGGAGCGCCACCGAGTCATTCTTGGTAAACTCCGAGAAGAAGAGTTATGATAAACAGTACGGAGGGTCAGATATTCCGACAAGTGAGTCGCGATAAAATCGAGATTGATGACGAATGTTCAGAAAATAGAAAAATATTAATGAAATTAATGTCATTCGGGGAAAAGCTGAGGCACTCAATTTCACCCGCGGGACCGACTGTTTACATTCGGACTTTGTGATAGCCCGAGGAGTGCAGTGTGGCCAGTAAATTTTCTCCATTGAAAACACAATCCAACTTTCAGTGAAACTCCCTGAAGTTTGCCTATCATTGGATGTATGAGGTTATCATTCAATTTATTGAATGTCGACAAGTCAATGGCAATTAAATAATTGCTAAACACCAAAGGGCTTCAGTCATCCCTAAATCGACTGGCTCAAAGGGCCGTGTTCATGCAATTTTTTTCGTTTTCTGTTTAGAACACTTTCGGAATTCACAGACAAACGTTTAAACATAGAGGATAGTTATAACTTTCGTCGATTATTGCTCAACGCTAGCTTAAATGGTTGCTCATAACCGTGGCCGTTTATTTCCGCGAGAGCTTGCCAGAAAATTATTTTCATCTGGTTTGTTTATACTTGAAAGACTCAAGCATATCGTAGATGTGTCTATACATTTGCCCAGTTTAATTTAATGCGCTGCAATAATTTCCCGGCCGATTTATATCATCCCTGGCGAGTTAGACAATGTTTGTCTCACACTAATGCACGATTAACAATCATCTCTGCATAGGATATCTGCACATATTATGTATCCATAAATCTGTACCGGGAATGATGGACGATGCTCTTCGATTAAACGCGAACCCGTGTTTATTGATTTTTTTTCTTCCAGTATCACTGTTTTGCCATGAAAGATTGTCTAAATTAAAAAAAAAAAGAAGACAAAAATCGATAAAAGTTTTAATATGTGAATAATTAAAAATATTACACAGTTCATCGTCCAAAACTCGACGTAATTAAAGTAACGGAAAATTAGTTTGTAAAAATTTCCAAACGATGGTTATTTCAAGAAGGACGGGGCGAAAAATATCGATTTTACGACATTGAGAAGTCATAATAAGAGCCACCTATGGCGAGCAGACACATCCCCCGCAACACTCACTGAACTTATTCGAATAATTTCGAAATAACCAAAATATTGTAGAGTCTTAGGGCCCCACATTGATTATATAGTTCGTTAGAAAGTTATGTACGGTATTTTACATCAACTTTGAAGGGATATGGCGCTAGGAGCTTCAGATATTCTAGTTATTTCAGAGTTATTTAAATGAATTTAATGATAATCCTCATGGAGATAAAATAAGATGACCTTTTTCGGTTCTTCTACGTATGCTCAGTCGGGTGAGTTTGTAATGCAGTTATAGCCGTAGCCGACGAAAAGTGTTTTACCAAACATATTCGGAAATCGTGTCGTCGCGACGTCAAATAGCTCACGTGTAAATGTAACGAGACGGTCAAAAACGAAAAAAAAAAAAAAAGAAAAAAAACAGCGCGAACTCTCTTCATTCTTTAACTAAATTCGACGAGCTTGTCTATTTCCGTCGCGTTGGATTACTCGCCGCCCATTCCTCCGCCACGAGCCCCGGATTACGACGTGCCGACACCGATGTTTCTCATAAAGACAACACATCGTTAACTTCTGGTTTTTTTCTTTTTCACTCGAATTATGATGGGCAATTATTCCAATTTAGTCTGACTAATATCTATCTGAGAAAATTATTTTTCAATAAATTATAGCAAGGTTTATTTAAAGCCCTAGACTAATTCATCATCAATTTTGCATCCCCGGGAATGTAATAAACAATCGATTACCTTTTTTTTCATTCTCGCATTCAATTATCGAATAAATTTTGGTAATTTTAATTTCTCAGTAAAATATTCTGTCCTCGAAGTTCCGAAATTTTGCAGAATCCAACAAACTGAACATTTTATTATTCATTTTATACTAGTTCCGGAGTTTTAACGTTGTCTTATTGCAGAGAATGAATGCATAGTATAACGTTAATGTTCCTCATGTCACCATGTCGCAGTCGACGTGGTAGTGGCCTTTCTTGAGGAGGCAACATCGTCATAGCCGCATTGTCGAAGATTTAGGCTCGGCAAACTAACCGTGCAAATGCAATTAGCGCCTCGAGTAAGCAGAGATAATGAGCAGTGACGAGGGATAGAACGAAACTGATCGTCGATTGGGGTCTCCGACGAGCGGTGCCAGGCTGATCTACCGGACGATCGATAGCCCACGCAACTTAACTGCTATAAAACGTGGATTGAGGTGTGCTCACATTGTAGTTAACACTTACGTGAAAATTCCCTAACTTTGTCGACGGTGTTCCATACCGAAAGTTCCCGGACATCCAGTTGCCGAATTTTATTCTCAAGTGCGGGGCGAATTGACCGACGAAAGAAGTAAAAATAAAATAAAAAGTAACTTAAACGCTATTATGGAATTGGCGTTACAAGTCTCTTTCAAAAGAGAATTTTATACGGATCTTACAAATCCATAACGTCTCAAGAAATTTAAAAAAAATGTCTTTCCGTTCGAGCTTTAAAAATGTTCTATTGTACGGCGATAAAAATAGAATGTTTGTCAAACAGGTGGATTTGACTTGAAAAATGTAATGCTCGCTGAAAGCTCGTAACAACTCTCATTTCACACACATTTCATTAACACGTGGTACTATTGATAATGCTAAAATATAGAATAACATGTATTATTCAGAAGAAAGAAAAATTTATGTACTTTCCGAGCCCTCGAGCATGATGACGTGTACCATAACATGGAAAAATGGGTTTTAGCGGAAAAATATGGTAACAAGTGGCGGTAAATTTCGATTCTGAGCACATGAGCCATGTATTAGCCATACATCTCAATAACTACTGTACATATACGCGAACGAAGTGGAATAATAGTTGTTAAATTAATTTAATCACTTTTTTACCATCGAGCATTTGTATTATAAAAATTATGCTACATTATACGTTTTCCTCTTTCGCATATTGTGTATTCCGGATAAAATAATAGGACCACCGCGTGTCCGAGAAGGAAACTATACAAAGGTATAGAATAATGACGGCAGACTTTAGCGGATGGTACGGGGGCGTAGAAAACCCCGAGGAGTCGCCTAACACGTTGCAAAGTAGTACAATGAACGTTGTTTTGCTCAGTCGGCGAGGTCTGATACAAACGGCGCTAAAAGAGCCAGAGCGATAAATTGTGTGGAATATCGGTTCTCGGTTTTCCGTGACATTACGTCATAAATGCGGGTCTTTTTATCGGTTGCAAATATATACTCATGTGAATGACGTCTACGAAGGTACTGTAAAAGTTTGTAGGGAGCGGAGTTACATAACGGTGTGCGTTTATATATATATCACGATAGGACTCAAGAGTAATACCACACCTTCATCTAGAACTGTTGGTATTCGGCCGATTGCGATTAAAAAAATAGAGGCCATATTAACTTGGACCACAAATTCATACTCCAGGACTCCCGATTTGATACTTTATGTTTAATACCACCCACTTTTATTTAGCGTCGCTTCAATTTTAATGTAACTCCTGTCTCTGGGTATATTGAATTATCGAGCTCGAATTAACCCATCGACCAAGCCCTCATGGAAGAGTATTCGATTGATTTTTCACGACGTAACAGCTCGAAAAAGACAAACCGTTTGACCAAACTTCTGTCAGCCGTAACTATCAGGGTCTGAGAATGAAAAAAATACAAAAATAATAATTCTGCACTAAAGTTCCATCACCGTAGCGCCGACGAATGAGAAAGGAAAGCTCTCCGGCAATATTTTATAGCAACAGATAACCACTGTATATAATTTATTACCCTCCTCCCTGAACTGTTCCAGCTCGACCCAAACCGGTATGGTTCAGACGGAGAGTCCGGAGCAATCTCTCCCGATAATTTCAATCGCTATACTGTGATATGATAATAATAAATCATATAATTAAACAGAATACGAGATCCGCGTTTCCATCTCCTTGCTTCATTCGCATGGACGACTAATTGTTACCTCAAAACATTATATCGGTTATTAATAATCGTCGCGGTTTTCAACTTCCTTCTAGGGGTTCACAACCTCGGAATCAAAATTATATCGTCCTCGATAGGCCGGACAAAAAAAATGGTAAAAAATGAAAAATGCTTAAAAATGAAACAGCGCGAAGGAATACACGAGAAAAAAGGAAAAAGAAGAATTGGCATCATATACAAATTTAAGATAATTATTTTAGTCAAGAACGGTTTGACAGAATTATTAGTGTGCGGGTACATTTATAAGAACGCAGTCTGCGGATTAATTCGAGGCGGGAAATTCGACTCGTCGCAGATTTTTAATGCACCAATGTAGCTCACTCGACCTCCTTCCTCACGCGGTCTCGCGTACATATGCTATTCATAACTCATAAATGCGGTCGGTACGTGAAATTCGAATCTCACACATTCCCCGACTCTGGAAATATTTTGACGGTACATCAAGCGCGACGGACGAATTTACAACACAGCGAACGCGCGACGTTTTTTATATCACAAATGCCATCCACAAAACATCGTAGAATCATTATACACTTAATTATGCCGGCTATGGTATTTATCGATTGGATCGTTATGAAACGTTCTATGTCAAATCCGCAAAGGCTTCAATGATAGGTTTCACATAAAACTTTTCGTAGTTGCATTAATGATGCAACCACGCCCAAGGTACGAAATATGCCGTTCGTTAAGATTATATATATATCATTTCATCTATGGACAAAAATATTTTTGAAAACTCGTTCTTCAATGACGCGAATATATTACTATTGATCTTTTTTTTGTTTTCATTACTGCAAACGATTTTAATTTATCAAAAATTCACCATCAGTTTCAATGATTTATAAGAATTCTATTTTCCGTCATTTTATTCGTATATTGTTAGTCGCCACTAATTTGGGGTGATGGAAATAAATCCGGTAACCATACTGGCGACATTTAAAATTTCCAGTTCTCGAATAACAATCTCAGATAATTTGTTGTCTTGAATTTTCCGAAAAACTCGTTGATGTGTACGTATTGTGAAATAATCAAAAGAAAATTTCATAAAAAACAGGTCGTATTCCCAACCTCTGATTATTGTTTCAGAAAACGAGGACAAAATTATAATTCATGATCGATGGTTGTAGTTCACATAGTGTACATTTGGATTTGGGATTAGGATGATGCTATATTGCCTAGCATACTCGGCAAGCAACCGGCGGCAGGAGATCAGGGCTGTGCTCATTCGGGGTGTGCGGCTGTGGAATAGGGGGTCACCCTTAAATGATTCATAGCTCAAACGCGGAAGAGCCGGCAACATCGGAGAGACCGAGAGAGAGTCAGAAACAAGGGGAAAGTGAAGAGAGCAGGCCAGCCGGGCATCACGAGGGGTAAAAAGCGTTCATTCACAGGCAAGATGTTACCCACGCTATGTTATAACGTGACGTATCGATCCGCTACAAGAGAATTTGTTGAGCATTCAAACCGAACTATAAACATGACTTTTTTTCTTTCCTTGCTGCTCCTCGACATTTTTTTTTGGGAAATTATTATATTAACAATTCGTGAACTCGTGTATATACGAGCGTTTGTTCAAAACTTTTCTTGGGTATATTCTCATGCTCGGCTGTTCTATTTATTTCGCTTCCGCACAGCAGGAGCCTCGGGTACGCATGTGAATTAGAAAATTCCAAAGTAGTCTGAAAGTCACGTTTGATTTAAAAAAAACATAATCATTCCTGACAGATAAAATCGAAAAAAAATTTTTTTTTTTTTTTCGCTCCCCAACCTACCATTTTGATCTTTGCAATGCGTTTTTTTTTAAAAAACTTTATTATAGCTTTTAAATCCGTACATTCGCAAAGATCGTTGTAGATTTTCTATGTCTTCATTAAAACTCTACATTTATTGTCTTTTCACCTCTTATTTCCCTTTTCGTCACTTACTCCGTGACTTGAACTTGCCCAATGGATTATAACAGTCAATGGGAATTCTAACTAATGCTAATTTAGTGAAAAAAACGTAAGTCAAATACATTTTCCACATAGGATAAGTTTTTTTTCAAACTTTTGATTACATAAATAATTCTTATGATTATAAACTACGTAGATGATTTAGGGTTTCAGATCATCGCATAGTATTTAAAAATTTGTTTGATTTAAATGATTTTTCGTTATAACCCTAGAACGATATACACCCTGGGCGTATCCGCTAACGGTATAGTGGGGTATCACCGCACCCCACGACTGTTTGAATTCGTCATTTTGTTCATAATCCCTCGAGAAACCTCTGATCCGCACCGATCTTTTCCTTGAACAACTTTAGCTTGTCTGACGGTATCTGGCAACGATCAATTTTATATATGACCTATCTCATCGATTCAGTAGCGAAAATACCGATTGAACAATAAGTGGGCTACCGAGATACCTCAATATACCGGTGTTGGGTTAAAACAGATTGTAACATTTCGTAAGAATTATAATTCACGACTATCTGACAATGAAACTATATCAGATACATTAAAATTGAACAACAAATATATCTTGACCCTGATACCGATTGAGTTCGTAACGAACGCTGCATATATCGAAATGTTTACATAGTCCCAGCTCCGATTTTCCGCAACGTTCAACTAACCCTGCGCAGTCATTGGCCCCACGGTTGACTCCATTTGCTTTTCCACGCCGCAGAATTCTGTATCGGGTTATTTAGGTACCGCGTACGTGTATTCACCACTCCGGTAAACGTTGAAATCTCATGTCGAGTCTCTCGAGAGGGTTAAACAAAATAAGGAAGGGGTCGGAAGCACAAGGAAAGCCAATACCGATAACTGGGTTTCAGCAGATGATACCGTCTATACAACGAACACAGCTCGGAAGCTATCCGCAGCTCGGATCTTTCAACGTAGCCGTGGCAATTTATCAGTTAGTGCCCGTTGGATGACTTGTTGCGATTAAACCGAAATAACATTTCCGAAAGCTCGGTTATGGTATATGCTCGGGACTGGAAGTCACGAGACGAGAAGATGAAAAGAGCTGGGCGAAGGCGAGCTTTTGACAAGAAAACAAACGCCTTGTCTGACCCCTCATGGAACCCTTTTTTTCGCATTACCTCCAAGGCCAATCTCATTAACAAGCCTGAGGACCAGCCGGTAAACGACAAATATTAACCACACCGTAATTTAAAACTATAATTACGTAAATCAACGCTTTTTCAACGCTGTTGCAACTACTTACGTCTCGACGTCTGCCGTCACGGGAACAGGAGGTAAGAGCTCTCCAACAACGTCCTCCCAGATGTTTTACTTTAAAGCTTTAATTTTCCTATTCGGTACCTAGTGGCATCTTTGTCATCACTATCATTTTTCCATGTGCATAACGGAAAAAAATAATATTATGTATGGCATGCTCTGGGTTCTTGTTTTGATAATGCGAAATATTCGGTCCTGATTCAAAACGTTTTGGATTATGTCATTTTATCCAACCCGCGAGGTTCACAATGCTAATTCGGATGGTTGACTCGGTTGAGTATTACTTGGATCAGCGCAAGTTCATCCAATCCATGGATGAATAAATTTTTCAGAAAAAAAAAACAAAAAATATTGTAACTTATAACGTTAACTACCAACTGGCTATTGAAAATTTGCTAAACATGTACGACATGATATCAACTTGTAAATCCACGATTCACCGATTTTGGACTAACCTTTCACCTAACGATCCAGACGGTAAGACGTTAACAGCCGGAAATCAATTGAACGCCAACCTGAATAAACCTAAGTACGTAGGTGGGCTCCACGTAATTGGTGTATGTAGGAATTGCTGAGCTAGATAAATCTGGTCTGCTCTATTTGGACTTGGATAACGTAGTCCTCCCGTCATGGATCTCGAACCCCTTTCGTCTCTATGTATGTATAAGGAGATGTTATTAATTTTATCGCCATCACCCTAGCAGGTTTGCGCACCAAAAAAAACACCGAAACAACAAAAGCGGCCACTAAAAAAGCACCGATGAGCACTGAGTGCTTTTGAACATTAAAACCACCAAAATTTTGGTCGCAAGCGTCGAACAAGCACCGAATACATTTTTTTCGTTTTTATTTTGGTGCTTTGGACGAAAATTTCCGTGCTTTTAATGTTCGAAAAGCACCGGGAAAAAAAATTCGGTGCTTCTTTGGTGCTTTCGCTCAAAATTCTGGTGCTTTTAATGTTTGAAAGCCCCTCGGTGCTTTTCGAACATTTTTGAGTGCTTTCGTCGGTGTTCGAATCTGCTAGGGCACTCTCCCCACGTACTCCAACCTTCGTCCCCTTACAGACAACTAAATTGCAGACATTAATTGATGCTTAGTCTTACAAAAATAAATTATCTATGGTCTTTAGATAACAGATTATAGTTGCACGATCGTTAAAACACACAATTTGCTTAAAAAATGTTAAACTTGGATTTGATTTGGCATCTTAATCCGGCCAGATGTTACTTCAGCAATTTATTAGAATCATCATAATTCTCGTTATAGCGACATTATCGCTTAAATCTTCATTTTCGTGTAAAAACTAATAAAATGAGTGCTCAAATGAATTTAGTTGAAAAACTTAGCATATTGTATGTGTGTTTTTTTTCTTGGGCCGGGAACAAACAGAAAGCGGAAAATAAGTAAATAGCGATAAACAAATTAGAAATTTTATTTTCATCAGACGGTCGTTGGCGAGATAATATTTTTTTAGGCTGTGGTTCCTTTTTTACTACTCTGCGCTCGGTATAAGCAGATGGAGAAAAAGTCGCGCGCTCGTCGTGGGCATAAAGCAAGCGATGGGTGACGAGGAGAGGACGATCGATAGAACCGAGTGACACCGTAGCCCCTTCCGTATATCTACTCAACAATATGTACATACATATATGTGCTGATGACCCGTCGCTAGCCCAACATTATACTATCACTGAGACTATTCGAGCTTCTTTCATAACGGATATGTGTATTAGGGTGATCCTCAATTTCGGTTATTTTTTAATTTAAAAACTCTCCACCTACAGTACGATTGAAAAATTTAGGTCAATTGTATACTCGTATGACACCGTTAACGGATCCCTTAACCAAGCGATTTCGGTCGAAAATTATTACACCTCACCGACGGAACATGTAGTTATCGCATGTGTTAAAGTCATATGGCGATAAAGTAAAATAATTTTATTTGGAAAGTAATAAGAAATAAAAATCAGAAATTTTAATCGCATAGAGGCACCCCTCGAAGGTGTCGTACGGATCTCCACGTTTACCCGGTTTATTTTTCTACACCTTGAATCGTATTGGAAAATAGCATCTATAAAATTTAGAGACTGCCTAATGTGTATGCATGAGAGTCGGTCGGGAAGAAATGGCTAATTTTTTTTCAACTTCAACTAAATAGTTGAACGATGCCGGCTAATTTTACTTTTGATACCTAATAAACTAATTAATTTAAGGAGCGTAATAAGCCATTAGCTTGGAATATCGCGAAAAAAATCCGAAAGATAATTCATTCCTATAAATTAAAAAACTATTGGCTCATGACTAATGACAAGCGACTATCGACTATTGACAGTTTTATTAATAACTTTTGGCGAACATAAATTCATTCCGATTTCCCATTCAGGTGAATCCAAGAGAATCGTAATTCTTCTTCTTAATTTCGTCAATTCCGCCAAGGTCACATTACCGGTCACCTGTCGGCATGGCAAAGAAGTTTCTCGAGCGTAAATTTAAAAAAAAATTGTATGAGATTATTTATTTGGTGAACGCTCTCGGAAGATCTAATGGCAAGTGCGCTTTCGGAATCTAGTTTCGTGAAGTTGGTTCTAAGGCATATAACACACAGACACACGGGGAGCCCGTGGCTTGTCGTGCAATATGTGCGCATCTCGTAAACAATAAAGCCCGTGACGGGATTTGATGTGCGTACAAAATTGTTTAATCACTGATATACGTATCACCCCTGAAATATAATATACAACGGAGAAATAATTTTTTTCACGAGTTTAAAGCTTTCGGGTGTCTGTGACGTGACGGGACTCTCACGAGAGCCCGTCACGTTTCCGGATCGTACACATATATGTATAATGTCATCGTCGTACGGTGGTTTAACTATTGTGGAGCAACGTTACTCCTGCGACGGCAATTGGTGCTTTCCCGGCTGTTGTCAGACGTGAAACGACGCGTCAACCTCGTTAACTCCGCGATATTCACTCTTTTCACTGAAGAACCATCCGGCAACCCAAACGAGAAATTTCACGTCAACATTCGAAGAGCCCCCGAATGTGGAATATTTCAATTGAAAAAAGTACAAAATTTTCGTTTGAGAAACCGGATAAAAAACATTTTTAAACGAACGACAGAAAGTTGAGAGATACTCGTTTTTTTTTTTTTTTGTCATCCGGAAAATGGTACTCGAAAAGGGTGCAGATTATAAAGACGTGCTGTTGTGCAAGTTAGACTTTCGTTGCACCATTCGTACGAGAGATTCGCAGCACTATTGGAAGTACAAACAAAAAAAAGTCGAGATAATGTGAATTGGTGTTGGCATTAGACGACTGTAAATAATTGCAACTTACTGTATTGCGTGAACGATGCTGAGAAATAAGCCGGGAATTGGAAAATCGTCGGTGGCGATTCGCCATCGTCTGTCGAACGCAACGAGACTGGGCATTCCTCGATATACTTGTATCGAGTGTCAATGTATTGCACATACAATAGTACCAATGCATACACACAAGCAAACGCAAACACAGTGGCAAACGTCTGGCATCTGGCAGCGGCCTATGTTCCAAGTCAGTTATACTGCTATCGCACCGCTTATCGGCTCAACCAGCGGTCACAAAACGCCACGTGCTCTTCTCAAAGACCTTCGGGGGTTATTGTTGTTGTTGTTTAAAATAATTTTTTTTCAAATCTTCTTTTTAATTTTTCATAAATAAAATAAATCACTTGAATCACCCTAACAATAAGGGCGACGCGGGGTGCCAGAACCGTTCGTATACAATGTATTGACTGTCGTAAACCGAACGAACGTGAATATAATGAGTCGTTTGTGCTCGCTGGCCGTCACTGGCCGTCGCGATGCGAGGAACTGAATGTATTATGCTGTATTCCGTCCGTTTGACGATTTTTCCCGCTCCGTCGCTCCGTACCATCGTCGTCCGATACTTAACCGTCGGCTACTGCTATCAACAGCAGCAGTCTGTGCTTCACACTTTTTAAGTTGCATCACTTTGCATAAAATAACGTTATAATTGTATAACACAATCTGGAATAGTTATTGCCCCTTCGAGGCTACACGTTCTAAAAAGTAACGCGCAGCTGACACGGGGTCAGATGATAAGTATTAATTATTACCTTTATTAATAATTATTTATTTAATTTATTGTTATTAATAATAATAGGTATAATATATACCTATTTGTCTGTATTTTTTTATTAAACATCTTCTTAAGTTTATAAAAATTAAAAAAATAACGTCTGAAGACGTCTGACGTTCATGTACATAGTCAAGCGGATGCGGAATGTAGACCACTATGGTCGACTATGAAGACGTTGTATGAATCATGCAGAGAAGATTTCGCACCCTCCGTGCAAGACAAGGCAAGGGTACAACTAAAAAATTGCGATTTTTTAGTTAGTTGTGGTCTACTTTGTCTGTGGAAAACGGGGATGCATGAAGGTCGGTCTAAGTGCCCTAAAAAGGGCGCGTGTCTCTCTTCCATGCATTGGATGGCTATGTCCCGTTCGGGAGAGAAATGCGATTTGCCGAGAATCGCAATTTTTTAGTTGTACCCGTCTTGCACGGAGGGTGCGATTTGCGCGGACATGCGGACACCGAAAAACTAATCGTACGGTCGTCTTATCGAGAATCGCAAAAATTTTGCCGATGCTAGACGTTCGAGCGAGCGATGGAGATCGACGAGTAATGCGAAACGGTTGTACGTACGACGTTAAACAGATAAAAAAATATGTGGACTCTAATGGCGCATGCAAGAGGATGCAAACACCACCGGAATCCGCCAGAGATGAGAGACAATAAAATACACACACCCACAATAGTTCATATCCATGACTGTTAGAACTTATTGTCAACAATAATTATTTTTCTCCTTCGTGGATTTAAATAAACCACTGTATTGACAAATAATTCCCCTTGATAAAATATAATTCTTTATTCATTAATGTCTGTTCATCTATAAATTAATTAATGGATAAAATAAAAAACAAAGGATGTTGCAACGTAATAGTCCGAGAAAAAACTATTTAAAAATAAATAAATAAATATTTTCGCATTTATCCGATCGATTAATTACTTTGTCTGTTAATTAATATTTGACTGACCATATTAGATGAAGACTGAAGAGAAAAGCTCCGGGAACAACGAGATCGTCACTGCCGACGCTCCAGCGTCTTCGAAAAACGACGATTCCAGGCATCTTCCTGTTCTTATCCTCGATCTTTCTTCTCACTACTCAATATGTGTTCCTCACACCTTATATACACAGTTAATTACCGTTTACTTTAATAAATATGTGTCTGTGTTTTTGTTTCTTCAAATTAGCACCAACTCACAATACGTAGGTTCTAACGACACGGTTAATCATTTCCATGTTGATCGTCTTAGCTTGTAATACAAAGTCGGAGGCGAAAAATCTTAACGTCGTTTTCAACTCGCTGCATTCGTCGTCCATAATCGATGAATAAACACGAGTTAACGTCGTTATTATCGTTTCACTGCAGCACATCGTGCTTTTCGATACGTTGAAAATAACGTAGCGGACGAGTTTATCGCTCATTGCCTTCATTTCGTCAGCACGAAAAGTTTCATTAAATTTCATTGACTCTTCTCATTTACGAGTCTGAGAGACGATTTCCGTGGTCGCTTCCACTGACCATTTAATTTATTTCCATTTTTCAAACAAAAATATATATTTTTTCGTTATTTTTCATATTATTCGTGTTATCATAATTATATTAACCATTTTACGGGTTTATAATTAATTCATTGAGTTGTCTTGAAAACGTATCTTCCCTATTGAATATTATAAAATTATTATTATTATTATTATGATCTTTCCCGTTGCTGCGAAAAATGCTTGAAACTATTTTGTCGATCGGCTCATACAGACAATCTCACTCCCCCGGCAAGTTTACATAAAATATATATATATATATATACATATATATATATTTATAACGTTAATAAAGTTTGTTTGTTTATAAGTTGAAATGATGTAAGACGGTTTTACACGATTTAAACACGCCAGGTCGATCGTAATGATTCGAAGGCGGTTCGAACAATGTCCACCTCACGTTGAGTAATCAACGAAACGTCTTATAAATTGCTTCATTATCGCATTGCATATTATCGTTCGTCCGATAGTCTGTGAATTGCGTATTTTCGGATGCACCACTGTCACCAAATTACGATAGTTACAGAATCTCCTTATAAACATAAAGAAAAAAAGAAAATAGTAAAAATGCAAGCGCCAACGTGAACTCTGACACTTTCCAACCATCGGAATTAATTAAATTCTGTTTGATAAGGCAACTGGTGGGCATATATCGAAAGTGCCGAACAAAGAGCCACACACTTTCGCAAGTGGAAAATGCGGAAACTCACCGCGCGCGTAACTCATCGTCGACCCTGTGCATGTCGTTGCATCACTCTCTCGTGTCTAACGATTATATCCCGACACGTTAAACACAACACAACACATCCAAGACAATGCGTTAAGCTCGTAACAAAAAAATTATAAATCGAAAATCATTGTTATGGAAAAACCGGAAACGCACGGTTCGTTTAATTTAATCGTAATCAGCGAGTTCCGGATCGGGCTCTCAACACTCTCCGCGCTCGAAATACTTTCTTCCTCAGCTTAGGTTATCGATATTTTATTTTCATTTTGTTTCATTGAAGATATGCGGATATAGGAATTTTTGGCCTTTTGTTTCGGTATCGTTAAAGTTACCCGTCCGTTGCGAGACAACACGAATAATATTATCTCTTATCTAACGTTATTTTGTGAAAAATTCATCAATGAACCTTCGACACGTAAGAATTTTCGCGTTCCTAGATTTACCGTAAATACTGTATTATTTACGGATAGTATGTTTATTCATCGGACGAAGATCACTCGGAGATTGCAGGCAAAGCGCGGGCGTTCGATGACCGAGCTCGGGTTTCGGATTGTTCAATCATTCGAATGTTTCCACATGCGAGCGTCCCGTTGCAACACTCGATAATTGGGCCCCCATAGGGATAAAAATAATGAGCGAGGTTCGTCAGAGCTTTTTCTCGGTCGCATGGGATAGTTCGCTGGTGCCGCTGCGAGTGTTGGGATCAGTTGGGATTTTGTGGCTATCGGACGCGGCGTTATACCCGGAGGTTATAGTTTCTCAAGGTACTGGCGACTACGTAGCACAGTAGCCACTGATGTTGCCGCCGTCGTCGTCACCACCGTCGTCGTCACCACCACCACCACCACCACCACCACCCCCGCCGCCGCCGCCGCCAACCGCTACCACCGCCGTAGCTCGACTTGCCGCACGCGTCCCTCGTTCAACGCGAGCCACTTGGGGCGGCATATATACGACGGAATTGCTATACATAGTACAGACTCACGATATTGTTCTTAGTTATTACGCACGTTTAATTCGTCACTTAACAACCCCGGGACTCGCACCATCTCGTGTGACGTCCTTACCAACCACCTTCATTATCACATCGGTTAATATAACATTAATTATTATTCATTAATTTTAATTAATTTATTATTTAATCGCGTATATTAGCTATACCACCAACAGTTTCTTTCAACAGTCCCCTCCCTCGTTCGTCTTGCCGATTTCAATAATAGTTTTATCCAAGTGTCAATTACCGCATGAGGACGCTGTAAATACAGCCACAATTAATTTATAACTCGACGACTGATCATCTTCATCCAAGTACAATATTTTATCATTCCAATTATTCACGGAATTTTCACGATAATTACACCAACAACTCTAATTATGCCCCATCTTTCATGTTATGATATCTCAATTAATTATTTTCGTAATCCCGAACGAGTCCTACGATAATTCATCGTTTTTGTTGAGATTTATTTTGATGACTCACACGTTTTCGTAGCACCGCTGACGCGTTAATCATATCGATTTCCAAACGTTGCACACATTTTCCCGGACTTAAAAAACCAGCTAAACATCAAATTTCGTTACGAACCGTTTTCGATGTGTCTGAGCGACGGTTTGTTTTTTTTAATATAAAAAATGATATTGTTATAAATCGTTGATGCAAAAACATGTTGTGTTTCGTTACGTCGATGTGTGTATGGAGTTTGACAGGACCCGGAGATCGTACCCGCGATCGAGATAAAAATCGATTATTTATATTGCTATATATACATATATATATATATATTTTTCGTTTTTCCTTTATCAACGTCATCCGTTTTGGCATTTGTTGTTATTATCGTTGACAGAGCGAATGTCAGCAGGGGTTAATGAAGTTAGGAGATGCGGATTTGGGGACGACGTCGTCGTGCTGCAGCATCGGCGAGCCACGTGCAATTAACGTTGCCATGTTCTTGGACTTGCTACACATCAATCAATCAATTAATATGTATATATATATAAATATGGATTAATTAGATATAGATTATGTAGATATTTTGGTTATTTTGATAAAAGTGGTATTGCAGTACGGGTTATGCGTCGATGGGGGAGCCTAGTTCCCGGTTATTTTCGATGCTCCGAGGGAGAAACGTCCGCCGAGGAAAGAAAACTCGAGCACACTGACGATGTGACGATGAAATACCGTCGGCGTCTACCCGGCGCCTGCGTATTTTCCGACTGGGACTCCCACACACGCGCGTATACGAACCTCCGAGATGGTTTTAACGTGTTACGCCAGCCACCCCACCGATGGCTGGTTACCTCCCCCGCGTCACTGACGGCCCCCACCGGCCCCCGCCGGCCCGGCGAGGAAGAGACCGGGCTACCCCTTGTGCCACGGGACTTAACCCCCTGCACGACTGCATGTGTATGCTGTAACGTACGGCCGGTAAATTTATCGATCGTCATGATTTTTCATTCACCGAATTGACATGACGAAAATCCTCATTCTCTGTTATTTCTCCGTGGTGTTTTTTTTTTTTTTTTTTTTTTTTTCATTAAATTCGCCCACATCGGACACATTCACTTGGCCAAACTAATATTCCTTTGTTCAACTTTATTCATCATATTTTTTAGGCACGCCGAAGCAATAATCGACTATTTAAGGCTTTTCGATTCCTCTATTGTACGCCTTTTTAATTTATCAATTATTGGCGATACGCCAACATTGTTGTTGGAAGCAAAAAAAAATGGTTACTTGGTGAAGCCAGAAAAAAAGTCATTTCCAAAATATACTTTGGGTGATTGATGAAAAAATAATGGGACACTCAGGTGTTTTAGAAAGAAAGTAATTAACGATGAAAGCTTCGTTGAGAGAAGAGCCTGCGTACGCATATTTTGAGGGAAAATGTGTTGGCGGGAATAAGCTCATCGCCTCTCCGAGACGTTGCGGAGAAGTTGAATGAAGAACAGTTGGACGATACTTAATACATGGCTTGTGCGCTGGACGATATCGATGATGCGACAAGCCCGTCGGGTTAGCAAGTGTTTGAGCGTCGAGGCTGACTTGTATTATGCTTAATGAAGGAAGGATAAAACGTATTGCAATAGAAAATACGAATTAACAATGTCGGATGTTTGGGCATAACATTGGGTGTTATGATCCAACACAGCCGGGGTATACATATATTTTTTTCTTCAATATAAACTGCGTATTAAAATAAACGCACAAATATTGACACATTTAAAAAAGATACTTCTCCATTATCCGCGAAATAAGATTTTAATTATTGCCGAATTGATAATAAAAGTTTAAGTATAGAACAATAGTTAGATTAAAGTTAAAAATAAAAAATAAAAATAATTGTTCTGGTAAGGAGCAGAAGTCGGAGCCAATAATATATTTAGATCAGAGTTGTTTTCGGTTTATCGACCTCTCGGTCGCGGTTTAGCGCAGCTGAAAACGACGATACTGATACGATGCCAGCATAAATATCCCTAACCGAAATGTCAATTAACCCCATAATTATTATTCGAGAACGAGTTGGAAATAGAAGCATCAAATGGAAAGAAAAATCAATCAATCGTATATGCATTAAGCATTAAGATTTTTTATTAAAACGCTCGTTATTTTCGTATATTGGATTTAAATCGCCTCAACCGGGGAGCTCAAACAATTTATTTTCAACCGGCGTGAAGCGGGTTTCAGGTTCTCAATGCCATCCCCAACCCTTCTCGATGTACGAAAATACATACGAGCACGCGGGGAAATAACCAAATAATTTATTGGTTCGAACAGCGAGGATAATAAACGTGCTCTCAAATCGGTTCGCGGTCAAGCTTTAAAAAAATTCATATCCACATTCTTGTGAGGAAGGCCATATCTTTTGCTATTCGCAAATATACTCGTCCGTATGAGAGATTATACCTCACTAAATTAATCAATATTCTTATCAAATTTTCCGTTTAAAAAACTTTATGATTTCGATTTGTCACTACGTTCATCACATCGGTCGGGGAAGCTTCTTAAAAACGATTATGATAATTTTTTTTTTTTTGTAATCGGAACAACATTCGCGTCGAAAAAAATAAAATAAAAAAATACACATATATTTAAACCGATAAACAAGGTTAAAAAATAATTATTTGTTTGACCGGTAACAAGTCGGTCCAATTACATAGATTTCTTGTGATCGAAAAAAAAAATGAAAACTGCCGAAGATGAAGAAAATTTTGTTCGATGAAAAGACCGTTTTGTATTTGGAATAAATTATATGCGTACGTTAAATTTTCTACAAGCCGAAACCATAGTCCTCGTCGTATGAACTTTATCGACGATGAAGCATCGTTATTTATTCAATTTCTCGCTTGATCGTAATTTACGCGATACCAGTCGACGGTCTCTCGAATTGCTTCGACGAAAGGCGTAAATGTAAATTTTGGAAGGAAAGTTCGGAGCTTTGCATTGCTCGCGGTCTTCTTGTATTGTCCATCGGCAGCCGAACCGTCGAACATTATTTTTCCTTTGAAATGATAAGCCTTCGCAAGAGCTTCGGCTACTTGAGCTATAGTCACTTCTTGTGTCTCGTCGACTGCAAAATAATAATAAAAATAATAATACCGTTATATTTAATTCGTCGATCGGGACGATTGAGACGCTCAACCGTCAATGGTTATTATTTACCGGACAAAATAATCGGTTCCACGGAATTGTACTCGCGCAAAACCCAAATTAATAATTTTCCCAAATCCAGACTGTAGATAAATTGTCGGAGTGGCTTTCCCGAACCTAATACCGTAAAAACTTTTTCTTCTGTGTTACCTGTAACAAATATATTAAATCCATTCGAAAGTTACTTATTTTAACGTTTTATCGAATTATTATTATTTTTATATTGTTCTTGTTGTTATTGTTATTCGTCATTTCTCTCCATTACTTTTTTTATCATTTCATTATTATTATTTGTCTAATTCACCATCTTTTAATAAATCATGAAGTTTCCTTATTAATCCAGGAATAACGTGACTGCTGCTCGGATGAAAATTGTCATAGGGTCCAAACACATTGCAGGGAATAACACTCGTGTAAATTCTTTTGTGCTGCTCGTGATAACCATGATTGGCAATGTCTAAAAGACGTTTTGCGTAACTATAACCATAGTTGGAGGGATGCGGCGGACCATTGTGAACCTGAATTATTATTAATAGAGATTGGATGGAACGTACATTGGTTGCGCAAGCGCATAAAAAAAGTATAACCTTTGAATAAGCGTTATTATTGTAGAGCAAAGATAACCATCGGTTTATTGCACTTGCCATGGTTTCGTCGATAGGATATGTTGTTTTATCGGGGAAAATACAAGTAGATAGACAAGAAACAACTTTAATCACATTCGTCTCGTGGCATGTTTGCAGTACATTGTCATTCATGTGTATATTTTTTCTCTGTAAAACAAAAAATTTTATTTTAATCCAACAAATAATAAACATATCTAAAATTAACTTTCAACCCAGTATTAATATTTAAATGTTGATTGAACATTTATTTTTAATTTAATTATCAAAATAGAGTTATTCGTTGAAGTTAAACTTGCCAAAAAGTCCAAATTATGAGCCATGTTGTGAAAGAGTCCACCAACCATTGCAGCCAAATGAATAACATGAGTAGGTTTGTATTTTTCAAACAGCTCAATCGTGCTTGCCTTGTCACTGGAATTAACAATAATATTAAATCCATTATAAATGTTAAACAGCGCGTCGAGTCGCTGGTTTAACCAAAAAATTTTTACCACAAGTCAGCGTCTTTGGAACCAACAAAAATCCATTGCTCATCCAGTCTTGAGTCGGTAGATACAATAGTTTGTATGGCTTTACCAACGAGACCAGATCCGCCAGTGACTAGAATTATTTTTCTTTCAGACGCCATGATTTTGCCAACTCAATCACGTTCTATTACCTGCATCGATAGCAACTTTGATTAAATAATAATAGATATTTTTTAAACAAATAAGAAGAAATTTTTTTTTTTATTTCAAATATTTCAAACTTTGTTAATTTTTATTGAAAAATTTTCTATGGACGTACTTTTGTAAATTTACATTGAACGTTATTATTTTCAACAATGTTACTTACGGGTGTTCATAAACGTGAAAAAAATCTTAACCTCAGAAAGCTATGATGTGTAGTCTTCGAGCTCGGAATTTCCAACCGATTGACAATCAATTATCAACCGAATCCTTATGCGCAATCCTATAACAAGATTTAACAACATAACCTCCGCATACCCATATGGCAGACCGTTATGCGTTTTACCATTTACTATTATTTCCATGTACAAATGCCACGTAAAATATAAACCAGAGATAAGAAGATTATGGAAACCAATTAACCGGCAATTTTATCACTAAATATATCGATTATATTAAATCGATTTTAAATAAAAATTTTCGTTAAAATTATAAATAAATAATAATCTCCGTTACCGGGAATTTAACCTTCTTCGGGGCTCCCATAAAAAACTTTAACAAAACAACGTAAGTTTGCACGAATTAAATCTGTTAAAAAAAATATCACTCAATGAAATAAGATGAGACTATTCAACTGAACAAAGAAGACAAAAATCTTTGTCAAGTAACTTAGGTTATTTACATTTATTCGGAAATTTTTAGGATATATGATTACTTATTTGTGCTTCTGGGCTACGTTTGGAAGTTCGGAATCATGTGGAAGATAATAAATACATTAGGAATTTATCTATGTTATTCATTGTTTATTGTGACGCATCGACATGTTACAAATTTTATAAAACCAAAAATAACATCTAATATAATTAATATAATGAAAATAATAATAATAATAATAATAATATAATTAAATATAAATTAAAAATCGTAAATCTTCTATCTCTCGGATACACGACTGTAAAAGTTACTCATGCACGTACACCATGTATAATTGTCACAGTTGCTTAAAAATTATAATATAAAAAATAGTTTGAATTTTCTGTTCCACATTTAGATTCTCTATCTCTGTTCCTCTAAAAGCATCTGTCGTTTTAATCCTGCTACAACATAATTCGATCGCCAAGAATATATTTTTTCATTATGTTTAGAATGAGATATTCTCACATGCTAGAGGAGTGTGAGCGTGAACAACCGATGTTTCTTTTTCTCACACAATTCGCACGGACGTCAAAGTGTAATATTGGTTGTTTTTTTTTTTTTCTTTCGTTTTTATCCAAGATAATTAATTTTCAAACACTTACGTTGTCCACGCTTATTCGTTTTTTTTTCCGGTTTTTTACGAATAATCTACACGTATGAAGGTCATTGAGGATACGACTTTGCTATTGGAATAGTATATCGTGGCAGCCTCGTGACCAATAGTTATCAGAAGAATTGGCTACTGACTCAATTGCTACTTACATATATGACACGATGGAGTCAATCTATTTTACCATGGGTGATTTATTATCAATGGAATATGATTGACCTGTTTTTATTTATTATTTTTTCTCTCCTCGCTATTTTATTCGCTCTAGACCACAAATCTATATAACATTAATTATAAGGAGAAGAAGAAGTGCCAATCTTAGCTCTGAACACCGTTATTCAAATACCGTATTTTGTAATAAATTAGTGTAATCGAATAATTATCGCTTACAGACTTTAGTTCTTCGACTTTCTCTCTCTCTCTCTCTCTCTGCCTCGAACTGATGAAAATGTTGGGTACATCTAACGTTCGATAATTCATTTTGTAACTTAGCACGTAATTCAATGAGGAAAATTAAAAAAAGGTTAATAAAAAAAAATTGAAAAAAGTTTACTTTCATGGTATACCACCGATCTAATATCAATAAATAGAGTTATATGTCGTTAATTGCGATTTGTGCACAAACAATTAACAAATTGAAAAAATAAAATTTTCATTAATTTTTCTATTTCTTCAGCCCATAGTCAGATGCATCTGCGAAAAAACTTGCTAGATTTATTTTTCCTCTGTTCGTCAATCGTAGTATAACATACTTTCGTTGCGGGAAATATTCAGTTAAATAACGTAACGTTTTATTCGATGAAATGAATGTTTTAAAAATGTCAGTTTTCATCTCGCGGGCACATAAGTCTCGGTAGGAAATTCGATCTGATCTAACGATAAATACTAAGTTCATTTGTACAAATATAATACGAGAAATAAATCTAATTAATCATTTGAGTAAAGCCCGAATAAATAACTCCAATGTCTAATGTCGTGGATAAAATAATAATGCCAGTTGGAAATAATATTTGTAACACCCAAATTCACAGCTAACATTATTTTCTTGCGGTTTCATCGAGGACTCTTGTTTATTTATTTAAAAATATTTATTTGTTTTCTCCCGTATTATCGGTATTTAACTGAAATTCGAAAAGTCGGTTTTTAGCTTGATAGACGGAGCGGCTGTTTTAATTTGCTGTTTCGTCATTCCGACTTGCCTAGACGGTTTCTGAGCTTGTTGGTGCGACGAGCGTACCGCATTCTCAAGCTTGGTCTTGAGTTCGCTCGACTGCGACATCAAAGTCTTAAATTCCTACGAATAGCAACGCAAACAAAATGGTCAGTTTTGGTTATTGGTAACACAGACGATTAACGAAAGGAAAACAAAGAAACACAATTGATTTCGGAAACTACCTGCGGATATTTTGGACCGATTTTGTTCAACCATTGAAAGCTCTGTTGGTGAAGGCTCGTTTGAAATTTCGTTCCGTATTGCAATTTTTCACCCTCCAGCAGATAATTAATTAGAATTGGCACAAGAAGAGTCAGCATTTGGATACCTGAATACAAAATTGGGATTATTGAAAAACGAATATAAATTATTGGAAATGGTTAATTATTGATAAAAACCAAAGACAATTATTCTTAATAATATAGACCAATTTAGGGATATTTAAGCGACATTGAAAAATATATTTAATTCGGGAGGAGAATTGTCTTTATCGTCGTTCCCGTACCTTGCAGAAGGTCTCCTTAAGATTTGCGTGTAATTTGTACAATAATCAGTTACGTTTTCGATAATATTAAAATATCTCTTTTACACGGAATAGTTAAAAAAAATGTAGGTTATTTAACTTACGATTGGTTGGTTCAGCGAGTGCAATGAGAGCTTCTACGGTGCTTATGCATTCGAGAGTGAATGAAAGTTCGAGTTCATTGGTAACTTGTTTGCTGTTTTCACTGTACAGATACTCGACCAATCTCGGAGCAAGAGCGTGAATATACGGCGTACTGATGCTTCTTTCCGGATGTATAAATATCGTCTTGAGTGTTTGAACGCATTTCAATTTAACCTGGAAAAACAACATTTATCATAACTCTAATATTATTTTGAGAACAAACTAAAAAGATCTTTTGCTTCTTTATTATTATTATTATCAAGCTCGAATTAATGTTATTTATTAAAAAAATAACTCACTAGAATTTTATCCGATTGCATGGTCTGTCGAAAGTGATTGATACAAGGAAATTGCAAGTTCGGTGCGCTAACGACGTCCGGCAATGCGTGAAGTACGAATACCGCGATACCCAGCATCATCGTGACTTCGTCCATTTTCGCTTCGTTGCTTACAGTTTT